>QEPC01014310.1:27311-51127 GCA_003113815.1 Sphenodon punctatus | reverse complement strand
CTTAGCATATAGTTAACTCTTACCTCATAAAGTGTTATCTCATAGTGATTTTTTCCACAGCTGTGGTTCTGGGGTGAAGGGGATGGAAATATATCTTATTAGAGCTAACGTAAAATAAAGATGCACAGAGAGGAATGGTATTTTAATATTCCTCTGTTTAGCCATAGTGGATAAAATATGAAACTGAGTGAGAGGACCTTAAGAAGTTACTAATGTCACTCCTGTGAGTAGAATATTTAATTGCACACATCTCCCTCTTGAATGTCTGTTCTTTTCAGTGAGGAATACAGGCCATTTTAGATGGGGAAGAAGGGAGAATTAACAGCTTCAGACAGTTTTCATTTTTAATCTTTAACGTTTGTTGCTGCTTCCATAACCTGTGAATGTACAGCCTCTGCTCTATTCACTGCACTGGGTTAGTTTCAGATACACATACGCATACACACACACACACATATGCATACACACACACATGTACACTTATGCATGGGCAGGATCATTTGAGCAGTTTGTGCAGTTCATCACAAAGAGCAAGGAGCATCACACAAATTGTGTTGAAAAGTTAAAAACAGAGAGGAAAAAACAAGTGTTCACATAATCCCACATACTAATGACTGAGCATTAATTTGCTTCCACTGGACACAACACTAATAAGACCACATTCACACCTGATGCTGCGGCGCTTTAAAAAGGACATGAGGCACAGACATGGCAGTGGGGAGGAGCCCGATGCAGGAAGTAGCGCCGGTGCGAATGGGGTTCTGACACGGCTTTGCTCGCACATGACAGGGCTGGATTTTGCACCCTGTTATGCGCAAGCAAAGCCGCAGCAGAATCCCACTCGCACCGGTGCTACTTCTGGCATCGGGCTCCTCCCCACTGCCACATCTTTGCCTCGTGTTATTTTTACAGCACCTCAGCGTCAGCCGTGAATATGGCCCAGATTTTAATAGCAGAGTTAAGTCTCCTAGACAGTAAGATTGAAGTAACATGTTTTAAAAAATGATTTTAATATTTTGGAAAGGAAAAAAGTACACGCACACACCCCATTTGCAGGTGGGTTAGGTCTTTCTGTCTTCATTGGATGTTCATTAAAATGTCTTTCATTTATATGAAATGAAACGTCAAGACTTTCCAAAGTCTTGACACACATTAACCAAGACCCTGTGTTCACTGCAGCTCAAAAGAACCAATTTCTCCCTAGCTTAAAATGCTTACATGGCCCTCTTTTTCCCATAGCAACTGCTTTCCATGCTCTTCAATGTATACTTACAACACCCTGAAAGGTACAGAGGTACTGTTATTCCCATTTTAAAGAAAGGAAACTGAGGACGAAAAAATTAATAAATGACTTATTAAAGGTCAGTCAAAAAACCTATAGTTGAACAGGAATTTGACCTCCAAAATCCTAGACCAACACTAACTCCTGCAATGTCCTCCTACTCTTAGGAAAACAGTTTGTATTATCCCTGTTCTGCCTATAGCGAGGTCAAGATACAGAGGACCCAATGCAAGGTGCACTCATGCACCATTAACAGAATATGCATGCACACCAAGTGCAGGACATGCACTCACCAAGCATACCATGCTCATAGTGCATGCATATTGTGCACATGTGGTGCATTTAAGTTCTGCACATGCTGCATGCATGCACCGTATGTGCTTGGGGCACATGAGTGCACACCTTGGCTTCGCTGCAGAGATGTCAGGTAAGTGAGATGTTGCAAGTTCACTCAGAGTCAGTATGAAGCAAGACCCAAGAATCCTGGTCACCAGCCCCATCTTCTAACCACCATCACCCACATCCTTGTATTCCCGTTCAGCAGCCCCTGAGTTCTAGTTTGTTGTATCCCACTAATGCAAGGCAGCCTGTTATGCTGCATCATTCCCTAACCAAATCTTTAGTGGTTTGATTTAACAACTATTTTTAAAAAAAATAAAAAATAAAATACTCTTCTAATTTCCTCTTTCAGCTTTTATACATAAATATATTCTCCTCCTCTCAGGCAAGTGTAACTAAGATAGACCCAATTAGCCCAGCATATTGCTTTTAAAAACCTTTGGCTAATGACTTCCACTTGACGAGGGACCCTAGGGTGCCAGCTTCTCAAAATGTCAAACACTTGCTGAAAAAGCACAGCCCTTTGTAGTTGAACTTTGATCCACACCAGCAAATTGGAGAGTAACTCATTCACCTTTATGTGTTAAAGAAAATCAGTTCAATAATAACTGAAGAGGCTTGTCTGTCTGGATATTTATAAAGCATGCAATCACTTCTGCATATCCAGTAGGTGCCAGAACTTCTACAAAAAGGACTCTGCTCTTTACTTCTTGGTTTGCCATTAAAGACAATGGCAAAATTGTGGAGAAGGTTAATGGTGGAGGATTGCTTCCTAAGGCCACGATCCTCAACCACTTACTCCAGAACTTCCTATGTGCTCCAATGGACTACTCCACATTATGTGGTTTGTGGATCATGGGTCTAGTGTCTGTTTTTTGCTCCTTTTAATTCTCTTCCTTTTACTAATCTTTTATTTAGTCTGAAAAGTTAAGTTATCATCTTGAAAGGTAAACTGTGTTTGAAGTCTCTACAGCTCTAAACACTGCAGCTTTCACACCAGCCATTCTCTATACCCATTTGTTTTGTTGTTCTTTTGTCCATGATCATATGCTTTTAAAGCACGTTTAGTGATTTTTCAATTATCTTCCTGCTACCTCCAACCAAATCCCATAAGAACATACGTAGTGCTGAACTGGGTCAGACCAATGGTCCATCAAGCCCAGCATCCTGTCTCCAACAGTGGCCAATCTCTGTCTTTTGGGGAAAGTACCCAATAAGTCACAATGGGCAATCCATTCCCTGTTTTTCCAGTCCCCAACAATTAGGGATGTGTGAATGCGGTTCGGATGTTCGGAGTTTGGGCCGAACTCGGCCTCTTCAGACGACCAAACTGAACGTCTGAACCGAACATTCGAACGGCCGAACAGTTCGAAAATGTTCGTATGAGTTTCGATGAGTTGGAGGGTGGGAAAAATGTGACTTTGGGTGGGAAAAACGTGTCTGGAAGGGGGAGGCAGCTGAGGAGCAGACTTCCTGGCACCAGGGGTGGAGACCAGGGGTGGTTTGAGGGCCAAATGATACCGATACTGGAAAAAAAAAATCTATTTCAGAATCAATAGCGCTATTTTCGGATGTTCGGCCGAGTTCAGCCAAACCAAACTCCGTCGGACTGAACAACCAAACCCAAACTCACGTTTCGAACCAAACAACCGAACGTCCAAACATCCTAACCACATTCTGTTCGCACATCCCTACCAACAATAAGAGTTTATGTCCTCAAAACCTACTTGGCTAATACCATTAATGGACCTATCCTCCAAGAACTTATCCCATCTCTTTTTAAAACTAGCTACAGCTATATGCTGGCCTTGATCACGTCCTCTGGCAATAAAGTTAATTGTGCACTGTGTGAAAAAATACTTTCTCTTATTCATTTTAAATCTGCTGCCAGTTAATCTCATGACAGGTTCAATAGTTGTTCTATTACTGTTAGAGGGGGTAAACAATTTATCCCTACTATACGTGTTACACACCACCCATGATTTTATAAACTTCTGTCATATCCCCTCTCAGTCGTCTGTTCTCCAAGCTGAAGAGCCCGAACCTATCAAGCTTCTCTTCATATGGGAGCCATTCTATACTCTTGATCATTTTTGTTGCTCTGTACCTTTTACTAGTTCTTTTTTGAGATGGGGCGACAAGAACTGCACACAGTATTCCAGGTGCAGTCATACCATAGATTTATATAGAGGCATTACAATATTTTCAGTTTTATTCTCTATTCCTTACCAAATGATTCCTAACATTCTGTTTGCTTTTTTGGCCACTGCAACACACTGAGCTGAGGATTTCAATGTATTGTCCACAATGACTCCAAGATCCTTTTCCTGAATGGTAACTCTTAATTTAGAACCCATATAGTTTGGATTATTTTCTCCCAAGTGCATCACTTTGAATTTGTTCACTCTTCATTTCTTGTGTTCATTGTATTCCTATAGCACCAGGCAAAGGAAAGTCTCTCAGACCTCTACAAGGATTCATAAATTTAGGACATTTATACCCAAGACGCTACCATGCAGGCCCACCCAATTTTTCAGACACAACCTCATGCCCTCCTAAAAAATCCTGCAGATTATGCAGGCTTCTCTGGATAACCCAGGAAAATCAGGGTTTCACCCACATCCTGGAAATGGTGCCTTAAACCCCAGAGAATGTGGGTCAAACCCAGAAGGATGGTATTGGTAACCCTTATCCTAACCATCCTCCCCACATGAGGCTCTAGGTTACCAAGCCGATGAGGTCAAGCAGGCTTCTGGGAAAGTATAGTTATAGTTAGAGAAGACCAGCTCATTCTGCTACAGTGCCATTACCACTGGCTTCCTGATAAAGCCTTGAATCTAGTGATAAACCTAATTTGGTTGTAAACCCAAACATCATTTGCTTGGCCCATGTCCACTCAACACTGTCCATGCTACATTTTTTCAAGCAGTAAAGACCACTGCAGAACCTTTAGATTTCCATTGTGAAGAACTCAGGGTGTTTTTAGATGAGCACAGCTGGGGTGGGTGGGACTGTGTCCACTGAGTGGAACAGCCGTGGAGTGAGTGGGGAGGGATTCTAATGGGCATCCCCCTGGGTGGCCATCACACTGATACAGGCAGCCTCCAACCACTCCCAGAACCACAAACTAGCTGTGTAAACAATTCATATGGGTGGCTGTTTCCCCTCCACCCCATGCCCTACCCAACTGCTTGCCCTCTGCCATGACACACAACCATGGACACCATGGAAACAGGAAGCTACAGCAGCCAGTAACCTCTTCCTGCCCAAGAGCCAGTGCAGCTGCTGGCAGTCACAAGCTACAACGGACATGCATACTGGGCAGGACATGCAGGAAGTTACTGTTGAAATGTATGTCATCCATGGCATTGGCTTTTCTCTCATGCATTGTAAGGGGGGCTTGTTGTGCTTTGAGCCAACATGGTGGTATATTTCATGCATGTGTCCTTTAAGACTTCCCCAGAGAGCGCCCAGCAGGACTGTTGGCTACGGGGAGACAACTGGCCACATACCTGTCTGCTGGTGTAAGTGGGTGCCCCAAACAGGCCAGGGATGTGTGGGCACTGTCCCCAAGCACAGGGCACTCCAAATGGGTGCTTCATGTGTCATGGGAGCACACCTCCACCCATGCTACCTTTCCACGGGCATTCGAGTGCATAGTTGATGGATTGACCTGTCTGGTTGCATCTTGTCTAAAAACACCCTCAAACTCATTCACTCTCCCACTTTAGGAGTAACCACAGAAAAACCATCCTTCATCCTACCAACAATCAGGGGAAAACATTGCACCTGTCTCTTATACACATCTAGATGTGTATAAGAGACAGGCTCTGTACATTTTACATTTTTTCAAGCAGTAAAGACCACTGCAGAACCTTTAGATTTCCATTGTGAAGAACTCAGGGTGTTTTTAGATGAGCACAGCTGGGGTGGGTGGGACTGTGTCCACTGAGTGGAACAGCCGTGGAGTGAGTGGGGAGGGATTCTAATGGGCATCCCCCTGGGTGGCCATCACGCTGATACAGGCAGCCTCCATCCACTCCCAGAACCACAAACTAGCTGTGTAAACAATTCATATGGGTGGCTGTTTCCCCTCCACCCCATGCCCTACCCAACTGCTTGCCCTCTGCCATGACACACAACCATGGACACCATGGAAACAGGAAGCTACAGCAGCCAGTAACCTCTTCCTGCCCAAGAGCCAGTGCAGCTGCTGGCAGTCACAAGCTACAACGGACATGCATACTGGGCAGGACATGCAGGAAGTTACTGTTGAAATGTATGTCATCCATGGCATTGGCTTTTCTCTCATGCATTGTAAGGGGGGCTTGTTGTGCTTTGAGCCAACATGGTGGTATATTTCATGCATGTGTCCTTTAAGACTTCCCCAGAGAGCGCCCAGCAGGACTGTTGGCTACGGGGAGACAACTGGCCACATACCTGTCTGCTGGTGTAAGTGGGTGCCCCAAACAGGCCAGGGATGTGTGGGCACTGTCCCCAAGCACAGGGCACTCCAAATCGGTGCTTCATGTGTCATGGGAGCACACCTCCACCCATGCTACCTTTCCACGGGCATTCGAGTGCATAGTTGATGGATTGACCTGTCTGGTTGCATCTTGTCTAAAAACACCCTCAAACTCATTCAATCTCCCACTTTAGGAGTAACCACAGAAAAACCATCCTTCATCCTACCAACAATCAGGGGAAAACATTGCACCGGAAGTGGGGATATTCACCTGTCTCTCTGCTTTTGAACACATGCCTTCTCTGAACTGAGCTTTTCTTTGGAAATAAAAATGATTGAACCTCCATTCCCATTGAAGCTACAAAATCCTAGAATTTATATTCTGCTGGCATTTATGTTCTTATAAACTGTGCCGGCAGCGGAACTTAGAGGCATAAAATACAACTATTTTTTAAAAAACAGAAAACCTTGTCAATTCTTGACTATGTGTCAGAACAAGCCCTGGAGAGCTTGGTGGGTGGTGCTTACAGATGTATAACGCCAGGAAGATATTAAACAAAAATAAATACAGACAACAAGGTGGTTGTTTTAATGAAATGAGGGTCTAGGAATGGTTGTTATTAGGTGATGGTGGTTTTATTTTTTTAAAGCGAGACATTCATGTGACTTTAGCTCCAAAATCGGTTATATCCTACATGTATTAGTCTCCAGATACCACCTTAACTGTGAAAAAAACCCTCCAATATTCAACAGTAGAGGTCTCAATGATTGTGAAACTACTACAAAGATTGTATTGTATATTCTCAAAGGTCATCTAATCCATCCCCCTGTCCTTACATAGGACCAATCACACCTAAACTCTCCCTGACAGACGCTTAATCCATTTTAAAAAGCTTCCATCAATGGGTATCCCCCAATCTCCCTTGCTAACTTGTTACACTGCCTAACTGTTCTTATGGTCATAGTGGAATATTATAATTAATACTCATCTGCAAAATATTTTGTAACCATTATGGACTCACTTGGAAAATACAATCTACACTGAGGGGCAGAGTGTAGCTATGCCACCTGTGAAACATATCAAGGATGATGACTCAGTCACAAACTTCCATCCCTTGCTTGGAATGATTTTAAACCAGAGCTTGAAATGAATAGTCACTAGGGATGGGCGAACAGATCGCGGTTCGGGTTCGTCCGTTCGGTTCGGCTGTGTTTGGTTCGGCCGTTCGGTTCGTCAGTTCGGTTCGGCTGCATTCGGTTCATCCGTTCGGTTCATCCATTCTGTTAGTTCGCTGGGTTCGGGTTCAGCCGTTCGGTTCGGCCGTTTGGGAAATGTTATGGGTGTTTTTTTTGTTTTTTATTGGGTTTTATATGGTTTTCTTTTGTTTTTTATTTGGTTTTTTTATTTTTATATGGCTTTTTATATTTTTTTAAATCTAATATTATATATATCTATCTACACTAAATCTAACTGCTATTAACTATTCTAAATGCTATGAACTAAATGGATTATCTAATAAGTACACAGGCCTACTCCTACAAACACTAAAACTAAATCACTAACGCTATCTCTATCACTAAGCTAGCTCCTACAACTACTATCCCTAACCTATCTCTCTATCTCTCTCTATCTATATCTCTCTATCTCTCTATATATGGGGGGGGGGGGAATCACAAACACAAGGTTTCAGTTTAAGGTTTAAGTTTCATTTCAGTACAAAACTGAAATGAAACTTAAAGCAATCTAATAATCCTACTCAACGCCTGCTGTTCAGGAACAGTGACTAGCTCAGAAGGTGTTGGGAAGGGGGGAGGCAGATAGTTTCATTTCTTGCAAGCCTCTCCACCCCTGGTGCCTGGAAGTCTGCTCCTCAGTGACTAGTACTATCCCTCCCTGTCACGTTTGACCTTACAGTGAATCTTTTTTTGCCACTCAAACTCACCCGAATGCGATCTGAACTGACTGAACTGTTCGGTCATTTCGACGTTCGGATTGAGTTCGGTTCGGCCAGTTCATGTTCGGAAGCTCGGTTCAGTTCAGTCGACTGAACAGGCTGAGTTCGGGTCGAACTCCGAACTTCCGAACCGCATTCACCCATCCCTAATAGTCACAGCAAATTCTGTATTTCTCAAAAGTGCCTGCTTGAAACGGTGTCCAACAAAGCAGATATGAATCACTATTCCACTTTGTTTACCCATTTTTTGATATTCATTTCATTTTTTCTAGTTTTTAGGAGTTTTTTGGTTATTTCAGTCAAGTTTCTTTCTGAAGTTCAGTCAGTTAACTGACTATACAATCCAAAATGAATGAAATAGACATTTAAAAAAATAAGTATCTGAAACAAAGCACCTGAAGTCTTGAATAGACAAGTTTTGTTTTGTGTTCAGATGCTTATTTTGATATTCAGATGACTGTCTGAAAATGTGAATAATATCCATGAATAAAAGCTCCGCTATTTACTTCACTTTTAATTCACGTCAGTAACCAATTATTCTGTTCTGCTTCCCTAGTGTGATTGGCAAATGAAAAATGAGCCACTAAAAATATTTCCCTTAATATCAAAGGCCCTTGGATGGAAAGTATTATAAAAAGTTACGAAGCCCATGATTGTTAATTTGGTCTCCTATTATTCTTTTCCTAACAGTTAATTATATTACCTTGAACCCACATGATGTAATAGTTGCAATTTTTCAGAGTCTGTGCAATTTCAAAACACACAATGAACCCTAGTGTTGTGGCTGTATATAAATCTAGGGCTGGCTGGAAACATTTTGATGAACCATTTTTGACTCATGTGTTTGTCAACCCCCTTCACACCCTCAAAAAGAACTCATTGTAAAACTGTCAATGTTTGTTGAAATGTCAGCAAAATGACATGAGTTTTGGGGAGAAGAGAGTGGTCTAGGATATTCTGATTACAACACAAGGCATAGAAAATAGACTACTAGGAACATGGGATAGTCAGCTCTCCAGAGCCCTATGGTCAAAGATTCATAGAGAGGGTGGGTGCAGATTTTGTAGGGTCAGGACCAGTTTGGGCTACTGAAGACCTGTGAGCCAATAAGGACTGAAGAAATTCTGACTTGGGAATAGCTACGAAGGTGTCTGCAGTGCCAAAAAAAGGGCCACAATGTAGCTGCGAAGTGAGACCACCATTAATGAGGTGCTGTTACAGACTCAATGAGCCAGAACTTCAGCTGGGGTAAATTAGTGCATTTAGTTCCCTTGTTTGCAGTGGAGTAGTGTCAATGGATCTATGCAAAATGGAGCACAGTTATCCTGCAGAACTACGCCATGGGATACTGGAAGGCCAGGGGAATAGCAGGGTTCAAAAGATTATTAGAAAAGTTCATAGAGGATAAGTCCATCAGTGGCTACTGGCTAATAAATGTTCAGGTGGGCAGCTTCTGACTATCAGAAGACGTGAGTGAATGATGGAGAGAGAGGGATCATTCCATATATGCCATGGTTTTGTTCATTTCCCAGAAGAATCTGGTAGTAGGTACTTCTGGAGAAAAGATCCTGAGCCAAATAAACTATTGGACCCACACACCATGGCAGTTCTTATGCCAGTTTCCACCAACTGTGGCCCCAAACCTGTAGTTATGATCTTCCCTAGAGCCCTTTTATGCACACATGCCAGAAGACCCTCACCTTTTAGGGGGTGGGGCGTGGACTACACTGGAGAAAGCCAACAAGAAAAAGCTACCAAATAATGAGTCGCAAAATACATATGATTTGCTTCATAAAAATGCTTATTCCTCAAGCATCAAAAGGAACTTGTTGTTGTCCCAAATGAAGGACTTGCAGCTTTGTAAGAGAAGCACATAAACACAGTAATCAAATCCCCAGCAGAGTAACTAGTTATTTCTACCACGACACATGTTTGCAAATTGATTTGATGTTTGCCGTACCTAGATTTGTTATGTTTTGAATAAAGCAGTCCAACTGTGTTGAATAAAGCAGTCCAACACAGTTGGTATTGCTGAGCTGGCTGCATAAATGTGCAGGTCTTTTACCAACAAACACGTAACAGGTGCTTCCTCACCCTGGTCTGTACATCAAATACACTCCAAACAGGTGTCCCGGGGACCATTTAGTTGAAGCACAAGTATCAAGGTACACTATAGGATTTTGGGAATTGTGGTCTTTCCCCTTACACAGCATGTCACTGGGTTGTTATTGATCACAGGTACACAAGAAGTCTTTACCCACATACAGCATGGTTTCCATGGGGATTTCACCACCCCTTCTCCAACATGGCCTCGTCCCTATGGAGCGTCATGATGTTCTGCAAATGGCAGGGTTATGTCAAATGGAGGAGAGGTTACATCAGAAAGAGGCATGACACTGCCTTTGCTTCCTCCCTTTCCAGCATGGCCCCGCCCCCTAAAGAGCATTATGACATCAAGATGCACCATCGGGGCGGGGCTACATCAGAAAGAACTGTGACAGCTCCTTTCCTCACCCATTCCAACATGATCCCACCCTCTCTGAGTGAAAGCTTGGCAAGAAGTGTTGTTACCGCTTGTTAACTGCCCCTCTCTTGGATAGGCTGCTTCTGCTAGTACCTCTCTCACACCTTCTCAGCTACAGAGAGCAACAATAGCTATTGCAAACATTTGCTTGCCAGCTGTTTCTGTGCTATAAGGAAAGACTTGGAATGATGATTATTAGAATAACATATCGTTCAGTTCAAATCTGTATTTAAATTACATCCAACTGCAATTAACCTTAAAATATTTAATCAGCTATAGTTACTTAGCATTTACATAATTATAGACCACTCCAGATTAGTGTAGATGGTTCAGCAGAGAAGCTGCAGCTTAATTTATTTATTTTTATGAAAGCCTAAGTGATAAGTTTAGTACTTAGACCCGATGGTGATGGACGCATTAAGCAAAATGATAGATTAGAATTTACTGCAGAAACAAAGCCAGTTTGTGTTAAAGATTATGGGTAGTAGCTCTACTCTTACCTTACGCAATACTACAACAATGACAAACCAGCTTATAATATTTATTTGGTTGGATTTTTATCCCACCCTCCCCTAAAGACTCAGAGTGGCTGACATCATCATAAATACATATAAAATACAGAGAATAAAAACCATAAGCCACATATAAAGTATCAATTGAACAAATCCACCTGCCTATTTAAATACCTGGCCAAACAGATACATCTTACATTGCCTTCAAAAAATGCAGAGATTAGTGCTTTGGTGAACTTCCAAGGCAAACCTTTGGCCCTTTTCTAATGGGTGCAGGTGCATGGGGGAGTGGGTGGGTGGGTGAGCAGTGGGCGTTCCCATGCACCCCCACCCATCTCCATGCATGGAGTATCCAGCATTGGCACCCGTTGCTCCATGCATGGTTGATGGTTGGAGGTGGGTGGAGCATGGGAGTGCGCACACACACACACACACACACCTGCCGCAGTCTTCCCATGGACACCCACCCATACCCCTGCACCTGCTGCAGCGTTCAAATGGATGCCCCACCCCCACCCCATGTGGGCGGGGGGGGGGATGTTCATTTGAAAAGGGACTTAATCAATCACCAAAGGGCTGGGAACTCTTGCACTCTTAACATCTGTGGGAGTGATCTTGCACCAGCATCATACCAGCATTGGCCTTTAGGAATAAAAATGACTAACCTCACAGGGCTCTTATGACTGTGAACTAGCTAAGAATTGTAAAGCACTTTGAGCACTGAAAATGTAGTATAAATTATTAATAATATTAATGTATTGTGTGGAGAGTCATAAAACAAAGCACAAACCTCTGAGCTTATGGCCCAAATATAGTGAGTACCAAGGCATTCAGCATGTATTTATTATAAATTTTCAGCATGATCCTCTGAGCTGAGCATGCTGGTACTAGCTCTTGGCAAGTCATGAGTCTCCTGTTCACTTTAATGGGACTGAGTGCTGGTAACTAAGGACTGATTCAGACGTGCAGTAAAGAGCACTTACAAGTGCGAGCAGTGCGATGCGAATGTGAAGAATGAGCACCGCTGATAACATCTGAAAGGCTCCGCACGCATGATTGAAGCTTCTCTGAGCACTGACAAGCGTATTCTACAGACCTGGTTTTTTCAGGTTCATAGAGCACACGTGTCAGTGCGTGGGCAAGCTTCAAACATGCATGCGGAGCCTTTCAGACGTCATCAAAGTACGCATTCTTCACAAACACATCCCGCTGATGGCACTTGTAAGTGCTCTTTGGAGCACATCTGAATGGGCCTAATAGTTAGCATGTGCATGAGTCCTGTTGAAATGAATAGAATTTGTGACTTGCCAAGAGCTAGTGCCAGCGTTCTCGGACTCAGAGGACCATGCTGTAAATTTACAATTAAAATGTACTAAATGCTCTGGTACTCACTATACTCGGGCTATTTAGAACAAATAAATGCACTTAAGCCAACATTTTCAAAGTTGGATGTAGACAGTTAAATCCTAAGTAAGCACCTGAATAAATGTCCATATTTTCAGAGGTGTTATGCAGCCACAGCTGTCTGACTTTGTTTTCATAGAAAAATAAATCTATATTTTCCTTCAGAAAATTATATTTTTTCCTGGACACAAAAGCCCTCCTTGTAATGCTGAAAAGATCAAATTATTGAAAGATGGAAAAGACAGCTATTTAAATTGCCATTTCTTAAACGCAATCATCTCTAAGCAGCAGTGGCGCACACGGGCCAGTTAACAACCCTTCATAGATGCAACTCATGATAGTTTTCCCAATCCAGTGAGATAAGCCATTTGTTTACTGCTAGCTCTGTAGTATTAAGCTCTTGGAGTCTGATAGTCGCAAATTCAAATAATTAGCAAGTGACAGAAAAACCACATTTAAATTTGCATGATGAAAGTTTGTAAACTTTGACTATAGCATACAGTAAAAGGATGCATGCTATAGTCTTTAAAGGATTTAAAGTCTTTAAAGGATGCTGTATGTGATGGGCTGAGAAACATTAGACCTGAATAATTTCCAAGCTCTTAACTATTTATTCCCACTGCTCTGGAGCTGTGATCTACTATTTCTTAAGAACAGAGAGTCCAGTGGCACTTTAAAAACTAACAAATATTTATTAGTGTATGATTTCTTAAAATTTCTAGTACTTCTTAAGAGCTCACCAGTTGGTTAGCACTTGTCTAGGTCACTTTAAGTGATACACCTCGATCCACATTGTCAGCTGAAATGCTGACCCTCTGGGATATGTAGAGTGGACATGGAATGCAGAGTGTCTGTGGTTGCAATCAGAAGGTCACTACTAGACGTCCATAAACTCACACAGCCAGGGAGCTAGGTTAGAATGGGCCCTGGTGCAGAAGATGGAATTGTGCCCTATGCCCCTTCTCCCTGCAGCAGGGGACATGGCTGCACCAGGGAGCATAGGCCCTTCAGTCTTGTGGGCACTGGTGCATCCCTAGTAGAGCTATACCCTTGCACACTGCATTGAGAAAACTTAATACCTTCTATTAACACAGCTTTCTCTCTTCAGCTATAGTCCGGAGATAGAGTTTGATTGCCATGTTGCTCCCAAATGATATTTCAGCCTAGTTTAGTGATTGTCTTGACAGAGATATAACATTGTGGGGTTGGTTGGTGTTAGGGATGGGCGAACAGAACGCAGTTTGGATGTTCAGTCGTTTGGTTCGAAACCCAAGTTCGGGTTCAATGGTTCGGTTCAGCTGAGTTTGGTTTGGCCAAACTTGGCCGAACATTCAAAAATAGTGAAACCGAAATGAAATCGAAACTGAAACCTACTTTTCGGCCCTGAAAATATGTTTTTCCTGCCCCCGAACTCATCCGAACACGACCGAACTGTTGGGTCATTTGAGAGTTCAGTTCGGACGTTCGGTTCGGACGTCCAAACAGACTGAGTTCGGTTCGAACTTCGATCATCCGAACCGCATTCGCCCATCCCCAGTTGGTGTTGTCCTGTAGACCTTGAAGATGTTGTAGTTTGTCTCTATTCAACTATAGTGGAGGCTTTGCTAGCTTGAATCAGTATTAAAAGGACTTTATTCAAGACAGGGTGCTAGCTGCTACAAGAGTGGCTCCCAATCCAAGCTTTTTTTCTGTGTGACCCTATTTTGATATTTAAATACAATCCCATGATCCCCAAACAGTAATAAAGACAGGCAAAGTATATTGTGGTGAATATACCTTTAAGAAAGAGTTCTTTGGAAGGTTCTATGTAGAGTGAGGCAGTTGGGGTATTTTCCGACATGATGGTGGCCCACTTTACTACACTTTACCCTGCAGGCCACCTTCACATTAGTTCCTGCATGACAGATGTCCAGCCAGAATAGATCCTGGCTCTATTGGCAGCTAGCACAGGCTGTGACTCAGGAAAGTCTCCAGGTCAAAGCCCATGCTAGCCACCAACACAACCAAGATACAGCCACCCAATTGGGTGTAAAGCATTTGAAAGCCCACTTTTCCTGGCTGGGTCAAAGGGGCCCCTATGACCAATGGTTGACCATCGGGGGGAGGGGCAGGCCACTGGACACAGCGCACGGGGACACCCGCATGCACATCTGTGCATCTCCCCACCCTCCCTGGTGGCCCAGCCCCTGTCACCTCATTTCAGGGCCTTGGACCAGTCCCGGCCATGGTGGCAGTCCAACTCCAGACCAGGGCAGACCATGGTGGCAGCCGAGCACTTTTGCATATGAAAACACCCTTAGAGTGGTCAGTTAAGTCAGTTAGACCTAGCAGTCAGTAAGGTCAGTTACAGCAATAAAGTAGATGCCTTCCGTTGTTAGTCCAAATATATTCAAATGCTACTTAATAAATATAGTTAGGTGTATACGGCTGCTTCACAGAAACGTTATTGAACTAGAGGGGGGGGGGGACCAATTGAGATTGTGAAAGCATCCACAGGTGGCATGACTCTGCCTGAGGTTCCAATGCAAACTTTGGGAACTCTGCTCTAGAAAGGAATATTCTTAGAACAGAAGTGGGGAACGTCTGGCCTGTGGGACAAATCCACCTTGCAGCTTTTAAAAAAAAATCTAAACAAGGGAAGGGAGCAGAGAGAGAGGCATGTACTTAAGGATAGGGAATTGATCTAGGGAATAGGTCAATGATTTGATCCTCCCTTTTCTGCCAATTCTGAGCAGTGCATGCTTCTTAAGCACCCCTGGCACTAACTCCTGGTTTAGTCAGTGGTAGGAGATGGAGACAAAGTAGCTCAGGTATGAACAGCGACTTGAATAGATCTGACATTCCCACCAGTCGAAGGCATTAAGTCAGAGTTGCATTCTAGTCAGTACCAGTATATTATGGCAATATCAAGTTTGGAACAAAATCATCTACATCACAGACCCCCAATGCAAAGAGATGGCTTCAGTGGGGTGGGGAGTCAAGGCAATAATGCCTTTCTAAAACGTATCAAGTTTGAATGAAATTTCCCTTAAAATCTTAACCTTTGCATTTGGATGACCGCAAAAAGTAGAGTGCTAAAGATTATTTTTCAGAACAATGAGATGAACTGTCTCAAACCAGACACAACATGAGATTTACTAAGAACTCAGCTGGGAGGACTGAAGGAAGAATGGAAAGGCTTTAATAAGGAGATCAGGGTAAATGAACTCTCAAAAGAGAAGAAGAAAAGAAGGACCAATGTAACAGAAATATCGGCTGACTACAAAGGCAACAGAGATGAAAGGAAAGAGGAACTTTGTGTATTTTCTGCCTTCTTGTTTTTGGTCTCAGATGCACTGGCACATCCCTTCAAATGTCACTGAATCAGAAAGCAAATCAAAAGGAACAGCTCTGATCTGAGATGGTGATTTTGAACAGAAATAGGTCCAGAGAAGGTGAGATATAGCACATCAGGCCATCCAGATAATGAGGGGCCAGAGATGAGATGGAGAAGGAATTTAGTTCCTAAATGAGAAGGCTGATGGAAGAGATGTGTCCATTTTGTTAGATTTCTCATTAAGAAGCATTTATGTAAGAGCACTTTGGCCTGCAGCTTTTTCTCACTGTCATACAAAATGGATGCTGTCAGAATAGAGATTTTAAAGATGGAGTTCTATGTTGTGGTCAGCAACAGGAGAGCTAGTCACATTCTGCTACAAAAGGCTGCCTTCAGGCTCATCCTAGAGTACTTTAAAAACAAGCCAAATTCTGAGCTTCTTACTCAGGCTACACATACACATTGATTTTAGAAGGAATATGCCTGAAGAAAGACTGGATGTAAGCCACATAAGAGCTGCATATAAATGTCAAGAAAGGGACCCATTACTCAGGGACAGTCTGAAAAATGATGTCACACAGCCATATTCTCTTTGACTTCTCTCAATTCTGCTGCATGATGTTTCCCATCATTTAAAAAATTCTCAATACATAAGATGAGTCAAAGTCATCTTATCTGCAGTATCTGCCAGTACCCTTCCAAACCTGCAGAGAATGTGGTGCTGTTGTTACACAAAACTAGTACACTCTCTGGACTTGCAAAAGCATCTAGAATTCTTAGCTTACTATAAGAGAGTTGCGTGTTTACTTGTGTGTTTGCTGTTACATCCTGAACTTTCTGTGTGTCTAAATCACTCATCCAGATCTTAAACATCCGGATCTTTGAACTTCTGCGTGAAACTTCTCCCAGAACATTTATGTGTAAAAGGTTCTCCTGGTAAACTGCTTTGCTCCAGGTAGCTGTGGTCACTTGGTTTCCATGGCAGCCCCTCACGTCGACAGCTGCAGCTACTTTAGGCTGCCTCAGGGCAGTGTTTGTGTGAAGAATGTATCCAGGAACTGACTAAGGCAGTGTGTGTGAGAAGAATGCATCCGGAATTTATTTGTGAACCTGTAAACCCAGAAGATTGAAAGAATAGCACTTTAAGGTGTGTGTAAAAATGCTCATTGACTGGTTTAAGAAGAAACATTTCCTTCCCTGCAACTCTGCATGCGCTAGGCCAGACCAAAGGACACAAAGCAAAGGTATAGCTATAATAGGTGCAGCAGGTGCAGCCGCACCAGGGCCCATGAGCCACATAAAATATCTATGCATGCTGGAGTGGAGTGCCCCAAAAGGGGCCCATTCTATCTTCTGCACCAGGGCCCATTCCCAGCTTGCTATGTCCCTGACCCAAAGTCCAATCTGGCCCCCTGGGCCAGATTAGACTCAGAACTGAAGTTTGAAGGCCTGGTCTGTTCTGGACCTAATATTCCAACATATAAAACAGGCTGGCCCTGGCAGGCCCAAGCTTTGAAATGTAGCCAATATATACACAATAGATTCATGCTGAGTTTGGTCCATATACAACTATATAATTTGTTTATTTCTTTATTTTGATTTGTATCCCGTCCTATCCACAAAGACTCATGGCAGCCCCATCGCCCTCCCCCCAATCTATACCTGCCCATTGAATGACTGGCCAAATAAAAAGGTATCGCACTGCCTCCAGAAGACATTCAAACTAGGGCTTAGGCGAGCCTCCAAGAGAAGGGAGTTCCAAAGCTGTGGGGAAGCCACCGAGAATGAGGTCTGTGGGCCTGAGTCATTTGAAACTGGACCACTGATGGAACCCTCAAGGGTGCACCCTCAGCAGATCTTATGGGCCACGAAGGAGCATTAGGAGAAAGGTGGTCCTTCAGATATGTAGGGCCCAAGCCATCTAATGTTCATGATAATCTCACAAAGTATATTTTGGATTTTGGTCAGGCTGGACTTATCTTCAGCAGATTCAGGTCAGGACAGGTTTGCAAATTAGGCCTGTTCAGATCCCCAATCTCCCCAGTCAGACAACAACTTCAGCGAGAAATTTCAGGAACTAAGTTAGTTAAACAGTAAAGCTGGCCAAGATTTTTCAAATATAACAGAAATCAGGAACTGATAAAGTTTCCAATTCCCCCACAAAAAAACAAACCAACCCAGAATTTTGGTTTTAGTTTCATACAAACATAAGAAGTGCCATACTGGAACCGACCAATGGCCCATCGAGCCCAGCATCCTGTCTCTGACAGTGACCAATCTCAGTCACTCTGAAGAAGTACCCAGAGGGTGATCCATTCCCAGCTCCCATCAGTAAGAGGTTACCGCCCCCAAACCTACTTGGCTAATAGCGTTAATGGGCCTACCTTCCAAGAACTTATCCAATCTTTTTTTAAACCAGCTATATTACTGGCCTTGACCACATCCTCTGGCAACAAATTCTACAAGTTGGATGAAAAAATGAGGGCATGCACTCAAGGACAGGGGATGATTCCATGGCACAGATCCAGGATCTGGACCCTCCCTTTCCTTCCCGTCCTGAGCACACACCTTAAGGACACCTGCCCCTAACTCTTATCTGGCCCCTAAAGCTTGTCTTAGGGTATTTTTAAACATGATGGCTCAGTGAGCCATCAGGCTTAAACCTAACCCAGGGTGAGCCCTCTCACCCCGGGCAGGGGTCTCCCTAGCTGCCAAACAAACATTCAGATGGTCAGGGCTGGATAGGGGGTGGAAAGAGGTCAGGGGATGTGCAGACATGAGTCCGCATGGCCCTGTCCCCCACCTCAACATGGCCCCACCTCTTTCCTGATGGGCAGGTGTGGTGGCCTACCAGGCTGCCACACCCACCCAGAACTGCTTCATCCACAGGCCAGGGTTACGTGGGGCGGGCGATCAGACGTGATGGCCCACTCTACCACAGTCCAGGGACGCCTACCCTGGACTGTGACAGGGCTTAACATGGGATCTGCACTGGACGAAATCCCAGTGCACATCCTGGGTTAGCCCTGCCACAGTCCGGGGTTACTTCTGCTCCCATCCGTGGTAAACATCTGGCAGGGCAGGAGCAGACATGACACCACCACCCGTGGCCATGGGTGTGGGTGTCATGTCTGAAAATACCCTTAATTTCAAAATAACCAATAGTGGTTTGTGTGGGGAGGGAGGGGAGTTTTCACCAACCC
Source organism: Sphenodon punctatus (assembly GCA_003113815.1). Lineage (NCBI taxonomy): Eukaryota > Metazoa > Chordata > Lepidosauria > Sphenodontia > Sphenodontidae > Sphenodon > Sphenodon punctatus. The sequence goes on along the minus strand of QEPC01014310.1, from coordinate 32,127 downwards.
TGCTTTAGGCTTTTAATTATAACTTTATTAACCTTTTAAGTTTAAAGCATACTTTTGGTCTTGTGTGTGTGATCTCATGCCTTGAAATTAAGATACAATGGGCATTTTTAGACACACGTTAAAGTTCCGGATGTTTCACTCTTCTGGGTTTACAAGCCCACAAGTAAGTTCCGGGTTCATTTTTCACACACACACTGCCCTGAGGCAGCCTAAAGTAGTCGCAGCTGTAAACGTGACAGGCTGCCATGGAAACCAAGTAACCACAGCTGCCTGGAGCAAAGCAGTTTACCAGGAGAACCTTTTACACACAAATGTTCTGGGAGAAGTTTCATGCAGAAGTTCAAAGATCCGGATGTTTAAGATCTGGATGAGTGATTTAGACACACAGAAAGTTCTGGATGTTACACCAAACATCCAGGAGAAATGTGTGTCTAAAAACACCCATTATTTTATTAAATAAGATCAGATTCATGGGTTCAGACAAGTTGCATCATGAAGCTGAATATGATATTACAGGGACAGGTGTACAAGAATTCACCCTTTAGTAATAATACATCTGATTATTATCATTATTTATTCAATAGAAGTAAGGACAGATCTGAATCATCTCCAAAGACTGAGCCTCTTGAAAAAGTGAGGTTATTTTTTCTCTCAGTTTCATACATCTCTGTGTTGCCTGATTTCAGCTATAGATGAAAGCGGGGATATTAAAAAAAATCTAGTGAGACACATGTATGTACAAAAAGCTCCCAGAAAACCTTGTTCTCCTAGGCTTCTATTCCATAGTAATTCAGTGTAGAGAAAGTAGGGATTGCCGTGTTGGTCCCAAATACAGGCAATAGAGACAAAGTAGTACAGTGATATCTTTTATTGGACCACTACAGCTGGCAGAGGTATGCAAGCTTTTGGACATCACAGGGTCCTTCATCAGGCAAGTCTGGGTTTACAGGTCTGGAGGATTGTAACCCCAGACATGCCTGACGAAGGGCCCTGTGAGGTCCAAGAGCTTGCATACCTCCAGCAACTGGAGTTGGTCCAATAAAATATATCATTACTATCTTGTATCTATTGCCTATATTTGGGACCAAAATGGCAACCTTACTTTCACTACATAATAATTCAGATATCCTTGCCTAAATATCCACTGGGAATTCTTCTGATCAGAATGGGTGTTTGGCGTTTTTTTTTTTAGTTCTCATGTGGTCAGGTAAGGGCTTCGACTAAAGCTGTTGTGGTAAAGCCATAAAACAAAGGCCCTTTTCACACAGACACTCTAACACTGATAAAATGGGTGTTACAATTTATTATACATGTTGCAGGGCACCCATAGCACACACCTGCAGCCCTGCAACATGTATAATAAATTGTAACACCCATTCTATCAGTGTTAGAGTGTCTGTGTGAAAAGGCCAAATAACTATTGAAATAAAACAGGTGAAACTGGATCATGAAAGCTGCAGGGGGATTGCAGTTCAGTATCATTAGTGGGTGCTTTGAGAGTCCTACCTGTGAAGCCACTGCTATGTTTTGTCATGAAAGCAAAGGTCCTTTTTCATTTGTAATAAGTGAGAATGGATGTTTTCTTCATCTCTCCAGGCACTTCAACACCTGTACGAAGGCAGGTCTTGAAAAGCCTCTGAGCTATGAGCACAGGCTGAGCACAAAAGCTCTTTAATGTGTTTTCGGGGGAAAGAGCTAAGAATCAGAAATAGCCAGCAGTTTTTAAGAGAACAGAGAAATTTCTGGCTATTGAGCACAGCTGCTTTCTGGACACCCGGAAGTTGTTCAACTTGCACAGTGTCTGTACTCTTCACTGTTGCCATTTCAACCTATGTCCAAGAGTGTAAATACTTATGAGTAAAGTAATCGAGGAATACAGCATTCAGAGGGTGTTATCAGATGTATTATTATTATTATTATTATTATTACAAACATTTATACAGCGCCAGCAGTGTACCTGGCACTTTACAAAGTAATAAAATAGACAGGGTCCCTGCCCCTAGGGCTTACAATCTGAGAGACAGGAGCTGGGGGAGAGACTTAGGAAGGGGAACAGAGGGAGAGACAAGGGGTCTAACATTCATGAAGATGCGAGGTCTCAAGTGCACGTACTTGGCTTGGTTACGATGAGAATGACAGCAGGCAGGTCCATGTTGCAAGGATAAGGGTAAACCGATCGTAGGTATAGGAATAGTGGCTCAGCAGGATAAAGAGTCAGACAGAGCAGAGCGAAAGAGGTGAGTTTTAAGGAGAGATTTGAAGGTATGAAGGGAGGGGGCAAGGCGGATGTGGACAGGGAGGGAGTTCCAGGCATGGGGGGCAGCAAGTGAGAAGGGACGAAGGCGCTTAGGGGAGCAGGGAAGGCGTGGAAGGGTGAGAGAAGGGACAGAGGAGGAGCGAAGTGCACGGGCTGGAGTATGGAGGGCGATAAGTGCAGAGAGGTAGGGGGGAGCAAGGTTGTGAAGAGCTTTATAGGTGAAGACTAGGAGCTTGTGCAGGATTCGTTCAGGAAGGGGAAGCCAGTGAAGCGAAGAGAGGAGGGGCTGCACATGGTCGAAGCGACTGGCGAGGTAGATGACCCTGGCAGCAGAGTTTTGGACAGAGATGAGGGGAGAAAGGTGAGACCGGGGAAGGCCAGTGAGAAGGAGGTTACAGTAATCGAGGCGAGAGATGACCAGAGCATGAACAAGAGTTTTGGCAGACGAGATGTAATGCTAGTCACTCATTTTCAGCACTAGACATATTTATTTACTTTAATTATTTATTGGATTTTTACCCCACCCCTCCTGAAACATCTCGGGGCGGCTTACAATAAAAATAAAATACAAATATAAAAACACTCTATAAAATACACTAAAACATTTTAAAAATACCAACCATTAAAACAGGACTAGGGAACAACCAAAGTCAAACAATAAATAGGATGAAGGGGAAAATAAAACCCCTCCCCAAAGGCCTGAGCGAACAGCCAGGTTTTACAATTTCACCAGAATGTTAAAAGGCTTGGGGCCAGGCGAGATTCCGCCGGGAGGGAGTTCCAAAGGCACGGTGTGGCCACCGAGAATGCCCTCTCCATTGTGGCCCCGTGCTTAACACAGGAGATCTCCAGGAAGGCACCCCCGGCAGACCGAAAGAGCTACTCTGGGGCATGGAGGGCGAGGCAATCCCTGAGATACGAGGGGCCAAGACCATGAAGGGCCTTATAGATCAATACTAAAACCTTGAACTGGGCTCGACACGCTACTGGCAACCAGTGCAGAGTCCGGAGCACTGGTGTTATGTGCTCCCGACAGCCCATCCCTAAAAGGAGATGGGCCACAGCATTCTGCACTAGCTGCAGCCTCCGGACCAGGAACAAGGGCAGTCCCACGTAGAGCCCATTGCAGTAGTCCAGCCTCAAGGTGACAAAGGCATGGATGAGGGAGGCCAGGTCCGGGCCGGAGACGTACGGGCGCAGCCTCCGCACCAGACACAGCTGGCGAAAGGCAGCCCTTGCAACTACCTCCACCTGCTGCTCCAGGCTGAGGCCCGCGTCCAATACCACCCCCAGACTCTGAACCTGCTGAGCTATAGGAGGGCAAACCCCCCAATCAGAGGGGCTGACACCTCCCTTCCTCGCATATATTGGGCATTACATCCATTTATGGAAACATGCATCAAAATACATGCATACCATGGGTTCCTAGAAATCATGTCTGTGGCCATCACACATCTGCTATCACATAGCTATAGTTGTGAATAGGTAAATGCTCTGACCCACTTCCAGTCTGTGATAGTCTAAGAACCCTTAGAAACAGGATATCATCCAGGCAACAGATGGTGGGAGGAGACTCTCAAGTAGCTGCTGAAATATTCCTGTAGGAGTATCTACAGGATCAGAATGAAGTCAGTGATTTCAATTCATGATGGATTTCCATGGATAAATCTCAACTTCAAGTCAATTCTTTCCCAAGAACTCAAACGTCCTGGTAATAATACTATGCTGAGCACTGATTAGGATACAATTTTCTATCCAAGCCCTGTTCCTTCCTATGGATTCTTGTCATAAATCACACAATCCCAGGATCTTTGGCTGCAAAAGAGCATGGGGCTGGTGTCATGGAGAGAGATGACAGAGACCTTTTGGCACCAACTGAGGGGGAAGGTGCTAATGGGAAGGCTCTGTAAGGCACCACGTCATGGGCATCCTTGGCAGGATCAAAACTAGAACCGTTTCAAAGTCCCATGGAACACTGAACGAGGCAACCAGAGTGCAGAGTGTCAGAATTAGGGATGAGCGAACACGGTTCGGAAGTTTGGAGTTCGGCCCGAACTCAGCCTGTTCGGATGACCGAACCCAAACCTGAATCCGAACATGAACTGATTGAACCGAACTAGATCCAAACTCTGAAATGACCGAACAGTTCAGTCAGTTTGGATCGTGTTCAGGTGGCAAAAACATGTCACTGGAAGGCAAAATGTGACAGGGAGGGGGAGTCAGCTGAGGAGCAGACATCCAGGCACCAGGGGTGGAAAGGCTTGGAGTAGCAGCCAGCCTGCCCAATCACCATCCCTTTTCGCCTCAGACCACTGGCTTCGCAGTCTGCGATTGGCCACGGGCTAGACTGCATGGAGCCAATGGGGCTTGCGGTGAGGCAGGAGCAGCAAGAAACAAAACTGATTGCCTCCCCACTTCCCAACATCTTCTGAGCTAGTCACTGTTCCCGAACAGCAGATGTTTCAGGATGCTCTGTCTCTCCCAGCAGTTTTTGTTCCTTCCTATTCCTAATCCATTGCCATCCTCCTCCTATTTCACCCATCCAACCCATTTACCTCC
>QEPC01014308.1:359768-381238 GCA_003113815.1 Sphenodon punctatus | reverse complement strand
TCTCTCTCTCCCCCCCCCCCCCACTCTTCCTTGCAACTGCCTGCTTCTTCCCTTGGCTGTCAGCTTTTGGCCTTCTTAAGCTCCTCCTCTGCTTCTGGTTGGCTCTTGACTATCAGGAGGGTAAAACTTCAGCCAGCACTTATGGTTTCAAATAACAATTAGCAGGTGTCTCTCTGATGATGCAGCTGTGCATGCCTGGAGCTTAGCTCCCTTGCCGGCTTTTGGTTTAGTTTGGACTGGCCTTCCTGGCTATTCTGTCACACACGGATCTTCTGAAAATTCTGAGCCATTACAATGAAAATCAAACCTCCTATAAAGCGATTCAGGTTGGGCAGCCTGAAACCAATATGCACAAAGAAAGGTGTCTCTTCTGAAAATCTTAGCCTTAAACAGATTTCTCAATGTGAAAAAACTAGGTTAGGAAAATGCCTTAATTTTGCATACCAATTACCTTCTCTGGTTTTTTTTTTTAATGAGTTAATAAAAACAGTTTTCATATTTTCCAAACAGTACTATGATCTACTATACATCAAACAAACAAGTCAGATAATGAAGAAGTGAATTATCTTTTGTTCCTTAGGAAAGATAAATAAAAAGAGAGAGGAAGAACAGGAAGAAAAAAACAATGGAAGATAAAAAGAGATATTAGTTGACAAATGAGCATGACATAATTTATCAATCTCTAATCACATTGTGATTTTGAAAAGTAGAGGAAGAGAAATCTAAGGAGACTAGTTCATTCATAGATTACAAAACTGAACAAAGATCCTAAGTATGTTGGGTGTTTTAAAATAACCTATAAAATAAGATATTCCTCCCTCCCTCCCCCCCGCCCACGTCTCTCAGATTGTAAACCCTAGGGCAGGGACCGTCTCTATTCCATTACTTTGTAAAGCACCAGGTACATTGCTTGTGCTATATAAATGCTTGCTAATACAATTAATCATCATCATCATCATCATCATCTTGCAGCTGTTTATTGCTGGCACCAATCCTTATTGCTGGAATGTGTTCCAGTGAGGTGAATAGGTTTTACATGGGTGCTAACTTCTAAGGACTTTCCATCAGCATGAAACAGCTAGAGGAACAGCCATGCTGCTTATTGCAGCGTTCTTTGTTCCTTTGGCTTTTAGAGAACTTAAAACAAAGCTCATTGAAAGTAATTGAATGTCTCCAATTGACTTTTTAGGGTTCTCAATCAGGCTTTAGTTTACTAGTTAGCTTGAAGCATTTATATTTAAATGGTTTTCATCTAAGAATTAATGCATTGACAGAGGACATTATAAATCCATTATTATGTCAACAATTAATGACAGAATAGGAAGTGGGATGTATTTCATATATTCTCATTATAACCTCAAGATCATAATTTTCCAGTCTCCCTTCAATGCATTATTAAATCAGAGGCTATAATTTTAGAAAACACAGCCCTTCATTAAAGAAATCTTCTCATATCCCTCTTCAGCTAAGAGTTTTCTGTCACCTCAGCAAAAACACATCTTAACCTAGCTTCTGGTTGTCTGCTTCTTCTTACTTGAATTTACATTGATATACTTTAGTTTAGGAGAAGAGAGAAATGAGAGAACAGAGCTCCATCTCATGATTTTAAAATCCTTTGAGGTTTATAATTTCCACTCTGAACAAAAGTATATTTACATGTATGAAGTCCCATGCAAATGGTTATAGGGTTGCAGCCGCCATGAAGCATAAAATACTGCAATGAGAATGATATGTAAAGTCAAATTCATTTTTAAAATAGCAGAAAGAGATTCTTTCCTCTATTTAATATGAATGGATATATGCCATTTAAAACTGTTATCTATCTAGCTGAAATGAAAAAAGAGCATGTTCACCCCCATCTCAAGCTACCACTAAAATTAGCCAGAGAGAAGACAGTTCCAGTCTGATATATCCCCATGCTGAGTAGAAGATAGTATGGTTCCTTCCACTAAACCATTTTGCCTGTGGGGCAAAAAGGACGTAAAAGCTGAAGTACAGACTTGGAGACTGCAAATAGATATCACACTGACTGTACTCATGTGAATCTCTGGGAACTACAGTTTTGGGGAAACATAATTGTCTTCTGGAGAAGGGAGTGTAGAAAGCATATTTTTCCCCGATAAAGAGTTTTGTAAAGTTTGCAGGCTTTCATATACTCACAAACAGATTTGGACCAATAAAACAAAATGTGTCTCTTATTTTCCTCATTCTTTGGAGTCACATGGCAAACATCCACTAAACAACAAGGATTTAAAGGGCTATCAGATGCTTAACTTTCACTGGAACGCCTTGGAAGTTGGGTACTTAGTCACTGAGTATATGTAACAGATGGACTGAGGACTCTGATTAGCCATGGGTGATTCAGGAGGACCATGATTAAGATCTACACTGCTTCTCTATAAACTACACAAAGGCCCTTGAGGTCTTCAGCAACGACACTGTGAATTAATGAAACTTCTCTGTGCACGGGTTCATCAGATCAACACCGTCATCTCATCCAGCCACAAGGCTAGGCTCCTCAGCCTCAACTACCTAATTCTGTTCCCCAAGCTCCTAGACTTTCTTGCTGTACTCCTACTCCACTGAGATCAGTGGTCTTCTCTTATTGTCTTTACATAGCCAACCCACGCCAAATGGTCAGCTTTCTCCATCTACTCAAAGTAGAAACACTTATTACATTCACCCAAAAGGTTGCACACACTCCAGCTACTCATGGCCAGCTGCAATTCTGGGCCTTACCCTGCAAACACGTAGGAGTTTATGGGTAAGGTCCCATGTATTTCATTGGTGACAATAGTGGACATGCAGAATACCTATTTATGGGGATTGGTTATGCTATTGTGGGGAAGTGGGGGTTTTGGGGCAGGCGGACGGGGCGTTCCGTAGAGGAACCGACAGAGGGGAGCATACACACTCAAGCTTGCAAAAGGAAGCAGCAAGGCTATGTTTGGAAAACACGCCCTCAGGATGGAATAGGGCTACCAGAATGGTGAGTCCCCAGCCTGTCTCATCATCGGGCACCTGGGCAATCACAGGCCTTAATTGCTGCACTATGCTCACACACACAGGGAAGGAAGGGAAGGGAAGGGGGGAGTGAGGCAGGTGGGATGTGGGGTGGGGGAAGGAGGTCCCAGGGGGGGAAGGAGAGAGGATGGGGCTATCGCTCCAGGGAGGTACCCAGGCAACAGTGCTCCCCAGACACCAATGGAATACACACTTACCTCACAAATACTTCTTGATGCAATCACTCACCCACGTACACACTACTCTCACTCCGCTCAGGCACACAAGGCTTCTGTCACAAGATATAAGGTCCAAGGCACAGGGGCACAAGGGGGGGGGGCAGTCTCACGGGCACAAGGCTCCGATCACCAGCAATGCTGTCAGCCCTGCAGTGGCCTTTTATCCCCCAAACCAGGGCGTTGCTGGAGTCACACTGATTGGCGCAACGGAGGGGGAGTGGTCACCGCCGGCATTGTTTGGTTCTTGGCTCCACCCCCTAGGGTGTCGGCATGCAGAGGAGGCGCACTGCTCTGAAGCCCGACAGGCAAGGGCCTGTCCTGTGGGTGGTCTCTGTGTGCGGTAGAAGCTTCCTGGAAGGGGCCTGCTGCGGAGTCGGCCGCGGGACGTTCTGATGGGATGCGGGATCCTGTTGGGGCGGAAGGTTGTGTCGGGGTATCGGGGGTGTGGGCCGCGAGTGCCCGTTTCCTTACAGCTATGCCACTGAACATTTGTCCCTAAACTATACTGCAACTTGCATACATACTGTGTTTCTACAAATATCAACTATCATAGCTATTTTGTTGAGCTATTAAGTTAGTTCAGTTTTTATCTCATGGGACTTTCCCAAAGTCTCATGGTGGCTAACAGCATCATAAAAATGCACTTATAAAACCACATATATAATACTCATAAAACCTCCCAAATCCTAGCCCTGTCTGTTAAATGCCTGGTTGTAAATATGACTTACATTGACTCTGGAAGATGGTCAAACTAGGACTTTGATGAACTTTGATTGATGTGGTAGTTGGGGATTCGATTATTAGGAATGTAAAAAGAACTGTGTGTAGTATGTTTTCTGTTTTTGGACAAGTGGAACTCCATGCTGCTGTTTTCGTGATGTATAAGGGATTCTCATAATACTATTGGGTCAATGGCCTAAGATCTGATTTCTTGTTTGTTTTCCTTGCTCTGTACTTGCATGATGCACTGCTGCTTTCCTTCTCCTCCCAACCATGAGTAGAGAGGCCATTTTGTAAATTTGTGGGTCCACTGGTAATGACTACACTTGTTTAAAATGGTTCCTTTGCTGTTTCACTTCTGCCCCATGCTGGAAAGTAGTTTCTTGTAGGGGTGGGATTTGGTTGAAAAAACGGTTACCGGTTTTACCGGATACCAGATCTCCGAATACTAATTTATCGGATTAAATCCAGTATACCTGTACCGGTTTTCCCCCCATTTAATTCAATGAGGAAGTTTCCCCATTGAAATCAATGGCTGAAAAATGAAAAATACCTGTAAAAAAGACAACATTTCTCTTTTAAACATTTAAGTAACATATATTTTACTTTGTATTCAGTGCAGACTGACACTTATCCATGCCCCCCCCCCCAAACAACCCCCCTGGGCCCCGGTAAACACCCCATAGTTTATTTCTAAATGTGTTTGTTGTTTTTGGTTCAACATAGCACAGTGACAGCAGCACTCTAATCCAATAACCCAATAATAATCTATATATGGGATGGGGGGGGGGAATCACAAACAACACACACACAACAATCCAATAATCCAAATCCACAACAATTCAATAATAATCCAATACTCCAAAAACACAGCAAGACCAAGAGTAACCCCATCCCGACCCCCATGCCATCACTTACCTAATGTTATATGACTGGAGTACTAGTTTAATTATCTCCTCTGGAATGCCAGTTGTTTTCCATGGTAGGCTTAGGCATAGCTACAGACACAGAGTGACCTATTGATTTCAATAGGCTCAGCAGAACACTGACTGAAGTCAAAAGACAACAACGCATCGTGCAGTGCACTGCTGGCAGTGTAACATATTTAATTCTTCTTTTGCCTTTGCTGAGTCCAGGGTCATTGCTGGAGGCCTCTAGACAGACACAGTCAGACTCCAGGGTGTGGAATTAATTTTATTTCAAATCCACAGGCCTGAAGTCAAACCATGTCTGGAGGTACTGGGGAGGAGACCCATCAGATGGATGAGGGGGACTGGGCTGTAACTGAGGTGGGAGAGGCAGCTTAGGCTGGAGCTTAACTGCTACAGTTTCTTGTTATCTTCTTGGTGGCAGTCTGGCAGCTCTTTATCTATTTTAAGACTGCACCCTGTGTCTAGTACCCTCAACCTTCTCTTCGCTAGACTAAACAATCTCATTTTTGTTACCCTTTCTGCATATTACTTACTCCCTGTGTCTACTGTCTACCCTCAATCTTCCCTTTGCTAGACTAAACAATATCAGTTTCTTAACCCTTTTCACATATTACTTCCCCAAAAGCAGATCACGTTGCCATCACCTACCTTTATCCTGAACCTCCGAATTCTCAATCTTCGTGCCCTCCTTGACCACCTGCAGTCTTCTGAAGGTGTAGGCTTCAGGACACAAGCCTTCCTTCAGGTTTGGAGAACTGGGAGGACTGAGTTAGCTCCCAGTTCTGCGACAAACCGAAATAGAAGAGATGAAAGGCAAGAGGATAGGACAGAGGAGAAATAGGAGGGGAAAGGCTCTTTTGTTGTTTTTCATGAGAAGAGGAAGGGGAAAAGATGGGTTCAGTGGGGAAAATGGAAAAGGGGACTCTGCTGCCCCTCTCTCTTCTGCCCAGCTTGTCTGCTGGAGCTCCCTCTTCTGCAGGTCCCTCTCTTCTACACTTCTGAAGCTTTCTGTTCTGCTCTCGTCTGCCGCAGCTCTCTTCTGCAGATCTCTCTTCTGCTCTCTTGTCTGGAGGGGAAAGAAAAGAAAAACAGCAAGTTAGTTGTTTTAATGCTGCTGGGAATTTTGAAAGAGGAAGCTCCAGACCCTCCCTACCCCCATGCCATCACTTACCTAATGTTATCCGATTGGAGGACTCTTTGTTTAATGATCCCTCTGGACTGCCAGTTGTTTTCCATGGTCTGGGCTACAGACACAGAGGGACCTTTTGATTTCAGAGGCTCAGCAGAAACACCCACTGAGGAAAAAAGGCCCCAATGCATCATGTAGTTCATTGGTTGGGGGTGGCCGGCAGTAGCATTCTTCTTTTGCCTTTGTGGTCCAGGGTCATCATCGTTGTGACCTCAATGTCACTGTGGAAGTGTGCACTTCAGTTCTGGAGGCCTCCAAATGCAGTGAGATATCAAACCACAGTAGGCCAGGTCTCTAGCCTCTATCAGTGCCATACTAGTCTGAAATCCCACCATTTCTTGAGGTGCAGTGGGGGGGCAGGGGGATACTGCAGTCTGTTGCAGATGAGGTCCCATGGCTGGGGTGCTGGAGCCTCTAGACACAGAAGGACTGCAGGCTGTGGAATTATTTTTATTTCAAACCCACAAGACTGTAGTCCTACCACGTCTGGAGGTGCAGTGATGGTGGTGGGGACACATCAAATGGCTGGGGGGCGGGATAAGGCTGGAGCTTAGGTGGAAGAGGCAGAGCTGGGTGAGGCTGCTTAGACTGGAGCTTAGGTGAGAGAGGCAGAGTGAGGTTGTGGGCCTGGGCCAATGGCCATGGGCTGGGTCATGTCATTGAAGAGTGGAACAAACCCACCAGAAGACATTCCACCCTCCCAAAGCCCTCTGCATGTCTTCCTGGGAGTGGGGGCGGCATGTAGGACCGATGTGTGTGTGTGTGTGTGTGTGTGTGTGTGTGTGTGTGTGTGTGCGACTGTGTGGCATGTGCGCCGTGCAGCAGTCAGAGTGAAGGGCCCTGCTGGGGCATTCGATTACAGGCACCGAGGAGGATGGCAATGGATTAGGCCTGCTGTGGCACTCCACTCCAGTGTGTGTGTGTGAGAGAGCGGGGGGTTGATGGGGAGGGCACTCCAAGAGGGGGGCTGGGCTGGGTTGTGTCATTGGGGAGTGGCCCCTGCCCTACGGAAGATGTTCCACCCTCCCAAAGCCCTCTACATGTCTTCCTGGGGGCAGGAGGGGCACCCCACGCATATAGGGCTGATGTGTGTGTGTGTGTGTGTGTGTGTGCAACTGCATGGCACATGCGCCATGTGGCAGTCAGAGTGAAGGGCCCTGCTGGGGCATTCCATTCCAGTCACCGAGGAGGAGTGCAATGGATTAGTCCTGCTGGTGTGCTCCACTCCAGTGTGTGTGTGAGAGAGAGTGTGTGTGTGCTGTGCATGTGTGTGTGATGATGAGGTTCCGAAAGAAGAACCCCAGTGGGGCAAAACAGATCTGGCAAGAGCTGGCAATTATTGGCCCCGAAAAATAACTCCTTGCCCTTCCTGGTGGAATGGGATCGAAGGAGGCAATAATAAATTGTTGGCCAGCAATATATGGCAATTAAGTAGTAGTTTTTTTAATACTTTTCCCTGGTGGAGTGGTTGGACTGGGACATTGACATGCTGCGGATGCCATGCTGGCTGTGCAAACCGAGACCTCCTGCTGCTCTGAGCTCATCAATGACACAGCTGACCAAATTGCAGGCTGATGTAATTGCCTGAATCTTGTAAGGTAGCAGGAAAAGATATCCCCTGGGGCTGGGCAATCACATCAGGTCCCCCAGACAAAGGTATCGCCCTCCAGGAACCCAAGAAGTGGAAGGTTAGTCTTGAGAAAGACCAACTCTTCCACTGCCCTTGAGTTCATTTTGGCCCAATGTGGGGTCACCATGTCTTGCCACACTGAACACCCGCTCCGACGATACACTCATGGGAGGACATGAGATGTAGCGCACTGCTACAAGCGGGGGCCACACATGCATCTTCTGTGACCAGTAGGCCATGGGTTCTGTGGTTACAGGTCATGGGGGCTTGGCAAGATATTGAGACACATAGGTGTTTGTCACATCTTGATGCTCCGGCTCACATGCAGAACCTGCATCCTCCTCCACCCATTCCCCCATCCCAGAAAGAGTCATGGTGGCCCGGCCCCCACTTGCAACCCCTGTAGGAGCAGTAGCACTTGCCACATGCAGCAGGGACTGCTGCACTTGGCAATACTGCCACACCTCATTGATGAGCTCGACCCTGTTGCTCATGAAGGGAACGACAAGTGCAGCAATCTTCCACTTCACCCGTGGGTCGAATAGTGCTGCAAGGAAATGTGGCAGACTTTCTACCAAGACACTGAAATGTCTTTGAAGTCCATCGACCAATGCCTGTGTCAGTGCCCTCTCAGACTCACAAAGGTCAGAGCAAGAAAGAAAGCCTTGCATTCATCGCTGCAGGATCATGAAAAGCGGTAACACCTGGCACAGACTAGAAACCTCTGAGCTGAGCTCCACCATGCCAATGTGAAATGACTCCAGAACCTGCGTAAGCTGCTCCACTGCTGTCCACTCCTTCCCAGACAGTGGTGTTGCCCCAGTGCTCCGTGACAAGCATAGGGCATGCAGCACCTCCTTTTGCTCCAGGAGCCGTTGCTGCATAAAAAAGGTGGAGTTCCACCTTGTTGCGACATCCTGAATTTTATTTATTTATTTTTATTTATTTCTAGATTTATACCCCGCCCCTCCTGAGAACAGCTCAGGGCGGCTTACAACAAAAAAAATAAATATATATATATATAAAACATGTAAAACACATCAAAAATACATAAAGTATTAAAACAGGGCCCAGGAAACCTTTAAAACAATAAATAGGGTAGGGGAGATAAAACCCCATTAACCCACCCTCCCCAAAGGCCTGGGCAAACAGCCAGGTTTTACGTCTTCACCGGAATATCAGAAGGCTTGGGGCCAGGCGAGCTTCCTATGGAAGGGAGTTCCAGAGATGCAGCGCAGCCACCGAGAACACCCTCTCCATTGTGGCCCCCCGCTTAACACTGGAGACCTCCAAGAAGGCACCCCCGGCAGACCGAAGGAGCCGCTCTGGGGTGTGGAGGGCGAGGCAGTTCCTGAGGGACGAGGGGCCCAGACTGTGAAGGGCCTTATAGATCAAAGTCAAAACCTTGAACCTGGCTGAGCATGCTATCGGCAGTCAGTGCAGAGTGCGGTCACAGGTGTTATGTGCTCCCGACAACCCATCCCCGAAAGGAGGCAGGCCGCTGCGTTCTGCACTAGCTGCAGCCTCCGAACCAGGCACAAGGGAAACCCCACATAGAATGCGTTGCAGTAGTCCAGCCTCGAGGTGACAAAGGCATGGATGAGGGAGGCCAGGTCTTGGCCAGAGATGAACGGATGCAGCCTCCGTACCAGATGCAGCTGGCAAAAATCAGCCTTTGCAACTGCCTGCCACTCCAGGTGGAGATCCGCATCCAATATCAACCCCAGACTCCGGACCTGCTGAGCTATAGGAGGGTGAACCCCCCCAATCAGAGGGGCCATTACCTCCCTCGCTCTCCTCACCAACATCACCTCCGTCTTATCTGGGTTGAGCTTCACTCTGTCCTGCTCTGCTACATCCATTCAGCCACAGCCTCCAAACACTGGGATATCACCGAGACAGCAGGGTCTGGGTTCATTGAAAAAGAGAGGTACAGCTGAGTAGCGTCAGCATATTGGTGACAACGCACCCCGAACCCTCTCATGACCTCCCCCAAGGGCTGCATATATACGTTAAACAATAACGGAGACAGAATAGAACCCTGCAGAATGTCACATGGTAAAGCGCAGGGGCAAGATGTCTCATCCCCCAGCACCACCCGCTGGTTTCTCCCTGAGAGGAATGAACGGAACCATTCAAGAATGGTCGCATCCAGACCCCCCAGGTCATGCAGCCGTCTCAACATCAGCCCATGGTCCACAGTATCAAAAGCGGCCAAGAGATCTAGCAGGATGAGAAATGTTGAACATCCTGCATCCATCTCCTGGCAGAGATCGTCGACCAAGGCCACCAAGGCCATCTCGGTGCCATAGCCGGGGTGGAACCCAGATTGAAATGGGTCCAGAAAACCGATGCCATCTAGATGCACCTGAACCTGGATTGCCACCGCCCACTCAATAACCTTCCCTAAAAAGTGAAGATTAGAGACAGGTCGGTAACTGGCAAGAGCATCCACATCCAACAATGTTTTTTTCAGCAGGGGGCACACCACAGCCTCCTTGAGGCTGGGAGACAATCTCCGCTGCTGCTAGGACATGTTCACTACCCCCACCAGCACCATCCCCAACATCTCCCTGGAGGCTTTCATCAGCCAGGATGGGCATGGATCAAGTTCACAGACCCCAAGACATCCACCGCATTGGCTTGCATCACTTCCTGAAACTCCCCCCACAAAGCTGGACCGGACAGGGCCTCCATAACCTCTCGGTCTCTACCTACTGCCCCTAATCCAGCATCAAAATCGCTCCGAATCCAAGTGATCTTGTCTGCGAAGTAGGTGGCAAACTCCTCACAGCGGACCTGGGACAAGTCCCTGTCCAGGCGGAGGGAGGCCAGACTGACCAGCCCCCACACCACCTGAAACAGCTCCACTGGGGAAGACTTCGCAGATGCTATGAGGACAGCAAGGAACTCCTTCCTTGCTGTTCTCACAGCCTCAACATAGGACCGCAAATGGGCCCTATGGAGAAGTCGGTTGGAGTCAGATCGAGTCCGACACCAGCATCGCTCCAGCTTGGTGGTTTTGGCACCGCCACGAGATGGCCCGGCAGTAGCACTTGCAGTGGGAGTAGAAGAGGGCTCCTCCTCCAGGGACCTATCACCCACAACCTCTTCAACTGCCACCTCCCCATGCGGTTGCTTGGAACAGCATTCTGTAGGATCATGGATGTGCCCGTGGTGCCGTTTCAAGTGACTTCAAAGGCCAGAGGTGCCCCATGTCATGGGATCGGAGCCACCGCTAGTGACCTTGGTATGGCAGTGTGCACACACTACCTTTGAGTGGTCTTCCTCCCAGATGTCAAAATGAGACCACACCCAGGATGTGATCTTCTTCATGCATGTTCCTGGGAGGGTAGGAACATAACGAGGGGGGCGGGGTGGCCTCTCGGAGGTAGTGCTCGATGTCACACTTGTGGAAGGGGCGGTGGTAGCTGGCACAGTATGTGTGAGTGTGGAGGGTGGGGTCTGAGGAGGTGTGGGTGTGCTAGGCTGAGTGTTGGCAAGGGGAGAGGGTGGGGATGGAGGCATGCTAGAATGCGTGTCGGAAGTGGACGAGGCCAGGGAAGCTGGTGACTGGAGGATAAGTGCATGCGCAGAGGAGAGCTGTACACTAGAAGCAGGAGAAGCAGCAGAGGAGGTATCCAGTGAACAGTCCACTGCACTAACAGAGGAAGAAAGAGCCCCCTTCTTACTGTTAGGCAGTGACCAGGGGGAGGAAGCACCCTCCTCCCATCCCAGCCTTTGCAGTGGCTTCAAGGTACATCCAGAGACCTTCATCTTGGACACACTTGAAGCTGGTGTGCTGGAGGAAGAGGTCACTGGTGGCCTTGCCTCCAGTGTCCCTGTGCCAGACAGAGTAAACTGCCTAAAAGGAAGAGACTTGCCTCTTCCTGCATTGCCACTCATGGTCTGTTTCTTAGTTCCACGTCTTCTCATGTTTAAGCTGTGTTGTGAACAGAAGAAAGAACCACCGGCAACAGGTGTGTGTGTGTGTGTTTGTTTGATGTGATGTGTGTGGGGGTGTTGCTTTGGAGGTGCCTAACTAACTAACTAACTAACTAACTAACTAACTAGGGTGGGGAATAGCAAGGGGGTGGGGTAGAGGTGGGGTACAGCAAGGGGGGTGAGTTAGAGCAGGAGGGGGGAGGTAGGGGGAGGTAGAGCAAGAGGACAAGGTAGAGGTGAGGTAGAGCAAGGGGGAATGAGGTACAGGTGAGGTAGAGCAAGGGGGTGAGGTAGAACAAGGGGGTGGGGTAGAGCAAGGGGGTGAATTAGAGCAAGGAGATGAGGTAGGGGTGAGTTAGAACAAGGGGATGAGGTACAGTTGAGGTAGACCAAGGGGGTGAGGTAGAGCCAGGGGGTGAGGTAGAACAAGGGGGTGGGGTAGAAGTGTGGTAGAGCAAGGGGGGATGAGGTACAGGTGAGGTAGAGCAAGGGGGTGGAGTAGAGCAAGGGGATGGGGTAGAGGTCCGGTAGAGCAAGGGGGGTTGAGGTACAGGTGAGGTAGAGCAGGGTGGTGGGGTAGAGAAAGGGGGTGGGGTGGGGTGGGGTAGAACGAAGGGGTGAGGTGGGGTAGAGCAAGGGGAGGTCAGTTAGAGCAAGGGGGTGAGGTAGGGATGAGGTAGAGCAAGGGGGTGAGGTAGAGGAAGGGGGTGAGGTAGAGGAAGGGGGTGAGGTGTGGTACGGTGGAGGTGAGTCATGCGATGCTCGCTTACCCCACAGCTGGCTACTCACACGTGACATCCAACATTGCCAACAGTCCAGTCCAACACAGTCCAGTGGCTTGGGGACGCAAAAGAAAAAAAATATTTTAGTGCACTGCACAGCTCTGCAATGCACTCCAACCAGTTCAAGCAAGGTTGAAAACAGGGAAAAACCAGTCAATGACACCAAAACAAAAACCTATGGGCAAGCTCACGTGCAGCGAGCCACATAGGATTTTTTTTTTAAAAAAAGAACACAAAGACATCCTGCAACAAAACGCCTCAGGGCACTGCGCCCCAAAATCAACACCAACAGAAACAATGGTACAAAAACCTTGCCTCACATTCCCTTATGGGGCAGAAGCACACAGACATCATCAGTGATCACTCAACTGCAGCACAAATGGTGCCAAGCAAGTTCAAAGAAGCAACACACCTTGCAGGAAAAAAGCCCAAACTCAACCCCAAATTCATGCACCCCAATATCCACACCAAGAGACACAACAGTGCCAAAACCATGACTCACATGCCCTTATGGGACGCCCCAGTGCCACACACAATAAGGTTGTACCAGCCCAGCACTCACCAGCACCATGTTTAGTCTAGCGAAGCGAAAATTGAGGGTCATCACCTCAAACCTGAAGGTGCAAGTCAAGTCAGCACAAGCAAGTTGGCATGGCACAGTCAGCCACCTTTCCCTCCTCCCCACTGGCTGAGCTTCAAAAAAGCCTCAGTCAGCCACTGCACACATGCCTCACCATTGACCTGGCAACTGGGGAACCCCCCACCCCCAATCCTGAAGGCTCAAGTCAAGTCAACACAAGCAAGTTGGCATGGCACAGCCCCCTTTCCCCCCTCCCCCACTGGCTGAGCTTCAAAAAAGCCTCAGCCAGCCACTGCACACAGGTCCCACCATTGGCCTGGCCACTGGGGAACTGCCCACCCCCAGTCCTGAAGGCACAAGTCAAGTCATCACAAGCAAGTTGGCATGGCACAATTAGACACCTTTCCCCTCTCCCCCATTGGCTGAGCTTCCAAAAAGCATCAGCCACCCACCACATGCAACCACAAGCTGGGCACCCCCAGACCCCAAAACAACACAGGGCAAGAGTCATCAGAAAACTACACACACCATGGTGGGAAGGCCACCATTCCCCACCCCCTGTGCCAATGCAAACTCATCATGGCAAATTGGAAATGCATGCTGCTGCAGCTGCTGCTTGCACATGCCCAGTGCCCATCATGCTGCCCAGCCCCAAAGCACATGTCCTGCAGGCTACTATCATGAAATCCCCCCCATGCTATCCCTATCCCAAGTCTAGGGGTACCCACCTGTACTACCCTTGCCATACCACTTGCTAAGGGCACCAGGGGGATCCTGTACTAATCCCATAAAACCACAAAGGAAGTTAAGGAACCCCAAACTTACCAACAGTCGCACGCACGCACGCCTCCAGCAGTCTGTGGATCCTTCCAGTCTCCAAGCCTGCTGTCAAATGACTGGCCAAGCACAAGGTCCATAAGGTCCCACAGAAAGAAAGAAAAAATCAAAGATTATTGGCCTGCCCCAGCAGTCAGTCAAGTGCCCACAATAATCAGTACCCCGAAGGAAACCTTCAGGATTGGATGCCCTTTATTTAAAAAAAGTCAACCAATCCAAGGCAGGGTAAAAAAGGGCACCCAATGTAACCATTTGCACCTCAGGGAGGGGGCAGGGAGGGACTCAAACTACTCTGCAAAAGTTAAACAAAAACCTGTGCCAGCAACTGCCACCTAGCTATTTTTTTAAAAACCGGTAACTGGTATCAATGGAAAGATCTGGTATGGCCAGTTTTACCAGTTCTATCAGATTAAATCTGATACAGCAAAAACCGGCAGTTTCTGTTCTCAGGAGAACCGAACATCCCACCCCTAGTTTCTTGCCTCTCTGCTTATTACTGTGTGCTTTTGAGAATCTTGCTTGCCGGTTTTGTGGAGAAACAGAAATGCATTGTATAAATTTGGTTTATTTAGCCCAGCATGTTTGGTTGCTATACAGACCTGCAACTGGCCAGCCTTTTTTAAAAACTCCAGTTTGCCTGGAGAGGCATTTGGCTGTCGGAGATAAGGTGTAGCTACTAGGGATGCTGGTCTTGCTGGACCTGGTTTGCTTGCAGTGCCAGCCTGCAACAGGGCAAACATTTTTTAAAAGACCTTTTTGCTTGGACAGGCATTTGGATGTCGGGGAGAAGGTGTAGCTACTAGTCCTGCTGGTCTTAAAGGACTTGTTTTGCTTGCAGTGCTAGCCTGCAACAGGGCAAACCTTTTTTAAAAGGTCTGTTTGCTTTGACCGGCATTTGGGTGTTGGGGATATGGTGTACCTACTATACTTCAGACAACAAAGAAACCCTTTTCCCCTGTCCCCTACTGAACCCATTTCTTCCACTTCCTCTTCTTGTGCTCCAAAACCAAACCCTTTCCCTCCTACTTCACCCCTGTCCTGTCCTTCTCTTCCCTTTCATTCTCTTCTGATTTGGCTTGTCGCAGAACAGGGATAAGGACATTTCTAACTCAGTCCTCCCAGTTCTCCAAGCCAGAAGGAAGGCTTGTCCCAAAGCCTACACCTTTACAAGACTACAGGTGGCCAAGGATGTCATGAAAATAGAGGATTCAGGATAAAGGTAGGCCATGACAACGTGATCTATTTTTTGTAACCTGCTATGGTTAATTTGGACCCAGTGGGACAGAGAGTGAACTGGACCCCAGCATGAGGGCTCTATCCCCCGGTGGCAGTGCTTCACACAGCAGTGTTCTCAGCGTTAACTAATGTAATGTCCATCCAATGTTAACCCTGGGAACTCCTTGCTGCTGGGTTATGCCACGCCACTGGTCTACCATTGCCCTGGCTCTGTCTACCATTGCCCTGGCTCTGCCCCTAGGCCAGGCTCTTCCCCTAGGCCTGCCAACCTGCTGGCAGGTTCAACCCACCCACTGCCCCACCAGTCTCCAAACCCACAAGCTGCCACTGCTTAAGACAGAGGAAGGGATCAAAATTAAAGGACTTCAGTTGGAATTCACTGGAGAACAGATAAATAACAATCCCAGGGTGCCTGATACAGTCACCTATAATGTGCACAGTAAGAAGAATAACAAGAATACACATAAATGTCTATATGCAAATGCTAGAAGCCTAAAAAGTAAGATGGGAAAATTATAGCGTATGGTGTTAAATTAAGATCTAGACATTATAGGCATCACAGAGACATGGTGGAATGAGGGTGACCAATGGGACACTGTAATACCAGGGTAAAAAATATACCAGAATGACAGAATAGATAGAGTTGGTGGTGGGGTGGCTCTATATGTAAAAGACAACATTGAGTCAAGTACAATTAAAATTTTAAGGGATGAAAACTGTTCCCTAGAATCTCTATGGATAGAAATTCCAGGTATAAAGGGGAAGAGTATCGCAGTAGGACAATACTATCATCCCCCTTACCAGGACAGAGATACTGATAAAGCAATGCTAAAAGAGATTAGACAGGCTAGTAAAGTCAACAACAACATAATAATGGGTGACTTCAATTACCTTAATATTGATTGTAGGAATGTTTCCTCTGGGCAGTATGTGGTGGTCAAATTTCTGGATGCCGTAAATGACTGCTTCCTAGAACAGCTGGTTCTGGAACCAATGAGAGGAGGAGCTATTCTAGATCTAGTCCTCAGTGGCACGCAGGATCTGGTGCAAGGAGTAACTGTGGTGGAGCCACTAGGCAATCATAATATGATCACATTTGATATAATTTCTGGAGTGAGAAAGACAAACAAAAGTACAGCAGTAGCATTTAACTTTAAAAAGAGAGACTATGACAAAATGAGGAAAGTAGTTAAAAAGAAAATAAAAAGCACAGTTGCAAGGGCTACAAGTTTGCAAGAGGCATGGACGCTGTTTAAAAACACCCTTCTGGAAGTCCAGATTAAATGCATCCCGCAAGTTAAAAAAGGAAGCAGGAAGACTAAATGTCTTCCACTGTGGCTATATGGGGAGGTGAAGGAGACTATTAGAGCCAAAAAGGCATATATGAAAGAGCATAAACACTGGCAATGTTAATGTAAAGTGTTAATAAGGCAGGCCAAGAGAGATTTTGAAGGGAGGCTTGCTAAAGAGACAAAAACAAGCAAAAAGAACTTTTTCAAATACATCAGAAGCAAGAAGCCTGCTAGGGAGTCAGTTGGGCCATTAGATAACAAGGGAGTAAAAGGGGTGCTCATGGAGGATAAGGACATTGCAGAGAAGCTGAATGAGTTCTTTGCGTCAGTCTTCACTGCGGAGGATTTGGCGGAGGTACCCACGCCGAATTCTTCCTTTGTGGGTGAGGAATTGGAAGAGCTGTTACAAATCAATGTGACATTGGAGAATGTTCTAGGGCAAATTGACAAACTGAATATACTAACAAGTCACCAGGGCCAGATCACATTCATCCCAGAGTTCTGAAGGAACTCAAATATGAAACTGCAGACCTACTGTTACTAATTTGTAACCTGGCTGTCACTAAAATTTGCCACTATACCCAAGGAGTGTAGGGTGGCAAATGTAACCTCAATATTTAAAAAGAGATCCAGAGGTGATCCTGGAAACTACAGACCAGTAAGCTTGACTTCTGTGCCAGGCAAACCAATCACATCATTAAGTACAGAAATACAGGGCATGTTGACAGGGAGGTAGTGTCTTACTATGGATCAGAAACTGGTTCAAAGATAGAAAGCAATGGGTTGGACTAAATGGTCAGTTTTCACAATGGAGAGATGTAAAAAGTGGTGTGACTCAGGGATCTGTATTGGGACCGGTGCTGTTTAATGTATGTACTAATGATTTGGAAAAGGGTGTTAAGAGTGAGGTGATCAAATTTGCAGATAACACCAAGTTATTCAAGGTAGTTAAAACACGAGCAGACTGTCAGGAACTGCAACAGAATCTTACGACACTGGGTGTTTGGGCATCTAAATGGTAACTGAGATTTAATGTGGACAAGTGAAAAGTGATGCACGTAGGGAAAAATAATCCAAACTATGTGTACACAATGCTGGGTACTAATTTATTATTTATTATTATTATTATTATTATTATTATTATTATTATTATATCATCAGCGATGTACCTGGCGCTTACAAAGAACAAGATAGACATGGTCCCTGCTCGAGAGCTTACAATCTAAAGACAGGGGATGGGGAGACAGGGAAGGGGAAAAACAGAAGGAGAAACAAGGGATGCAACATTCATGAAGATGCACGGGCTCAGGTATACATTCATGTCTTGGTTACAGTAAGTTGGAAGTTTGCAGATAACAGGTGGGAGATAATTGTGAGTGGGGATGCTTACCAGGAGTTTGGAAGTGCAGAGTGGAAGAGGTAGGTTTTGAGAGGGACTTAAAGGCGTAGAGGGTGGGGACAAGGCGAACGACAGCAGGGAGGGAGTTCCAGGTGTGCAGGGCAGCGAGGGAGAAGGGACAAAGGCGGTTGGCAGAGCAGGGGAGGCGTGGGAGGGTTAAGGTGGGGATGGAGAAGGAGCAGAGTGCTCGAGTAGGGGTTCGGAGGGAGATCAGAGCGGAGAGGTAGGGAGGAGCAAGGTTGTGAAGGGCTTTGTAGCTAAGAGTTACCACTCAGGAAAAGGATCTGGGTGGGTGGTTTTGGACAATACAATGAAATCTACAGTGCAGTGTGCAGCAGCAGTCAAATAAGCAAACAGAATGTTAGGAATTATTCGGAAGGGGACATAGAATTAAACTGAGGAGGTCATAATGCCTCTATACAAATCAATGGTGCAACTGCACCTCGAATATTGTGTGCAGTTCTGGTTGCCCCATCTCAAAAAAGACATAGCTGAACTAGAGAATATACAGAGAAGGGCAACAAAAATGATCGAGGGCATGGAAGGGCTCCCGTATGAGGAGAGGCTTGGTAGGTCAGGGATCTTCAGTTTGGAAAAGTGATGACTGAGAGGAGATATGGTATAGGTCTATAAAATCATGAGTGGTGTGGAACTAATAAACAAGGAGCAGTTACTTACCCTCTCAGCTAGCACTAGAATTAGGGGACGCTCCGTGAAACTCATGGGTGGCAAGTTTAAAGCAAATAAAAGAAAATATTTTTTCAGTCAGTGTATAGTTGGGTTGTGGAATCTACTGCCAGAGGATGTGGTAAGAGCCAGTGATATAGCTGAGTTTAAAAGAGGTTTGGACAGGTTTCTGGAAGATAGGTCCATTAGCAGCTATTAGCCTGACAGGATCAGGGAATATGACAGGAGCTGGAGGAAAACAACAGGGAATGGATCCCCCATCGTGACCTGTTGGGTGCTTCTCCCAAGCCACTGTGATTGACCACTGTTGGAGACAGGATGTTGGGCTTGATGGACCATTGGTCCGATGCAGTATGGTACTTCTTATGTTCTTATGAATTGTGCCTTGAACACTATTGACAAATAATGAAGACTCTGGAGCACCAGTGTTATGTTTTCCTGGATAACTACACCATCAGAAAGTGGATTGCCAAGTTCTACACCAACTTCAGTCCTCGGACAGTCTTCATGACCAGCCACTTGAAGGCATTAGAATTTTGGTTTAGATAAATAAGTATCATTAATTGCCTTTATTGGTTTAAAAAAATTAAGATTAAAAATACCACTTAATTTTTGGCTTTCCTATGTCTGGCCACTAGAATAATAATCACCAATTATGGAAAGAATGTGTTCATGCTTTCTGATCTTTGCTTGCATGTCAGATTTCACAGAAGGAATACTGCAGAATAAGTACATAGTTTATACTCCTCTGTGTTTGGGAAGTCTTAGCAAACATACTGTTCACAATAGTGGTTGCCACAGAACACTATAATTAGTGGCTTGCTCTCTCACACACAATGACAGTAGAGAAATCAGAAATCTGTAATCTCCAGAGGCTGAAAAGACCTGCTTTGAAGTGTAAAATATAGGGATGTGCAATTTGTTTTTGTTATTATAACAAAAATGAAAATGCATGTTTTATTTTTATTTATTGTAATAATGGATATGAAGAATACTAATAATGAAAACAATAACAAATTTTCATTTTGGCAATACTGAGGGAAAACTGAAGACCATATTTCTAGCTATAACATTTTTGTTTCTTACTTACTTCTGATGAAAATCAGAAAGTTGTACCTCCAATGGAGGGCACTATATGTACCACATTTTGGAATGTTTGGATTAAGGGAACAGATCCTTATAAGCAATTGAATGTTGTGATTTTAAGAAAAGCTGAACACACATTTCTGGCTACAACTTCTTTATCTTCCAGCCAATTTGTATGAAACCTTTGAAGATTATGTCCCTCAGAAGCTTTACCAATGCTGCCAAACTACAGAAATATTGGACAAAGGGTTCTGATGTTATAAGACATTAACTTGAAAATGTATTTCTGAGAGTAACATTTGTATATTTCATCCTGTTTACAAGAAATTTGAAAGGAATGTATCTCACACCTTCCCTGTCATCTCTTCAAAAGTACAGGCAAAATTGATAAAGGGCTACAATTTTATAAGCAATTGAATTTGTCCCCTTGTTGACCATTATTCAGATAAACAGCAGCGCATGTAGTGCCAGTCAGAGGCAGGCACCTGGCATGGCAGGGGGAAGGAGGATGTAGGAATGAGGATTGGGATCAACCCAACAGACTGAAAGACACATTTACTGGCCAATTATGACATGCTTCTGGCTTTACAGGACCAATCGGTGGTGGCTTTGAGGTGGGCATAGGGAGCGACCTTGAAGTGGGAATAGAAGGGACGTAACTGGGACTTTGAGGATAGCATCACAGAAATCAGAAGACATGGTATAAAAACCCAGGCTGGTCAAATATCATCCCAATCACATCCTGCAGCACTGTGACAGAGGACATAAAAGAATCTCTATTGACTCTTTCCTAAGCATATGTTTTCAAAGTTCCCAGTAACAAGTGGGGGAGAGAAGTTGGCATGGTCACAACACAGCATGAGGATATTTGGTTGACATTTCTGCTGGCCACTTGGCATCGAAAACCAATCTTATACCATGGTGACACGTAAGAGAATCCCTGGCATAGGCTCATTCTCTTCATATGCTGTGCAGAGTTGTGAAATTGGTAATATTTATCACATCTTTCTGATATTTGTCATAGATGATGCTGAAGGTAAGAAATACAGCCCTGCCAAATTTCATGTACACTGGCTGGAATACAAAGTTGTTACAGTCAGATATACATTTATAAGTTACTTACCAGGACCATTTATCCAATCCTTCTGAAAGTTGGCACAGATAGTAAACATGGGAAAGGGCATACATTTACCATGTTTCATACACATTAGATGGGAGACAAAGAAGTTACAGCCAGGAATATATATGCAGATTTTTGCAAAATAACATAATTAAACTGATTATAAAATCATATTCCTTTATCCAACATTTCTTATCTTTTGTACGCATAATGCCTTCTATTGGAGTTACAATACCTCCAGGTTTCATCCACATATACTAAAAAATAAAAAGATTAGAGTTAAAAATGTGTTTTCCATTGAAACCAATCAAAATTGAAAACAAAAGCAAAAATCAAAACAAAAATGAAATATTTAAATAACAAAAACAAAAAATGAAAATGAATAATGACATATGTCCCTGGTGCACACCTCTATGAAAATAATCTGGGGGTGGTATAGAAATGGACATTGAAAGGGAAACATGTTGCTAAAACAGATCAAAATAATCTGGCCCTGAAGAAAGCTGGTTGAATAGTAATTGCATATTTCTTTCTGAAATGTCTGATGAGTGGTAGCAGAACCAAAGTTTACCTTTAAGCACAATCCTTGTGAGGTTTAGGCCCTTTTCACACAGACACTCTAACACTGATAAAATAGGTGTTACATTTTATTATACATGTTACTAGGGGTGGGACCCCGGGCCCATTACCGGCTACCGGATTTACCGGTTACCGGTTTCACAAAAACCGGATTCCCGGATTAAATCCGGTATACCGGTGCCGGATTTATTGCATTGGTTTCAATGGGGCGCTG
>QEPC01014308.1:290610-344872 GCA_003113815.1 Sphenodon punctatus | reverse complement strand
TTTTTTTGGGGGGGGGGGGTTGTCTGATATTTGAAATACCAGTACACAGAAAAAATTATAAGCAGATTTTTTATTCATTGGTACAAGGAAATGGTTCACCATCTCACAGTTTTAATTTTAATAGACTTGTTTTGTAACTTTATTGGGTCGCAGAATTTTCAATTTGGGGTCACAGAATTTTCAATTTGGGGTCGTAGAATTTTGGGGGGAAAATTGCAGAAGAATCGGGGCCCTAACCATAGGGTAGCTAGGGGAGGCTGCACTTGCCCCGCGCTTGTGGGGGCTCATGGGTTTGTGGGTTAAGGTTTGATTTTAAAAAATTAAATAATTCAGGTTGGGTCTGACCAGGGGGGGAGGGAGGGAGAGAAGGGGTGGCCTGTGTGGCACTGGCAGCTGGGGCCCTCAGTCTCCCCCACCACCTGTCCCAACCCCCACCCACCCCCACCCTACCAGTGCCTTCCTACCATCCTCCTCGCTCACGGTCCTCCTCCTCCTCCTGGTGAGTGTGGCCTCCAGGGTCCATGTGACTTGCCTGACCCCTCCTTCTCTCTCCCTCCAGGAAGTTGCATAAAAAGGAACTTCCTGGAAGGAGAGGACCCGTGACTCAGTCGTCATACAGCGTGCGGAGCAGGCGAGCAGCAGCAGGTTACTTACTTAAGTTACTTGTTGCTGCTTGGCTTGCTTTCTGTACTAGTGGAGAGTGGAGAAGTGACTTGGTGGTTGAGCGGAGGCAGCAGGCAGAGCAGAGGGCATTGGCAACTCAGCGAGAGAAGTGGAGGAGCAGTGGAGCAGCAGGCAACGGCAATCCAGCGACGGCGGGACCCAGCAGAGTAGAGGTGGTGCCATGGGACCTGAGCCAGTGGCATCAGGGTGGGACTGGCTGGAGGAGAGGATGAGGCAGTGGTGTGGGACCCGAGGTGAGGGAGTGGCGACGGTATCACCGGCGTGGGACCGCAGCTGGAGCGGAGTGGCATGAGACCCTGAGGTGAGGTGGTGGGGTGGGACAGTAGAACTCTGTAAGGAGAGGGCAAGATTGTGGCAGCATGGGACCTGAGGCATCAGCGGGAGTCAGGAACAGCAGCAGCAGAGGAGCAGAGGGCAGCGGCACAGCAGTGGCAACAGTCAGAGGAAGAGGGATCAGTTTGGGATAAGTCTTCAGGATCCAGGGCTGGGGGAGTTGAGGGGGTGGTGGTGATGAGGCCTGGGTTTGGCCTGGTGGTGCGGCTGGTGAGGCCTGGCAGTGGTGGTGTGGGAACTGCGGGGCTTGACGGCGGTGAGGCCTGCCTAGCAATGGGAAGGTTGTGGGGCCTGGTGGTGGTGCAGCAATGGCAACAGTCAGAGGCAGAGGGATCATTTTGGGATAAATCTTCAGGACCCGGGGCTGGGGGGTTAAGGGGGTGGTGGTGATGAGGTCTGGGCTTGGCATGGTGGTGCGGCCAGTGAGGCCTGGCAGCGGTGTTGGGGGAACTGCGGGGTTAGACAGCGATGAGGCCTGCCTAGCGATGGGAGGGCTGTGGGGCCTGGCAGCAGCAAGGCTTAACTAATGGTGGGGGGGCTGTGGGTCCTGGCGAGGCCTAGCTGGGTGGTGGTGGACCCATTTTGGCCTGGCCTCATAGGGGGGCTCATGGTGGGGGGGCAGGGCCTGGTCTCATGGGGAAGGGGGACTTCACAGTGAGGCCTAGCGGGGGGCAGGCCTGGTGGGGTCTAGAGGTGGAAGTCGAGGTCTGGCCTCGCAGTGAGACCTAGAAGTCAGGGGGGCCTCATGGTGAGGCCTAGCACTGGGGGGGGGTGAGGCCTGGCCTCACGGTGAGACCTAGGGGTGGGTGGGGGAGGCCTGGCGAGACCTGGCCTCGCAGTGATGCCTAACCATGGGGGGGAGGCCTGCCGAGGCCTGGCGTCGTGGTGAGGCATAGAGGGGGTGGGGCTGCGGGGCCTAGAGGTGGGGGTGGGCCTTGTGGTGAGGCCTAACAGGTGGGGGGGCCTTGCAGTGAGGTCTGGCAGGGCCTGACCTCTGACCTTATGGAGGGCTGGCCAGTGGTGGTGGTTGTTGTGGGGGTCTTGAGGTGAGGCCTGGCGAGGGCCTGTCCTCTGGCCTCATGGTGGTGGTGTGGGCCTTGCGGTGAGGCCTGTGGGGTCTGGCCTCCTGGGGGGGGTCTCACGGTGAGACCTGGTGGGGCCTGGCCTCTGGCCTGGTGGTGATGGGGGGCTTACAATGAGGCATGGCCCAGTGGTGAGCCTCTGGCCCGGTGGTTCTGGTCCCATGGTAGTGGTGGGGGCCTGGCCTGGGGGGGCCTGGCCTTGTGGTGGGGGCTGGGGGGGCATGCCTACAGAGGATATTGTATTACAATATCCCTATAAATACCACAGGGCCCCCTTTCCTGGAGAGAGAGAGAGCTTGAGGCACCAGCAGCAGTATCTGGTGGGCAAAGCAACAGCTAGGAAAGAGTAGCACAGCTCAAGGGGGGAGCTGAAGGTGTCAGACATGGCCAAAGTAAGGCTTGGGTGAGCTGCACTGTGCATCTACAGGGAAATAAAGGAAGTAAGGAACTTAAATGTTGAGTAACCACTGAGTGAGAACTCTTGTCTGTGTACCCTTGTTGTTGTACTTTATCATTGTCAGATTCTTATTGTCTTCTCCTCCCCAGTTTAATGATGGAGTCACCTGCAAGAATTATATGGATGATTGGAGATTCTTACTTCAGTTGTTTAGAAAAAAATTCTCTGCAACACAACACAGAACGTAGTCTCGGAATTGCCAATGCTAGTTGTCTGGATTGAAAAGGGAGGAATGTATTGGGAAAATATTTTGCCCCGCTTAGCAAAAGAAAAAGCCAAAACTCGCCACAGTCACTCTCCAGACATACTTGTAATACACTCTGGAGGAAACAATATGGGAAAAATAAAAATTCTGGAATTTCTAAACGATATGAAATTGACAATCAGAAATATCTTACAGATGTTTCCATTTACTAAAATTATCTTGTCTGAAATGATACTTAGGCAGAAAAACTTGTATTTGACCAACATGAAAGCTATCCACAAGGCAACTAAAAATGTAAATAAGTGTATTGGTGCATATTTGTCTGGCTATGGCATTTGTACTATTCGGTACAATGATTTTGATCTCCAAAACAATATTTTTTAATCATCAGATGGAGTCCATTTATCTCATTATGGATTAACTTTATTTCTTGAAAGACTTACGTGTACAATTTCCTTGGCCATTACTTCAATGTAGATTTTGAAGAAGAAATGTAATATAAATTCTGTATACATTTACATATACTTCCATATTTCCTTTGTTTTCTGCCGCTGCATCACTGTCCACCATTTTCATCTCATCTTCTTTCTTTTCCTCTCTTTCATCAAGACTTACAAGGTTTGGTTAATGGCTTCTTTCCTGTGTGGATTCAGAAATCTGTGGGTGTCAAGTGTCTATTGAAGCTTTGTTCTCATTTCTTTCTGGCATTTCTAAGGTTCCTTCCTACTGCACATTCTCTTGGAGGTGTGGCCTT
This sequence comes from Sphenodon punctatus, assembly GCA_003113815.1. NCBI lineage: Eukaryota > Metazoa > Chordata > Lepidosauria > Sphenodontia > Sphenodontidae > Sphenodon > Sphenodon punctatus. The sequence goes on along the minus strand of QEPC01014308.1, from coordinate 341,357 downwards.
GTGGTTTTTGTTTTTCCCCCCTAGGTGGCTTCTCAAATATATATAGCAAGGAAAGGAAATCTTAAGCTTCAACTAACTACAGTTTCTCTTCCTGCACACATCCTCAGGAATTGTCTACCAAGATGACGAGCAGAGAGAGAGGTGCAAATCAGAAATATCTCTCTGGATCAGCTAAAAGAAAGAGAAAGGAGGCACAGGAACTATTTGAACGCTCTCAACAAGGTTCACTTAATCGTTTCCTTCAGCCAAAAAGGCAAGATGTCAGCAAAGATGATGCAAGTACATCTCTTGTCGACAGTGCAAGTACATCTCATGAAAGAAGAAGCCCAGAAGCAGGAATAGATGTGAACATCGAAAGTGCTTGTGATGTGGAAAGTTGCCAGATTCAAACCGAAAGTCAATCAGGATCAGGTGTAATAGATGAAGACACTGACCTCCTGGATGATGCATATGATCAATTAGAAGTGGAGAAGAATGATGCAGAAACCATCTTCCATATTTATTTATTTATTTATTTATTTATTTTATAGATTTTTATCCCGCTCCCTCCTGCAATGCAGCTCGGGGCGGCTGACAACACTAATAAAAACAATTTAAAAAAATTAAAATATAAATATAAAACACATCAATAAAACAGGGCTAAAAGACAGTAATAAATAAATACATGGGCGGGGGATTAAAATCACCTCCCCCCTCCCTCCCTCCCAAAGGCCTGGGCAAACAGCCAGGTCTTACAGTTCTGCCGAAATGTGAAAAGGCTTGGGGCCAGGCGAGCTTCCTCCGGAAGGGAGTTCCACAGCCGCGGCCCTACCACCGAGAATGCTCGCTCCATCGTGGCCCCCCGCTTAACACGGGGGACCTCCAGGAGGGCACCCCCGGCAGACCGCAGGAGCCGTTCCGGGGCGCGAAGGGCGAGGCGGTCCCTAAGGTATGAGGGGCCAAGGCCGTATAGGGCTTTATAGATCATCACTAGGACCTTGAACTTGGCCCGGCACACTATCGGCAGCCAGTGCAGCGCTCGGAGCACCGGTGTAATGTGCTCCCGGCGACCCGTCCCCGTAAGAAGACGAGCCGCCGCATTCTGCACCAGCTGCAGCCTCCGGGCCAAGAACAAGGGAAGCCCCACGTAGAGCGCGTTGCAGTAGTCGAGCCGCGAGGTGACGAAGGCATGGATGAGGGAGGCCAGGTCCGGGCCAGAGACATACGGACGCAGCCTACGTACCAGATAAAGCTGGCGGAAGGCAGCCTTAGCGACTGCCTCCACCTGCCGCTCCAGCCGCAGGTCTGCGTCCAATATGACCCCCAGACTCCGGACCTGCTGAGCTACAGGGGGGCAAACCCCCCCAACCAGGGGGGCCACCACCCCCTTCGCCCTCCCCACCACCATCACCTCCGTCTTATCTGGGTTGAGCTTCAGTCTGCTCCGCCGCATCCAATCCGCCACGGCCTCCAAACATTGGGATAGCACCGAGACAGCAGGGTCTGGGTCAGTAGAAAACGAGAGGTACAGCTGAGTATCATCAGCATACTGGTGACATCGCACCCCGAACCCTCTCACGACCTCCCCCAAGGGCTGCATATAGATGTTAAATAATAATGGAGACAAGATCGATCCCTGCGGAACGCCACACGGTAAGGCGCGGGGGCTCGATGTTTCCTCCCCCAACACCACCCGCTGGCTCCTCCCCGAGAGGAATGAACGGAACCATTCAAGAACAGTCCCGTCCAGACCCCCCCGGTCACGCAGTCGTCTCAACAGCAGCCCATGGTCCACGGTGTCAAAAGCGGCCGAGAGATCGAGCAGGATGAGAAATGTCGAACATCCCGCATCCATCTCCCGGCGGAGGTCGTCCACCAAGGCCACCAACGCCGTCTCGGTGCCATAGCCGGGGCGGAACCCAGATTGAAACGGGTCAAGGAGCCCGATATTATCTAGATGACCCTGGAGCTGGAGCGCCACTGCCCGCTCAATAACCTTCCCTAAAAAGGGAAGGTTAGAGACAGGTCGGTAGCTGGCGAGCGCGTCTACGTCCAACGATGGTTTTTTCAGCAGGGGGCGCACCACAGCCTCTTTTAAGCAAGGCGACAACCTCCCCTGCCGAAGGGACGCATTCACCACCCTCGCCAGCACCGTCCCCAACGTCTCCCCGGAAGCTTTTATTAACCAGGACGGGCATGGATCTAGTTGACAACACGTGGCCCTCACAGACCCCAGGACATCCACCACATCGGCTGGCGTCACTTCCTGAAACTCACCCCATAAAGATGGACCAGACGGACCCTCCGCCCCCCCGCGCTCTTCCCCTACTGCTATCAACCCAGCGTCGAAATCGGCCTGAATCCGAGCGATCTTGTCTGCGAAGTAGATGACAAACTCCTCACAGCGGGCCCGGGACAAGTCCCCATCCAGGCGGAGGGAGGCCGGACTAACCAGCCCCCGCACCACCCGAAACAGCTCCGCTGGACGCGACTTCGCAGACGCTATGAGGACGGCGAGGAATTCCTTCCTCGCCGTCCTCACAGCCTCCACATAGGACCGCAAATGGGCCCTATGGAGAAGACGATCGGAGACAGACCGAGTCCGACGCCAGCGTCGCTCTAGCCTCCTGCCCACACGCTTCATACACCGCAGCCCCTCAGTAAACCAAGGGGTCCTGCGGTGACGAGACCGAGGCAGAAGGCGCCTCGGAGCCACCCTGTCAATGGCCTCCTCCAGCAAGATGTTCCAATGCCGGACCAGCTCATCCACAGAGTGACCGTCCACATCCAGGGTAAGCTCCCTCAGGACCTCCTGGAACCGCTGGGGTTCCATCAGCCTCCGAGGGCGGACCATCCTAACTGGTCCCTTCCCCTTCTGGAGGGGGCGCGCTAAAAGACCGGCCTGAAGGAGGTAATGGTCCGTCCACGACAAGGGCACCGCTGTCACCTCCCCCACAACCGGACCCCCCGCCTCAAGGCCAGAGCCGAAGATCAGGTCGAGGATATGTCCCCCCACGTGGGTCGGGCAGATCACCTCCTGGGACAAGTTCATAGTTGCCATGGCGGCCATGAACTCCCGCTCCGCCCCAACAAGGCCGGCATCGGCGTGGACGTTGAAGTCCCCCAGAACCAAAGTCCTGGGGGAGCCCAACACCACCTCCGAGGCCAGCTCCGCTAGAGCGGTAAGGGATGCCGCCGGGCATGAAGGGGCCCGGTACACCAGCAGCACCCCTAGCTTGCCCCCATCCAAATCGATCACCACGTGCAGAGCCTCTACACCCATAATCTCCGGCACTGGATACTTCCTAACTGAAGAGGACACTGTTGTGCTTGAGGATTTGCCTCCAAACCTTAAAGACCATAGACTGTGGCCAGAAAGCCTGCATTCACAAGACAGAGAAGCTATTGTAAGCCATGGTCCATGCACGGTAGTAGACTACAATTTTCCAAACTCTGCATCTGATGGCAGATCGGATCATTGTTTCTCCCTTCAATACTACTATCGGATTTGCCAGATGCTGAAAAAGTTGAGAGGTGTTGGCTTGTGTACTTGAAGTCAAAGGATTCTTTCTTTTGCTTTTCATGCAAGTTGATTCAGGAAGGTCCAAACATAGTCTGAAGCACAGTGGATTTAGTGACTGGAAGCACTTGTCAGAAAGACTGACAAGTCATGAGAAATCAAAGGTACACATGGAAAGTATGCTAAAGTGGACTGAGCTTCACAGAAGACTTACTGAAGGTACAACTATTGACCAAAATACAAAGGAACTCCTTAGAATGGAGACTAATCGATGACGCGAAGTCCTAGAAAGGCTGATTGCTATAATAAGCTATTTAGCAGAGCATAACTTAGCATTTCATGGTAGCAGTGATACACTGTAAAGCCATGACAACAGGAATTTCCTGGGACAGGTGGAACTCATGACTCAATTCGATTCTGTCCTAGAAGATCATCTGAACCAGATCAAATCACAAGAAATCAGAGACCACTATCTTGGGCCACAGATTCAAAGAGAACTTATCCTACTGATGTCTGAAAAAGTAAAAGATGTTATACTGGATAGTGCCAAGTGTGCAAAATACTTCTCGGTGATCCTGGACTGTACGCCAGACATTAGTAATAAAGAATAGTTGTCTAGTCATCCGATTTGTTGAAATCAGCAATGATGTGAGAATTGCAGAGCACTTCTTGGACTTTATTGAAGTGCATGACACCACTGGCAAGGGACTGTGTGATGTTTTGTGAAGCCAACTACAGTCAAATGGACTAGATGTATAGGATTGCTGTGGAGAAGGGTATGATAATGGTACCAACATGGAGGGCCACCAATAAGGCGTGCAGTCTCGCATTCTCAGTCTGAATCCGCGCATATTTTATACACCTTGTGGAGCTCACAATTTGAATCTTGTTTTAGGAGATATAGCAAAGTCCTCCTGAAGAGCTGTCAGTTTCTTAGGTGTTTTGCAGCAGCTCTACACAATCTTTTCAGCATCAACAGCATAGTGGGAAATTCTGAGGAAACACGCCCCTGCACTTTCCACAAAGCCTTTATCCGAGACAAGATGGGAGTGTCGAGTTGAAAGTGTAAAAGCAGTGAGATACCAGGCTGGTGGCATATGCAATGTATTGAAGGAATTAGCAAAAAAATCAAATGATCCAAAAATCAGCAGTGAAGCCAACTCTTTGGCTGAAAATGAGCTCAGTTCTTTTGAATTTATTGTCAGTCTAGTAATTTGGTATGACCTATTAAATGCTGTCAACCATATAAGCAAAATCTTACAAAGTTCAACAATGCAAATTGACATTGCTTCCACACATCTGAAATCGGTACTAAATTTTTTCCAAAAATACCATGAAGAAGGATTTAATGGCTCCATAACAACTGCCAAAGATATAGCAGAACAGATGGGTTCTTTAAAGAACATCGCCTTACAAAGAAAAAGAGGCCTTTTGCATACGAGGGAGAAGATACTCCAGTTACCAGCAGGGAAGAAGCCTTTCAACTTGAGTACTTTCTTGTAATACTGGATCATGGAGTGCAATCCTTTCAGAAATGTTTTGAACTATATGAAGTTTATGTAGATCATTTTGGCATTCTCTATGATCCAGGAAAATTGAAGAAAATGCCACCCAGTGAATAGTTCAAACACTGTAAAGATCTTCAGATGGTACTCCAGCATGGAGATTCTAGTGACATTGACAGTGATGAACTCCATAGCGAACTATCACTACTTTTGCATTGCACTGAAGACAAAAACCACTTGAAATGCTACAATACCTGGTTGTGAATAAGCTAACAGACATTTATCTAAATGCGTTTGTGGCACTCTAGATCCTTGTCACAATACCTGTGACTGTTGCAAGTGCTGAACGCAGTTTTTCAAAACTGAAACTGATAAAAAACTATCTAAGATCATGTATGAGCCAAGAGAAACTCTGCAGCATAAGCCATCTCTCAATTGAATATAAAATCTCAAAATCATTGGATGCTTACAAACTAAGAGATGATTTGCAGCAAGAAAGGCTAGAAAAGTATAATTTGCTAGTAGTATTTCTATATTTCCAGAAGAGATGAAACCATAAGGACTGCCTTATTGACTTAAACAAAGGATCCATGTAGCTGAGTAGGCTGCAGATAAAGGTTGTGAAGGTGTCCAAGACAGGGAGACAAGTGTGTCCCTGCTCGTGTGTGACTAACAGGAGGGGCAGCAGACAGGAGCATGGAAGAAGCTGCTGGGGAATGGTAGTTCATTTTTGATTTGGGCCTGTAAGGCCTGTGTGAGATGTTTACCTTTATGGAACTCTCACTCACAAGATCATGGTGGCTTCTCCCAGTATTATGCAAATCTCTGCCCCTTGGGCAGGCCTACCTAGATTTGATGGCAGAGTTCACATCAAATAGTCACTTCCACCCCTGCCCTCTTAGCACTGTGAGCTCATGCTGGTCGCCAAGTAAAATTGGGGCCGGGAAGGAATTTTCCTCACCAGTTTGGCAATGGTAGCCAGAGGATTTTTTTTTTTTACTTTCCCCATGGTGCCTTTGTCAACACACCCCAATGAGACACAGAGACTTCCTTTTGGTTTAAAACTGGCCGCACTCTTTATTCAAATAATCGTTGTAAAGGCAGGTGGGGTAATTGCACCATGCAATTTTGGGTCCAGTATGACATCTCACTAATATAACTTATTAACTCTGGTACTTCCCGGATGTGCCCTCCATTGACAGTATCCTGAACAATCAAAATCCCCTCCTCTGACAGGGCAAGGGCGAAAGGAGGTGAGGGGACAGCCCAACTATGGGCAAGAGTAAGAAGTGAAGGGTCCACAAGGTCTGAAGACAACACATGTCTCTGTGAACCCTGTTAAGACACCACTCCCATGGAACGTGATCACAGTTAGGGCTTATGGAGCAGCAGCTGTTACTGCACCGCCATTCCATTCCAAGAACTCGGCATGTACTGTGACTTCCCGCCGACTTCCACTCGATATTTCTGCGATTCCACATTTGCTGCTGCCAGTTGCTGCAGATGCAGCATGTCCACGTTTGCGAATTTATCTGATGTTCCCTACATTAGCAGAATAGCCACACAATGTTGCCGCATACAGTAAGCGGTTTTATGCCGCCTTCCGCCTTGAATGCGAGTCCACGGCGAGCTGTGAGATTCTTAGACTCTGAATGAATGATGAATGAATAATTGATGAATACATTGAAGAAAGGTGGGGGTGACTGACTACCTGCTTCATCCTCCACCTTCCCCTGCATGTGCTGGGGGCCGATGGGTGCGGGGTTATAGGTGGATAATGTGGCTAGGCTAGCTGATGAGATCATTGCTGCTGCTGACTCTCTGAGTGTTCTGTCTCCGACTCTGTCTGCAACTGCCGCCTACTGCTAGTTACTCTGTCTGGGACTAGAGTTCAAGGCTTCAAAGCTTCAAACAAGCATCGTACCTGACCCAGGTTCTGATGATGGTATTGGAGGAATCTCATCATTGTTTTAACTGGCACTGTGGTGCAGTGGGGCATGTGCCTGTCTGCCTGCTGTAGTTCACTTGGTCTGTAAAGACCAGGGTTCAAATCTCCTCTCTCCCTTTTTCTTTTTTTCCTCTTCCCTAATATATCCTATCTATCTTCTACAGCTATATTATCTCCAGTGAAGTCAACACATGACACCAGCACTCTGTGGAAGCATCTGAAAATAAAACATACAACAAGGCTATTGATTTGTGGTTGCACCGCAGTTCCTTCATCTTTAATAGTTACTGTTAGTGAATAGTGTCACCTCCCCTCCTAGGCCAGCCTCCCAGTCCCAGACTAGTGTTATGATTTGAAGTGGACTCGGTCCTGACAGCCTGCACACAAAGTGTGTGTGTGTGGTGATGATGATGATGATGATGTGTGCGGACTCTGCCTGTCGCCCGCCGCCAACCGCCGGGGCTATGGCTACATTAGCCAGCAGGCACAGCTACTGTGTGTGTGTGAAGATGTGACTGAGAGTCTGGGCCAGCGCTCCAGAGTGGACTGTGGGAAGTTCAGGCTTCAAGCACCTGTCCCGGGCCCTGATGGGACAATAGTGTGAAAAAACCCATATAGTGCAAAAAGAAGCATATAGTGCATCTGCACTGCATGCATCTATCTAGATTGCACTGCAGAAACAGTAGGGGTGGTGGGTGGGGTGACTGTTGCAATTTGCAAATCAATGCCGCGGGTGTGGCCCTGCCCTGGCCAAGCCTTTGAAATAGATAGCATTGGACTCCAATGCTATTCAGTTACAGGAAACCCCTCCCCCCGCTTACTAGTGTAGTGTCCTCTAAAGTGTGGCTGGGCTGGTGGCTCTGTACTGGCTCACCAGCTGACTATGGATCATGGCTACATTCTGCTCTTAAGAACGCCCCTACTCCCGCTGCTCCACTGCCAGTGCCTGCCATAAATGTAAAGACAGTGTGTGATCATGGAGTCAGTACAGCCGGCTGCAGCTTAACTTAAGTAAAAGCTTCTTTTGTTTTTTTACATTTTATACATTAGGATACTGTCTAAATTGTCCTCTCCCCCACATCCCGAGAGACAGCATTGTGCTCTCCAGTCTGTCCTCCTCCTGACTCCTTTGGAATCACTCCCACGACAAGGGGAGAATAAGAGAATAGATTGAGAAGAGAATCCTTATGGAAGGAAACCTTTAAGATAGAGATAGAGAGACTTCCCACTACACCGTCCAGCCCCCGGCCCCCACCTCTGGCACACTGATGCATTGGCAATGGCATTACCCCATCATCACCCAGAGTCAGGATCGGATCTGGGGACTGGGAACAGTGCTGCCCTCCTGAACACATTTATTATAATAAAACAAGCCCCACAATATCTCCCGTCCCTGTGTTTTGGTGGATAGGTGTTAGACAATTACATGCAATTCCAATCCCCTCCCCCTTCTTGTCCATCCTTTCTTCCCCTCATCTAGGTTTCCTGTCAGGAATAGGATTGGAAGACTCAGTCTGGATATGTGAGTGCAAGGGAACGGAGGCATACAGATATAGGAGGCCCACACTGTTGCTCAACTCCATAAGGTCACTGTGGTGTAGTGGTTAAACTGTCAAGTACACAGACTGTAGAGAGCAGCGTTCTAGTCTCCTCTCGTTCACTTTTCTCCCCCAAATGTATTTAACTTTGTAAGTGTAATTTCAGTGACTATAAGTAACAGAAATATTAATTTACAGTGATTTTTACTAAAAAAAGAAAGGGTTGCTTGCTTTAAGTTTTTACTGATGCAAATAGAGCATTACAGCGCCGCCAGTGCCACCGCACATTGCGCTGCGCTGCCCAGCCCACCCACTGCTGCTGGCCATGGGAGGTCCTAGGGAGGTAGGGACACACCCATCCCATTCACCACAGTGCTGACAGACCACCGGCAGAGGTAAGCAGCATGCTAATTGAGACTGTGAGACAGAGGGTATTTTCAGACATTACAAGACCACGCTGAACCACAGTCAATAGCCTGTGGTGGGGAATGGCCTCGTAACGTCTGTTGGGGAACCGGAAGTCCCCCCCCTAGATGATTATCACAGTCAATCGCGGTGGGGAATCACATACACCACGCGATCAGCGGGACCGGCAGGGCCAGCGCTGATCACGTGGTGAATGTGATTCCCCGCCGCGATGAAGGGGATTGTCCTTTTTGGACGGCAACCATGGCCTGGAATCCCCAGCGGGATTCTGGGCCGTGGTTAATTCGGGCGGGCGCTGCAGCTGCATTGGCCGCGGTGCCCGCCCATCTCCCCAGGGAGTGGGTGGCGGGGGAGAGCAGGGGGGGTGGGGCCATGCGGCCGCACGTTGCGCCATGCGGCCCCGCCCCTCCCTGATTCCCCGCTGGGATCAGCCGGCACATCTGTTGGATGTGCTGGAGTGATCCCGGCAGGGAATCCCTGCAGTGATTCCGTGACAGGGCGAAGTCCACCCCGTCACGTCTGAAATTACCCAGAGACAGAAAAACTTCACTTCACTTCACATCATCATCTGTGTGTGCAGTGTTCTGTGGTGATGGGTGAATGATGGCCTACCTGGAGGCACTCTTCAGAATTGGTAAGTTTATTCTAACACAAAAATATTCACTTCGAACCTATTATTATTATTATTATATTATTATAAACATTTATATAGCACCAGTAGTGTGGCCTGGTACTGTACAGAACATAGAATTAGACGTGGTCCCTGCCTGTGGCTTACAATCTAAAAGACAAAAAGGGGGGTGGAGACAGGGAGAGGGTACAGTGGGAGAGACAGGGGAGAAGACAAACAAACATTCAAGCAGATGCGAAGTCTCAGGTGCGTATGCTTGGCTTGGTTTACAGAGAGGTTGGTGGCAGCAGTCAGCAGAGGAGGGCCGACAGTAAGAGTAAGGGGAAAGACTAACAGGCATTGGGAAAGGCAGCAAGGAAAAGGTGGGTTTTGAGGAGGGATTTGAAGGAGCGGAGGGAGGAGGCGAGGCGGACGTCGGCAGGGAGGGAGTTCCAGGCATGCGGGGCAGCGAGGGAGAAGGGACGAAGGCGGTTGGGCGAGCAGGAGAAGCGAGGGAGAGCGAGGGAGGGGACAGCGGAAGAGCGGAGAGCGCGCGCAGGAGCGCGTAGGGCGATTAGGTCCGAGAGGTAAGGGGGAGCTTGGTCATGGAGCGATTTGAACGTGAAAACCAGGAGTTTGAACAGGATACGTTCAGGAAGGGGGAGCCAGTGAAGGGAGAGGAGGAGAGGCGTCACATGGTCGAAGCGACGGGCAGAGTGAATGACCTTGGCGGCAGAGTTTTGGATCGCCACAAGGGGGGACAGGTGGGAGCGAGGGAGGCCAGCAAGGAGGAGGTTGCAGTAGTCGAGGCGAGAGATAACCATGGCATGAACAAGGATTTTGGCCGAGGAGACAGATAGAAAGGGGCGAATGCGGGCAATGTTGAGGAGAGCGAATCGGCAGGATTTGGCCACAGAGTCAATGTAAGGTTTAAAGGAGAGGTGCGTGTCAAAAATGAAGCCCAAGCTGCGGGCACGGAGAACAGGACGGATGGTGACCCCATCAATGCAGATGGTCAGGTCAGAGGGAGAGGAGGGGGATGGAGGAAAAATGAGGAGTTCAGTCTTGGCCATGTTCAGTTTGAGTTGGCGTCGGGACATCCAGGCGGAGATATCAGAGAGGCAGTCGACGAGGCGTGAGCGGATAGAGGAGGAGAGAGAGGGGGTAGAGAGATAGAGTTGGGTGTCATCAGCATAGAGATGGTATTGGAATCCGTGGGAGGCAATAATTTCGCCAAGGGACAGGGTGTAGATAGAGAAGAGGAGAGGGCCAAGGACAGAACCTTGGGGAACCCCAACCGAGAGGGGAAGGGAGGGGGAGGTCGACTCGGGGAGGGAGACATTAAAGGAGCGGTCAGAGAGGTAGGAGGAGAACCAGTCAAAGACAGAGCCACGGAAGCCCAAAGAGTAAAGCGAGTCCAAGAGGAGCGAGTGGTCGACAGTGTCAAAGGCAGCAGAGAGGTCAAGGAGGACAAGAATGGAGTAGTGGCGCTTAGATTTAGCGACAAGTAGATCATTGGTGATCTTGGCCAGGGCAGTTTCAGTAGAGTGGAGGGGGCGGAAGCCGGACTGGAGAGGGTCCAGGGAGGAGTTGGCAGAGAGGAGGTCCAGGCAGCGGGAGTAGACGACACGTTCCAGAAGCTTTGAGGCAAAGGGAAGGAGGGAGACTGGCCGGTAACTAGAGGGGTCAGATGGGTCCAGGGTGGGCTTTTTGAGGATGGGGGAGACAGTGGCATGCTTGAAGGCAGAGGGGAAGGAGCCTGTGGAAAGGGAGAGATTGATGACATGTAGAAGAGGGGGAGCGACAGTGGGAGCAACAGAGGTCAGGAGGCGGGAGGGAATCGGGTCAAGCGGGCAGGTGGAGGGGTTGGATGAAGAGAGCAGAGCAGAGATTTCCTCGAGAGAGGCAGGAGGGAAGGATGTGAGGAGAGAGGGGGGAGGGGGAGGGGGTGGTACGGGAGCGGGAGGAGGAGGTGGGTGGGAGGCAATGTCCTGACGGATCTTGTCAATCTTTGAGGTGAAGAACGATGCAAGATCCTGAGCAGCAAGGGAAGAGGGCGGAGGAGGGCAGGGGGGTTTAAGAAGGGAGTCGAAAGTAGAGAAGAGGCGGCGAGGGTCGCGAGAGAAAGATTCGATCCTGGAGGCATAATAGCGCTGTCTAGCTAGGGAGATAGCCGAGGAGAGGGAGGAGAGGGAGAATTTGTAGTGGAGGAAGTCAGGGAGGGAGCGGGATTTGCGCCAGAGGCGTTCGGCAGCCCGGGTGCAGGAGCGGAGGTAGCGGATGGTAGGGGTGAGTCAGGAGCGGGGGTTTTGGGGCCGGACGGGGCGTGAAGAGAGGGGGGCAAGAGAGTCAAGGGTCGAGGAGAGAGAGGTGTTGAGAGCAGAGATGGCAGAGTCAGGGGAGGAGGTGGCGAAGACGGGGGGGAGGAGGGGGGAAAGAGAGGAGGCAAACTCCGAGGGGGTAAAGGCCTGCATATTGCGGAAGGGGCGCAGAGAGGGGGAGGAGGAGGGGGGTCGGTGGGAGAGGCTGAAGGAGGCGAGGAAGTGATCAGATTTAGGGCAGGGGTCATAGGAGAGGTCAGCAAGAGAACAGTTTCGTGAGAAGATGAGGTCGAGGGAGTGGCCGTCAGTATGAGTGGGAGAGTCGGTCCAGAGTCGGAGATCAAAGGAGGTAGTCAGAGAGAGAAAGCGGGAGATAGAGGGGGTGGAAGGTGTGTCAACGTGAATGTTGAAATCACCAAGGATGAGAGTGGGGATGTCATCGGAGAGGAAGAAGGTGAGCCAGGATTCAAAGTCTGGGAGGAAAGAGGAGAGGGAACCCGGGGGACGGTAAATGACAGCAACACGAAGGTGTAGAGGGGAGTATAGGCGCACAGAGTGGGCCTCAAAGGAAGGGAAGGAGAGGGAGGGAGGAGGGGAAAGGGTTTTGAATTGGCAGTGCTTGGCAAGGAGGAAACCCACACCACTGCCCTGGCCCTCAAGGCGGGGACGGTGAGAGAACGAAAGGCCCCCGGAGCATAGAGCAGCCGGGGTAACAGAGTTGGAGGGCGAGATCCAGGTTTCTGTAAGAGCAAGGAGTTGAAAGGGGCGAGAGAGGAAAAGATCATGGATGAAAGGGGCTTTAGTCACAGATGAGCGGCAGTTCCAGAGGGAGCAGGAGAAAGGCAATTGGTGTCGGGGAAGGCATGGGATGCGGATGAGATTGGAGGATGGGGGCGGCCGGGTTTGCAGGGTTTGGGTCGCGCACTGTCCTCATATGGGCCACAGTGATCTGTGGAGTGCCTGGGTGTGGAGGGTTTAGGTGAGGGTTGTGTGAGGGTGGGCCTACAGGGAATGGGCAAGGGGGGATGAGGGTGGGGAGGGGGGATGGGCATGGGTGAGAATAAGGGGTAGGTTGGCTGGAGGAAGGCCACTGGAGCAGGAAGAGGGAGAAGTAGGGGGGCCATGAGAAAGGCGAGAAGGAGGGAGGAGAGAGAGGGCGAGGGAGGTATGGGGAGGCATCATAGGTGGTAGCAGTCTGGGCATCAGGGGAAACCAGGCCTGCGGGTGGGATGTCCAGCAGCGATGGTCGGCAGTGGCTGTGTTGCGTGGGCGACGTCAGGGGGTGGCTCCTCGCTGTCCTCGCTCCGGCCTCACAACGGCCACAAAATGGCCAGGGCCCTTTTGTCATCGCCCTTCGTGCGCCGTCCAAGGGCTGCCGCCCGCTGGGGCGGGGCGGGATCCTTGTCTGGTGCCTTGCAAGGGGGTGGAGCTCACCTGGGTGGAGGGGATTGGAGGATGCCGTCAGGTGGGGCTGGGCTGGTGGGGGGGGGCAGGGCAGAGCGATCCCCCAGACAGCACGGCTTGGCCCGGGCTCTAAGCGCTGGGGCGGGGCGGGATCCTTGTCTGGTGCCTTGCAAGGGGGTGGAGCTCACCTGGGTGGAGGGGATTGGAGGATGCCGTCAGGTGGGGCTGGGCTGGTGGGGGGGGGCAGGGCAGAGCGATCCCCCAGACAGCACGGCTTGGCCCGGGCTCTAAGCGCTGGGGCGGGGCGGGATCCTTGTCTGGTGCCTTGCAAGGGGGTGGAGCTCACCTGGGTGGAGGGGATTGGAGGATGCCGTCAGGTGGGGCTGGGCTGGTGGGGGGGGGCAGGGCAGAGCGATCCCCCAGACAGCACGGCTTGGCCCGGGCTCTAAGCGCTGGGGCGGGGCGGGATCCTTGTCTGGTACCTTCCAAGGGGGTGGAGCTCACCTGGGTGGAGGGGATTGGAGGATGCCGTCAGGTGGGGCTGGGCTGGTGGTGGTGGTGGGGCAGGGCAGAGCTATCCCCCAGACAGCACGGCTTGGCCCGGCTCGGCTCTAAGCGCTGGGGCGGTTGTAACCTATATATTTAAAAAATCAGTTTTTCATGCAGTTTGATTTAAAATGTATAAAATTATACTGCAGGAAAGATCCTTGTTGTGGACGTATTTATTTTAAACTTAAGTTTCTCATTCTGAGTATGATTGAATAAATAATTTCCTTTTGCAAATGAGATACTTGTTGATGTCCCGTCTGTGATATGGTCAGCAGTTTGGAGTACTGCTGATAAAATGCAACAGATAATCCAGGCACAGGAATGTCAGGGTAAGTATATCTTGCATTATATTTATTTATATCTTGCATTTAATTCAGCATATTAAATGTTTTAATTGATGCAGTTGACTTTATTTTGTTATATATTGTTATATGTTATATTTAAATTAATATTAATATTTTTATATTTTATATTTTAATTGGTTTATTCTTTGTAGTGTTTGTTATATTTTTATAAATAATGTTATTTTTGAAATAAACCTTTTTAAGATTATTCCCTGCATTCCTTTGATCTTTTCTTTTAGTCCACTCCATCCAAGGAGATCAAATTATTATCTGTACCATTACTGATTAGTAATGAAAATAATAAAAAGGATATTCACGTATGATTAGAAACCTATGAAACACACACACACACACACACACACAGATTTTGGCAAATGGCCACACACAACAAGCTGTAGATCCTGTTATTTGCATGATGGTGGGGTGGAATCTTTTTTTGAAAAGAATACATTGCCTATTTCTAATGCATAGCTTCTCTTAGGGCAAGACTAGACCCCCCAAAAAAATTTAATAGCCAGTTCTCCCTTGGCCTGGCAACTTTAACCATTCTCATGAATTTCAGGAAAATTTTGGAGGTCAGTGTCCCAAGCTTTTGGTGTCCCAAGTTTGCCTCCTTTTTAAATGCCTGTCCTGAATGAATACTTCCCTCCTCAAGAGATTCATGCACCATAAGTAATACTAATAGGCCTTGCAGTGGGCATGCACTTGTGTGTGTGTGTGCTGGTCCTGGTCCTTGAGTGTGAAATACAATCTTCTATAATGAATCTGCTCACACTGGGGGACGGACGTGTTAAATTTGTAGGTGTCTATGGTGAAAGAAAGCAAATAACTTAGCGCAACAAATACAGCAATCAAATTTGTGTTTATTGCATTGATTGTTTTATATTTTAGAATATTTTCCATTTTTAAAGCCTAATTTAATTATCTGTTCTTCGGAGGAAGGAAAAACTCACAGCACACCTCCAAAAAACCCTTACATTAGGTTGGGAAAAAAGCAGAAGTTTGTGGGAAAACTCCTTCTTGACTCCATGTAAAAATGGCAATCGGATATATGAATCCCTGAAGAATAACATTTGCTATTGCACCAAAGCATCAAAAAATGTATGAGGCTGCTTGAAAAAGAGTCTGTCGAGATCCAAATCAAGGAGGTGAAGAGACATTCAATTTCTCTGTGTCACACACACTGTCTGGAAAAAAGGAACAAGCAGAGTCAGTACACACAGTAACTGAGTCCGGTTTCCTCCAAGCTTAACTAGATGTCAGTCTTTAAAGCACCCTGCCCCACCCCCACTGGCCCTGCGGTTGGGGGTGCCAATGGCCAGCCATTAAGTAAGTAAGTAAGTACATTTTATTATGGCACGAGCTTTCACTATGGCCAATTTATAAACATCAAATATACAGTTTTATAAAAACAACCCCAGCAATACATCAAATACCAAATACAATCAATTTGTCAATCACAACTAATTTCTCGCAGTAATTTTATTCAAAATCCGAGTTCTTTCTTTCAGTGCTAGCCAGGTGTATATAGACAATGCCATCTTTGCCTCCCTACTTTCCAACCTGAGCAGATACCCATAGGAGTTCTCTAACTCAGCAGTAGGTTCATCAGTTAACAGAGGGAGAAGCCAAGTTGCATGCAATTGGGCATAATATGGGCATCTCAACAGAAAATGGATAGTATTCTCTATCTCGTTTAACCTGCAGTGGCAACATCTCAGTTGGTAGGGGACATTATTATATCTGCCTTCAACCACAGCAGATTTAATCAGTTCGAACCGAAGCTGAGTATAAGATTTCCGAAGCTTCCGGTCCCCTATGTCATCCAAATATATCTCAAACCCAAAAGCGAATTTGAATTGTGCCAGTAGTGGAGCTACTTTCCAACAAGCCACTCCTGCCAGATCCTCTTGCTTGGCAATGTCCCATATCCTTAAATTGATCTGGGACCTGATATTTGAGATACTTCTCCCTTGAAAATAATCAAAAGAAAACCCCAGAAGCCCAATTGTCCGACCCAGAAAATTCATCCATGGGTAATGGCGCACCCCTACATAATTTAATTCCTCCCAAAGACATTTGAGTCATAGTGATGAATCTTGCTGACCCATCACCCTTAGCCAATAACCCAGGAATATCTTCCTAGAATAGGCTTGGATATAAATAATCCCTGTTTCCGCCCTTAAGATTTCCCCAGGAACACTTGGGCCAACTCCTAGGAGATTCCTCAAAAAACCGTTTTGCACACTTTCAAGTGTAGCATAATCTGGATTAGTAACAACTTCTAACCCGAATGTTGCCATAGAAGGGACCTTAGCTGAATATGCCGCTAAGAAGGTTGAAACAGGAACCCCCTTGGAGTTAGCAGTAGCCCTATATAAGGTTTGAGAGGTCACTTTGGCCTTGATAGTTCGCCTCCGCATATGCAGACCCCAGGTCCCTCGACTGGAGAAGGTGACCCCAAGGTACTCAAACGATTTGACCACCTCGAAGTCACCCGCCACCATTTTCCATATACCTGGGGTCTTTTTCTTTCCCAGGGTCATTATTTTTGATTTGCTTGCGTTTATCATTAATCCATTAACCTGGCAATACTGATGAAATTGGGCAATTGCCCTCCTCAAACCCACTACTGTCTGCGACAGCCAAACAATATCATCCACAAACTGGATAAAGGATACATGTAGTTGTTCAACTTTTGGGGGGTGGTTATCATAGTTCGAAACACATCGTGGGCCAGCCACTATAAATTTGCCACTATAAACTACAACTATAATAAACTTTCCTCCCACTATAAACGTGGGCGGCATGAAATGAGTGGAGTAACTGTGGGCGGGTAGGTCACAGCTCTAAAAGTATCTGTCCTCATCCTCAGCCCCCTCACTTTCATCATGAATGTGATTGTTTAATGTCACCCTGTGAATTGCATCTGCTGCATGCCTATAAAGCCACACAGATAGTTCACAACACTCATAGACACCAGCACAGCACTCATACACACCAGACACATCTTACACAATATCCCCCCACACACACACACACACACATGCAAGTTGCATACACTTTTGAACCAATAACACTTAGCTTTCCATGAGGACTTCATTTCAAAGGAGGGAGCTCTGTCTGCCCCTGATTGCCAGCACATCCTCTTCCTAAAGCTGAGGATCCTCACCATCTGAGACTGTCTGTCGGAGTTCCATGTCCTCCAAGCACAGCACAGCACAGCACAGCACAGCACTACCCACCCAATCGTCTAAGCTTGGCCTTTCCATTGGGGCCTTGACTGAAGTCTTGAACTTGGGTTGTGTGTCAGTGCTTGTGGGTGCGAGAAGAAGAACTTTTTACAAGTCAGTGGTCCAAGTCAGTGCTCTGAATATCTTGGTGGTGGAAAAGGGAAAGAAAACCACAAAAGACAAATTTAAATAAATGATGAATAGAAGAGGACATTAGTACTTCCATGTTGCCACCTCTCTAAGCAATATACCTTCTATGTGTATGCACATTGCACATACCCAGTGGCACTGGCACAGTGAGTGCTTATCTTCTCAGTGCTCTTGTATGCTCTCACATATGTCATCTTCCAGAGCACAGCCCTGCCGTTGAAGTGCCAATACCTCTTTAGTTAGCTGCATAATTTCCTTGTCTGTGGCTTTCGGAAATTCCTTTTAATTTTTGGAAGGTAGGCTCTGTTCATGTGTATCAATGCAAGTCATTCAAGATTTGCACTTGAGAGGCTGGTTCTTTTATTATCCACAATAGCACCAGCACAGCTGAATAGACGCTCAGATGGCAGAGTCGATGGGGGGCAACCAAGGTGGGATATTGCAAGATTATAGAGTGTCAGCCAAGTGTCTTTTTTTTTCATTCCAATAAATGAGTGGATCAGTACTCATGCCAGCCACCCCTGCAGACATCATACACTGGTCATACATGTTCTCTGCTACCGCAAGTGACGTTGGTCGGTGCAGAGGATCACTTTTTCTTTTCCCACTCAGTGCACAAACTGATGACAGGAGGCCATATTTCTTAAAATCGGAGCAAACGGATGAAGCATGCCCTTTTGTCTTGTCTTCTGCAGTGCTGTCAGTATGATCTTCTTCAACTTCAACATCTGTGTTCTCACTCTGGGACTGCGAGCAAACCAGCCGCAATGAAATGTCATGCCGTGCAGCATCTGCTGATGCATCCCCACCCAAGATCTTTTTTACCTTCTTAAATCGCAGGTCCAGAGCTGTGGCCATCTGGTACAGTGCCCGGACAGTCATCGTCTCAAACTGAGGACTGTCGTCAATCAACTATAGCAAGGTATGGGCCATTTCAGCAGCAATCTCTCCATCCTCCTTCTGAGCAAATGTCTCTTGAAGATCCTCAACTTTGCTCTTTAATAAGACGAGCGTTGCCCAGGTCTGGCTGAGTGTGGCATCTGCCTTGCTGACAAATTCTGTCATTGTCAGAAAGGGCTGCAGCAGAACTAGCAGTGTTTCAATAATATCCCACTGTGTCACTGTTAACTGCATTTCAGAAGTATCTTTTACTGATTTGGATACCACAACAAAGAAAGTGTTCACTGCAAGTCTTCGTGTATGCAGTCTCTTGAGCATATTATATGTTGAGTTCCAATGTGTGCAGACATAGATAGAAAAAACTGAAGTGGAAGTTTTCTCTCTGTGTGTATCTTCCTGAGCTCATGCCGAGATGCTGCAGATCTACGAAAGTGTGCTACCAACTTCTTTGCTCTTTCAGTTGTCTCTTTTATAAAATCCTCAGCTTTGATAAATCTCTTTGCAACCAGATGGAGGGAATGTGCCATCCAAGAAACGCTCTCAATACCGGCATCATGAATTCCTTTAACGATATTAGGCTCGTTGTCTGCTACTATGAAGCCAACGGAGAGACCAAGCGGCTCCAATCACTGCTTTGTCAGGTCTAATAATTTTCCACGTATGTTGTCTGCTGTGTGGATTTGTGGAAAGTGTTCCAAAGCAAGTATGGCTTGATGTCTTTACAGTAGATTCTTGCCATCACAATGTATCCAATGTCCAGTTATTGACAGGTACTCCATGTGCTGTGCACTGGTCCACATGTCTGTTGTTAGGTGCACAAATGCACCTTCACAATCACGCATTGCTGCTGCCACTGCTTTGCATGATTCATTGTACAGTGTCGGAATGGTCTTTGTGGCAAAGTATACCCTTGAAGGTACCTTCCATCATGGAGTCATGCCCTCCATCACTTCATGGAACCCGTCGTTCTCCACAAAAGAAAAAGGCAGCATGTCCACTGCAAGCATCTTTGTTACAAGTGTGAGGTAGTACTGAGCAGTTGGGTGAGATGCTGACCATTTCATTTGATTTTGTACAGATTGCTCCAATGTAGTCTGCACAGTAGTGTCACCAGCGGTGTGTGTTGACTGATTTGTGCTTTTCCTTCTGCATTGAGGACTAGTGGCATTCATAACTGTCATGTGATGGTGCTTCATGTGGCTATACATCCCACTGTTTCGTGGCCGGCTCTTACCACCTTCGATTCATCTCTTGATTTTTCTAAAGCAGTATTTGAACTGTACTACTAATTTCTTTCCATCACAAGCAGTGAAATGTTTCCATACATCAGACCTTTGTCCTGTTCTTGCATCTGCAGAGCCGGTGGTGGTGCCTTGCTGAGGTAATGCCGCAGTCTCTTGTGATGTTTCTGGAGATGGAGGATGATCCTCTGGTGAAATCCGATTCCTAAACAGGCTCATTGTACTGTTATGCACTGTGGTGGCAGATTTACTTTGTTGTGCTAAAGAATATCTGTTGAACACAGGGGCTACCTGTGTTCTTCTTGCACATGATGAAGGCAAATCAATTTCTTCCTGTCTCACATTGAATGGGTAATGATGCAAAATCTTTGATCTTTTGCCCAGTGGTGTGGAGGATGAGGAGGGCGAACAAGGAGGGTTATAGTCAGGATCAGTGTTATTGCTGTCATTATCATCGATATCAGTTACGTCAGCATCACTCACATCAAAGTAATCATAATGGTAATGGCCCATATCTGCAGCGGCAATAGTGGTGGTGATGTCTTCCACCAGTCCCTCTTCATCACATGTCTCTAGTGGACGTGGCTCTGTTGTTGTTGTTCCAGTTCAACCACTATGTCCTCACCCTTCCCCTGGCAATGTTGCACTTGCACATCATTAGATTATTCTGACGCCACTGATAATTTCTCTGCATCTGGGGTGCATTTGTTCAAGAAATCTTCCACTGCCTCCTGCGAGGACCGGAAAACATGGGGCCGAAAAACATGTTTTGAACTCTGTGGCACTGAATGTTTATCGACCTCAGTCCATTCCATCTCAACATGTGGATGTTCCTCCACATGTGTCTGCTGCTGTGTTTCCGGCTGCTGCTGCTTCAGTTGTTGCTGGTGTGAGTGAGCACTGGCAGCAGCACGGTTCGACTCCTCCAGATTCTTATGCTGCTGCACTGGGGAGGATGTGGACCCTTGAAGTAAGTTACGCTGCTTCTGCTGGTAGGGTTTTCTTTTGCCATTGCGCAGCATCATGAGCATTGACAATGATTTTTTGCACTGCTGACGAGATTCAGTACATCGGTGGCGGCTGGAAGTGTCACGACGAGCCATCGCTTAACAGTTCATCTGAATCTGTAATTACAGAAAAGAAAGATTATGGTTGGTAAAACAATATAGTAAAATGTTTTAGAATAATAAGAAATAATGATTCAGAAACACAGTCCATCATGACATTTAATGTTTATTTTGATTCTGTGAAGATTAGATCAACATAAAGCAGGTTAAAAAAGAGATTGTAAGCATAGTCCAGCACCAGCGGTAGCCGTTGACTGGTGACTTCACAATAATGACAGTCAATCCATATACAGTAGAGTAGAACAACAAAAGTGAACAATATTTGCTTGCTATTAATAGAGTACAATATCCACAATCACATAGCAAATGTTTTAATAGAATATCGACAGGCCCAAGGTGGATAGATGCACACCATCTTTAAGAAAAAGACCGTTATCATCTGGGGTAATGTTACGGTGCCAAACAGAATGCATGTCCATGTCTTTCATAAATCCTCCAACTGACTTGTTGACATTCTTTATACATTTGTTCATAGCCCGCATATCTGTACTGTATCTGTTGCATTGCTGCATTATTAAGTCTGAAAACAATATTTTACACCCACTGAATAGATTACTTATTTCCAGTATATCCCTTTTCATGAAGTCAATCAGCTCGGCCCCTTTGATTATTCCTATGTCATTTCCACCAGAGTGGATCACTAAGCAAGATGGAAGATCTGAATTTGAAGAAATTAATTGTCTTTCTTTCTTTAAAGTGGCCACAACATTGCACCAACTCAGTCCACCCCTCCTTAGTCACTTCACATGAACATCTTTCAAAGGGAGATCGCATTGTTGGTTATCATTTTTGCAGAATTGCTCCAGTCTTGTTATATAAAAATCACCAATGAACCAGATGTTCTTCATGGCCTAGTAAGCATAAATGTCAAAATTGACTTCAGATTTATAATTTTCTTTAAATACAGTCACACAAAAAGAACCATGTATACTTACTTATTCTCATAACATGCTCCTCTCTTTCCTAGCAATTATGTAAGCAGTTAAGTCACAAATCTATACTTTAAAATAAATAAATAATTTTGTATTAATTGTTTTTTAAAAAATTAGGAATTTTGTAATGGGAGGGAAAACAAAATACTTGCCTTATTATCTGGCTACTGCAGTGCTGCTGGCAGTGTCCATGTGTATGCCACAGTGTCCACTGTCCACCTCCTGGGACTGGATGAAAATGACACCTCCTCCTAATAGTTGTTGCTATGAAATCCAAGGAGGAGGCAGGAAGCAAAAGTGATGTCACTGAAGGTGAGCTGCTGCTGCTGTAATTAATGATGGTAAATTAATGTTAATCAATACATGCTAATGTGATGTAATGTAATGTATATATAATGGTCATGTATACAACACACACACACAGACACACAATCACACTAGGGTAAGGAATAGGGATGCTTGCACCCCGTCAACTGGCTCAGTCAGACAGGAGTAGGACTCAGGACTCAGAGGAATCATGTCAGGTGGTCCAAGTGAGTTGGCCTGTGGTGTCTCCAATGCTATTTTCATTTCAAAGGATTGACCAAGGGGCAGGGCTGGCATTGATTTACAAATTTCAACAGTTAGTCACCCTCCTCCCAGTCCCTGCCTGTATTGGTCACCTCACCTGCCCTGAACAAAGGGGGGTGCGGAAGGGGAACCAACCTTTCCAGCTAATGGGATGCAAGCCAGCGGTGGCAGACAGAAGCTTCAGAGCTTTCAAAATCACCCTCCGCCCACCCGCCAGAAGGTCAAAGGGACCCCATGAAGCACGTTGCGTTGCGTGCCCGGGGGATCGGGGCCACAGGCGGGCCGAGCACAACTCCGAGCACTGGGTCCAGGTGCAGAGTCACAGACTAGAGCTCCGCTCACATAAGCTTAACACATATCTAGCAAATACATTTGTTTTATTATGTGGACTGGCAGCCAGCCACCAGCCCCCATTATTTTCTGTGTGTGAATTCAAACTAAGCCTCCCCCTCCTGCTGCAGTCCTGCAGCACCCACCCGGCTCTCGCACCCGCCCGCCATGGCCCTGGTCCAGCCCCCAGGCATGCAAAGCACTTCATGGGGTCCCTTTGACTTTGACCTTGGGACTGCAGTGGCGGGTGGATGGGGGGGTGATAGCTCTGGACCCGCTTGCATCCGTCCCATCCCATCTCCCATTCCATACCATAATAAAACTTGGAGACATGCAACATGCTTCATGTGCGGGGGGGGGGGGGGCTGTGAAAGCTATGTGAAGCTGCCACCACCAGCTTGCATGACCCTCCCATTCAAATCCATTCCATGAATCCACAATAAAACGTGGGGGAGGGAGGTGGAAGAGTGCACGCATGGAGCGGACCTGGTGCCTGCCTATGCAGTCACTGGCGCACACACACAACTTTTGCCAGTTTTGTGATTCATTTTGGAATTTAAGGGAAGGGGCACAAACATTCAAACACCAGCTTTTTCAATATCTGAATGTTAATGAAGACACACAGAGTCACAATAAAACTACTCATGCTTGATTAGCCTGCTGACTGAGAGACTCCCCAGTCCCTCTGGCCAGTGGTGCAGACACGCAGTGCAGCACACACCAGCGGCATGAGGTAGCGCTGATCTTTGCACATCAGTAAAAACTTAAAGGAGCAATTTTTTAAAATAATAAATCATTGTAAATTAACATTTCGGATACTTAGTCATTTAAATTAAACCTTCAAACTTAAATATAGTTGTGGGAGGAAAAAGGCATAGAGGAGATTTGAGCCCAGGTTTCTACACAGCTCATTTTTTAAGGTGGCAGGTAGCGTAACCACTGGACCACAGTGGCCTGATGGTCTGCTACAGCAAACAGCGTTCAAGCTGGGAAAGTCAAAGGGACCCCATGTGCACATTGCATTCTCGGGGCTTGGGGGGGGCACGGGGGGGCCAGGCATGAGTCTGAGCACCAGGTCTGGGTGCAGAGTTGCAGTCTACTAGAGCTCCACTCAAATAGCTAGTAAATATGTTTGTTTTATAGGGTTGGGTGAACGCGGTTCAGAAGTTCAGAGTTTGGACTGAACTTGAATAGTTTGGTCAACTGAACTGATCGTTCGAACCGAACTCGAATTCGAATGTTCAGTTTGGATGCATTCGGTGAGTTCGGAAGTGAATTTCCATTGGTTTCAAATGAAAACACATTATTGGCTGTAACATTTTTGTTTTTTGTACTATGTGGCTAAAAATTGGGATGCCTATACATCCAATAGAAAACACTAGGTGTACCACATTTCAAAACTATCAGATAAAGGAATCCGAATTTAGAATCAGTTGAATTATTGTATTTTGCAATATTTTACATATATATTCTTAGCTGTAAATTCTTTGCCTCATATCTAATGTAGTTTAACCTTATCCAGTTTATGCCCCTTCCAATATTTACTGCTTTTGCCAAATTTCATAAGGATTGAAAAAAGGGTATTGGTGGTATAAGCAATTAACATATAAATGTATGTCTGACTATAACATCTTTGTAGTCCAACCAGTGTACATGAAATTTGGCAGGACTATATATTATCCTTTTATGATCATCTCTGCCAAATATCAGAAAGATTTTATAAAGGGTCCCAATTTTATATGCCTGTACAACATATGTAGAGAAGGGGCCAATGCCTGGGATTCACTTATGTCACTGTGGTATAAGATTGGTTTGTGATGTGAATTGGCCAACAGAAATGTCAACCAAATATCCTAATTCTGTGCTGGGACAATCCCAAAATATCTCCCCCACTTGTTTCTGGGACGTCAGAAGCATCTCTTTAGGAAAGAGTCAATAGAGATTCTCTTATGTCCTCTGTCTCAGTGCTGCAGGATGTGATTGTGATGATAATTGACCAGCCTGGATGTGTTTAAACTATGTCTCCTGACTGCTGGGATGCTATCTCGGAAGTCCCAGTTATGTTGCTTATGCCCGCCTCAGGGCTTCCCCCTATGCCCACCTCGAAGCCACTACCAATTGGTCCTGTAAAGCTGGAAGCTTGCAGTAATGTGTTTGGCCATTGAATGTGTCTGTCAGTCTTTGGGGTTGCTCCACATCCTTCCTCCTACAGTCTCTCTCCCCCTGCCATGCACGGTTCCTGCCTCTGACTGGCACTGAATATGCTGATATTCATCTGAATAATGATCTTCACAGGGACAACATCAATTGCTTATATAATTGGATCCCTTTATCAAAATCTTCTGTACATTTGCTGAAATGTCAGGAAAGATATTTGATACACTCTTGCCAAATGTTCTGTAAACAGAATGGAATATCAAAATGTTACAGCTGAAAATGTATTTTCAGATTAATGTCTTATAACCTTGGGACCCTTTATCCACTATTTCTAAAATTTGGGAGAAATATTAATCATATGGAGGTACATAATTTTTACAAGTTTCATGAACATTGGATGCAAGATAAAGAAGTTTTAGTCATGAATGTGTATGAAGCTTTCCTTAAAATTACAACATTCAATTGCTTCTGAAAACAGTTCTCTTTATCTAATTGTTTCAAATTTTGGTTTTTCTAGTGCCCTTTACTGGGGGTACAATCTACCATTATTTAATAAAAATTGAATAAGAAACAAAAATGTTATAGGCAGAATTATGTTTTTCAGTTTTTTTCCTTTATTTCAAAAACCAAATGTCATTTTCAGTTCCTGATTGCACCAAACTAAAGATTAATCTGAGTCCAACTGAAATAAATACTGAATCCAAACTCAAAGTTTGACCCGAATCACTGAACGGCCTAAAATCTGAACCTGGTTCTGTTCACACATCCCTATTGTTTTATCATATGGACTGGCAGCCCACTGCCACCGCTGGCTTCTATTCATCCCATCCCATCTCATGACCCATTACATATCATTATAAAATTAGGAGACGCGGTCACGCGGCAGCTTCAGGGCTTTCACCCCCCCACCCACCTGTCAGGCACAGGGTGAAAGTCAAAGAGGGACCACCGCATGAAGCGCGTTTCAGGCCCAGGGGTTGGGGCTGGCTTGCATCCTTCCCATTCCATCCATAACATAATAAAACTGAGTCCCTCCCTCTGTCCTGATCCCAGCTAGTGCTGGCCAGGCAGGGAGGTGAAGGGATGAGTCCCTTAGTAATAAGTTAACACCGAACTCTCAACAACAACAACCGGCAGGAAACCAAATACATATGTACCATGTTGTAATCACAGTAACTTACACAAAGAAGTTTTCTTTGGAATGTATGGGATGATCAAATTGGATCAGCGAAAGGAATCTGTCTTCTAACGTCGTGGTGTCGGAAGGTAAAAATCCGTCCTCATGCAGCAGGAAGAAAAGGGATCAAATTGTAGCAGCCCCACAATTTATAGGGGTGACAGAATGAAATTTAAATAGAAACAAAGGATAAGGGTGGTCTTTCTGTGTCTCTGTCTCTAAGCCAATCAAATGGGTAAGACTAGGGTCAGGGAGTTGTGGCGGTGGATCCTGCGCCGCTGAGTCATTCCGGACAGCAGACCATGCGACAATGAATCACAATACAAAGCTTCCACCCTTAAGCGAAAGGTGAAACTTTGTGGCAAACCTGCGGCTTCCGCATGAGTTCTGCAATGGCGACAGTACAGCAGCAGCAACCGCCGAAAGCTGCAAGTACAAGCAGCAGAAAGCTCTCCCTTCCGATTCGTGATGCTTTATGTGGAAGAGAGCTTTCCGCCGGTAAATGCTGCTGCAGCGGTATAGCACTTCAGCCCTAATCACAGTGCGTACCGTGCCCTGTATTACACTGTGTATCATCTCCCCATCTCTTAAGGAGATGACTCTTACTACCTTATTAGCCTACCTATTAAACCTATCATGGCATAATGGACCCCTGCAACTAAGGGGTGATCAAACCTGATCCACTCCGACCCCCACCGCCTAGTCATCCAATAAACTTTCCAATTGACTAGCTAATGTTGCTAAATAAATACATCTCATACCCCAGTTTGGAGAGATGTATTCCACCCTCCCTATATAATTCTGGTCTGGTGTGAATGATTCCCATGTGCCGATCCTTTGACCCCCCTAATCCTCTTAACCATTTAGCGACCTCTGGGTTAACATTCTTCCGGGCCTTGTTGACTCTAACAGGTTTGATTGCTTTGTCCCATCTGATTCTAGGCACCCAGTCTGTCCAAACTAAATGAACCCCCCCCCCCGCCAAACCATTCCTTAATCTTTAACAAATCTTCCTTTATATTTATAATTAAATTAACTCCCTTTCTTGTGGGCAAATCATTCTCTCCAAGGTGTATCACCAATATTACAGGTGTAGGCAGGTGCCCCAAGGAGCTGCTTCCAACGTAGCCCACTCCTACTCATCCATCTAACATATGCTTTTTCCGCAAGGCCCAAATGCAACCCCCAAATGGACATTGTAGCAGTCGCACATACCCACCATACAAGGCTGTGTCCGACAATCCACACCTCCACTCGAGCCTCCCTGTTAGTTCTGCCCCCTGAGAAACAAACAGAAGACAGTTAGTAGTGATATGGACAAACATATTTTTTATATGCCCCCGACCGCCATCTACCCACAGCCTTGATTGCTGACTCAGGCAGCCCTGCTGCTGCTACCATCATTGCCACCCCAATCCTGAATGAGTGGGACCCAAATTCCTGAGAAGAGAGCCCTATCTTACTTAATGCAGTGTGAAGTACGGATGTTACCTGGTAGCTTCTGACTACTGCACCGTTCCTGTGAATGAATAATTCCCCAGGAACATTTGGTCAAATTCTTATATATCGCCTCAGCTGCCCAACCGGACAGATTGCGTCAGGTCCCCATCGGTAAAGTTCTACCTTCTGACCCCAACCCTTCTGATCAGTCTTTGAGCAATGAAGACATAATCTTACCTTGTTTGTCGCTGTCTCCAAGTCATCTACCTCCAAGGCTGTACAAGAGGAATCCCTAACAGAGCCACACATGACTTTGCTTACCCTAAACCCTCCAAAATACATGGTGACATACACAGTGTTAAAGAGCTGTACTTCATAAGCATCGTAGCAAACCTCCGGGAGGATATCCACCAACCTGACGAGTATGGGAGATTTATTGGGGCTCGGTGCCTACGAACTGCCATCTGGCACCTTGCCCATGCCTCCAGCATGTGCTTTAAGTAGAACCCATTATCAGGGGGCGGAAAGCCTTTCAAACTGTTGACAAAGGTGATGGCAGCGATTTTTCCCATTATGGTGCTGACACCCAAGCCACATTTGGGAAGGGATAAAACAAATTGAATGACCTCTGGTTCTCCAATTGGGAACCCTATCCCCCACCCTTTGCTTGCCCTGAATTCCTGAAAATCCCCAAAGGTCCTAACATATGCAGTCTGTGTTCAAGGGGCCAATGTCCCTTGAACGGTAGTCTGTACCTCTGCCTCCCAAGGTTCCATATTCCCTGCGGCAAGGGATCCGGGTCTGTACAGGCTTCCGGTGCCAGCTCGTGAAAACAGTCCATCTGGAACAGAGAAAGGGCATCTGCTATGCCATTGTCGATTCCAGGGATGTGCCATGCAATGAAAAGGATGTAATCCTTCAAAAAGGCCAACACCAAAGCCCGGACCAACTTCATAACCCTCTGAGAACGGGAGGAGAGTGAGTTCACCACATGGACAACTGCAGAGTTGTCACACCAGAATACTACAGTACGATTGGTGAATGACCTTGCCCAAAGGAGCACCACCACCACTTTTGGGAACAGTTTCAAAAATGTGAGGTCCCTGGTGACCCCAGCTATGTGCCAATCGCTTGGACACAGAGCCAAACACCAATGCCGTCTAAAGTATATACCGAAACCTGCCCTGCCCGCAGCATCTGATTGAACCCAAAGGTCAGCTCACAGGAGCCACCATTCCCTCCAAAAGATAAGTCCATTGAAGCCTTCAAGGAATATCAGCCACACCCTGAGGTGCTGGCGCATGTCACCGGAGACCCGGATGCGAAAATGGGGGGGTGGGTGGTAAGTCACCTTTTAACTTCACATATAGCCGAGATAGGAATGCCATACTGGGGGCTACCACCCGGCAGGCAAAGTTTAAATTCTCTACTAGGGATTGTACAGCCTGAACGGTAATCTTACGAGCTACCAAACATTCATTAATCTTGGCCCAGATACCTACCAGCTTGTCCTCTGGTAATCTAGATGACATTGCTTCTGTGTCTAATTCAATGCCCAAATAGGTAAGTCTCGTCGCTGGCCCCTCGTTTTTTGGGGGGGCCAAAGGAACCCCCAGTTTGCCCGCCACTTCTTGAAATAGTCGTAAGGCAGCTTCACACTCCCCTGCCATTGGGAGCCAATTATCAAGAAGTCATCTAAATATTTCGATACTGCGCCCCTTCTGAGCCTCCGGGCGAACACCTACTCTATTAAGGTACTGAATCACTCAAACACAGAACAAGATATTGTGCAACCCATCAGCATCACCCTGTCATAATAATACCACCCCTGGAAATGAAAACCGAGAGGTGGAAACTGCTGGGGTGCACAGGCAACAACTGGAATGCTGATTTTATGTCACATTTCACAATTAGTGCTCCCTTCCCCATAGCCCTTACTTTGTCCACCGCTGTGTCAAACGAAGCATATTTAATGGTTGACAGCTCCTTCATTGACCAACCCAACCTTCCCTCCCCCCCCCCGGGAGTGTGTGTGGAACAAGTGGCGTATTAGGCGGAATTCACCTTTTACTTTCTTGGGGACAATTCCTAATGTGGAAACAACCAAGTTGTCTAAGGCGGGTGATCGATGGGTCCTGCAACTCTACCTTCTGCTACCTCTTTCACGATCTTACCCTCCACTATCACTTCCATCCCTACTGTTGATTTGAGGTTCTTTACCTTCATCTGCTGCATCACTGGACCCACCGGAATAACAAAACTATATCTAAAACCTTGAACTATGTGTTCAACTTCCTCCTTGTTTGGGTGACCCCGTAGTACCCGCTCTAACTGCTCAATTTTGACTGGGGTCAGACCCCTTTGTGGTGCGTGTTCCTGCAGGGGGGCTTGGGCCTCCTTTACTGGCCCCTCCCAATTGACCGTAACCCCCTTTTCCACCCTTTTGCCTTGGCTTAAAGCAATTGATTGCCAGGTGTCCTCGCCCCCAATTTGAACACCCATACCGGAATCTACACACCTGCTTGTTGCATCGGCCAACCTTATTAAATTCCCAACAGGGGCCAGGGCCACTTTGTCTGCCCCATCGACCGTACCCTCGAAAGGACTCATGCCCCTACGCTACCCCACCCCGGACTAGAGGATGGCCACTGTCTGCCCTGGGAGCCCTGGTGACATCCCCCATATGTTCTAGTCATAAGTCCAGGGCATGTACATCCCAACATAGCCCAGGAGTGGTGGCTGCCCTATGCCGGAATGCCTCGTCATACCTCAACCATGCCCCAACCGGCCCCGTTCCATATGCCCTATGGACGATGTCCGCATACTTGTGGAGCTCGAGTCCTGGGGTAGGGTCGGCCTGGAGTATAACTCCCATGTACATGGCAAATGCCAATGTCCAGTTCACCCAATTCCAGTTAGCTTTAGGGCATTTGAACTTTTCTTTCTCTTTTCCCTCCTCTGGCTCAGAGTGATCCACAATCGGATCACTGAACAAGAGGGCATAAATGTTCACGTACTCCCCTTTTAATACCTTGTCTCTTACTTCTGGCAACAAATATGCCCCAAAGGGGGCAGTCACACTGGGAATAGCTCCTGCTGGTGGTGGAGGGGGGTGACTCACCCCTTGTTCTCCCACCCCTCCACTAACTCCAGCCGGTTTCTCAGGTCCTTTTTCTGGAACTCTAGATAACTCCTTTCCTTGTGTACTCCCAAGGGGGCCACCATCCACCTGGGCTTGCCCCTCTGGGACACTCGGCGGCATGAGCTCAGGTGCCACCCCTACCAACTCTGCTCTCTGACCACTCCTCGAGGGGCCCACGCCCGCCTGTATGTGCCCAGTTGGACCTCCCTGTGGTACCACTGCCGGTGTCATCCATACTCACGCCCCATTCCAAAACACCAATTGTGGTGCACTGGTCAGGGGGGGATGATCCGAACCCTGCCCCCCCCCAAGATCTGCAACCATGTCCCTGGGCAAGTCCCTATAAGGTATTCCAGACCCCTGATCTTGGGTGTTTAAAGAAACCACCTCACCTGAGCTGGCCCTCGGTACCCCTTCGGCCATACCCACACTTGTGTCTCCGGGGCCTGGCTCACTCGGCTCAGTCACCACATTATATCCCATGGGGCTCTCTACCCCGGGGGGGGTGACTCCAGGCCCTCAACAGGGCCTCACATTCCCTAAGCCGCTATAACATGGCGGCCCTAATCTTCGTCCTGGGCCCCGCAATTTGTAAGGCCAGCCCTGACTGGCTCTAACAAACTTTCCCACCGCCACCCAGGCCCCCCTCAGGCCCTAATAAGCCAACCCCCCCCAGACATCATGTGGTCAGCTTGCCTCTCACTTACTCCATACTGGCCTCACCTCGACTTGCCCTAAGTCCGGGAATGTTCAGTTATCTGCTAGTTAGACATTTAGATTTGGGTGTGATATTTGACATGGGACACATTCTGCACTGATACTTTAGCAGGAAAGGCAGAGTCCATTTTGAACATGCAGCATGGAACCAAACATCCATCAGAAGCTGAGGAGATAGAAACTCCTTCCACAGTAAGTGTTATCTGACATTCTCAAATGTTTTGCCTGTGAGTAAGTGCCCTTGGAGAGTTACAGACTCCCTCTGCAGAGGGAAGGGGGTGGGGGTGCCCAGCCATGGGAAAACTGGCAGCCTGGTGACATGCTTTCAGGAAAAGGGAGAATTTAAGTTGTAAGGTTTTAAGGGTGGGCAGTACCCTTGCAGGGTGGAAGGTTCCCTCTGTAGAGGTAAAGGGGGTTGGGGGGGAGGTGGGCGGGAGAAGAGAGGTGGGGGGAAGTGACGAGCCATGGGAAAACTGGTACCCAGTTTTATAGAGGAACACAACTGTCCCTGGTTAATTGGGATGTTCTTGGAGTAGAAAATAAACCCTAACCACAACGGGGTAGAAAATATACCCCAAACACAAAGCATGTACATTTTTTCATTACATTGGCTAAGGGTTAATAGTTATGGGATTAATAGTGATTGACAGTATACCTAATTTTGTTTGCTGGTGCTTTCTTGCAGTTTTGCCAGAATAGACATATTTAAAGCAAAGAATTCCACTGTAATTTATGACAAGGCAATTAAATGATATTTGGAAACTGATTACCCAGAAGCTATGAAAATATTTTTGATGACAACTGTAATGGACAAAAACGCCTTCTCACAGTTTCAGTAGAATTGCAGGGTAGGGATATAAACCAATTTTAACAAAGCAAAAAAAGCTTGATTAAGTGCCAGACCACACAGTAGGGAAGCTCCAATCTTCACTTCACAAATCAAACTTCCCCACTTTTATTTACTCTAACCAACAGTTCTTAAGTCTTTATTACATTATCCTGTATTTACTTGCACTGCCATAATGACAGATTAGCTCTATGCTATTTGATTTCCTTTTAGCTCTGTAATAAATTCTGACCCCAGCAAAGTTGCATTTGGGTACCTGTGGAGAGAATTTTGTGGTATTGCTTTAAACTAACATTCTTATTTAGCTATTCAGTTTGCTTCATGCCGCTCACAACCCAGGTTGTATTTCCAATGAGATTATGATCTAGAGGCTTATTCCTTAGTTTTGATCAATACTCCAACTGATGTTATGATCATTCATCCCCCCCACACACACACACACATACACACACACACTACTTTTAGGATGATATCACTTCCTGTGTGATTTGGTCTATGACATCCTCTCTCCTTCTTGTCTCAGGTCATTGTCTGCAAAGTGGCATCTTTTAATAAGCAAGGAAAATCACTCTAGAGAAATTGCTCTTGCATAACTATCAACCTTTCCCCCATGCACAAGTATGACATAGCTCTTCCCATCCCTGGGTTCCCTTCTCGGGAACTACCAGGGGACTTCCAGAAGGGGAAGCTCAAAAAACAAGCAATCAGCTCAAAAAACAAGTAATCAGAGATTAAATACCTCCATGCTGAGGTATTTAATTTGCAGCTTTAAAAGAATGCGCGACTGGCTTTAATGAGCAAAATGTCACATTTAAATCCCACATGCGGCATATTTACATGCAGCGTGATTTTATGCAGCATGTTTGCCGTGCACATCTAAAAGCAGCCAGAGTTATTGTGATGATGTTTTCTGGGATTAGAGCGACAGGGAAGTATTATTTACTACCTTCCTGTACAGAAGAATACCATACCTGGAATAGCAATCTCCTTTCCTACATTAATCCTGCTTCTTTGGACAGGAAAATAAAATGCCTCCCTATTAACCTCTCTTTCATAACCTGTTCATGAGAACACAGTGGAGGTTAAAGGGAGTTAGGAAGTACTGAGGAATTTCCAATGTATGTTTGTGCAAAGTAAGGTAGTTACTCCCGAGCAATGAACCTGTGGTAACAACCCCCAGGGTAGCATGATTATGCTACCAATTCAACTTCCCCCCTCTTTTTTTGGGCAGTGTAATCTGCTGTTAAAAGATATTGTATGGAGTGGTAAAAAACCCAGAATTAGAAAATCTACCCTGATGAAAACACAAAATAAGGGAGGATTAAATCTACCTGACATAAAGTTGTATCATGCCTCGGCGGCAATGGCTGCACCTGTCTTCTTCATGGTAATACATCTGATTAGTTCTTAACAAAGTTTATTTTTTCTGTGACATCAACAGTCAGCATCCTTGTTTGTTTTTTTCTTCCATGGAAATTATGATTCAGGGGCTCATTCCTTAGTTTTGATCAATGCTTCAATTGATGTTATGGTAATTGATGTTATGGTAATTCAGCACCTTTCAGGAAATGCTCAGTATTTCACTGGATCCAGTTTTAGAGAAGTACGGCACAGTTAACCCAAGTAGCAGACAGTTAAGTGTATAGTTAACCATCATACATAGGCATTTAGGAGTGACTTTAAGGAGAATGGCTGGCAAATGTTGAATGAAAGGCAATTCCAAGCATATTAAATAGGTTGAAAGGAGGCGCAAAGTCAGGAAGTAGCAGAACTGGTGGATGTATGCAGCTTAAAGAACACTCAGAGAGGCAGAGTTAAGAAAACATGCTTGCATTTCTTTTCAGTTCCCCTACAAGTCACACCACACAGTGAGAAGTAGGCCTGAAATGACAAATTGTAGCAAATGCTATTTCTATTGGGAAAAGGTCATTCACTTTCATTTGCATGATGCAGAAACTTACCAGCTGTTACTGATGCAGAAACTTACCTGTTGTTTTTGCCATTTGTTGTTATTTTTCGCAAGTTGCACAGTGCGGTTACAGTGCTGATTCTAAACGCCATGTGTACCATGTTCATTCCCCCCACCCCCTGGGACTGTGGAGATGCATAAGTGCCTATTAAGTGCTGGGGAAATGCTGGAAATTGCCATAAAAGTGCGGTAAAACTGTCATAAAAGTCCTAAAAAGAACAAAGATGAAGATAAATTATGAAAAAAATGATGGAAAGTGATGAAACTGGTGGGAATTTATTTATTTATTTATTTATTTAAACAAAAATATTTATTTTTATTTATTTGTAAAAAATTAAATGATGAAAAATTACAGGCACTGATATCGATAATGACATAAGCGTGAAATCACCAGAGACGGATGAAGTACTGATGAACACTCACAAGCATGCCAAAAAGTTTAGTATTTCCCTGTGGAACAGGAACACTTGCTCATGTCTCAGCCCTAGTGAAAAGCCTCAAAATCCTGAAGCCAGCCTGCCTGCCCTCCAGAAACAGGCACTGATGATGATGATGATGATGATGATGATCAGGGCCCCAAGGGAAACGCGGGTCTGCGATTTGCAGATTTCCCGCGGAATTCCCCTCCCCCCGCGGAATCTCCTGCCCCGCTTACCCCAGCGCAGAATTTCCAGCCTGCGCTGAGGGGACGAGGGGCAGGAGATTCCATGAGGGGAGGGGAATGAACAAACCCTCGGGGCTTCCCCTCCCCAGCATCCCCAGTTGCCAAGGCTTGCCTCCCCCACTTTAGATAATTAATTAACTTACCAGAGACGGCAGCAGCAGCTGCTCCGTCCAGCGCGCTCGTACTTCCTGGCCCCTCCCGACAAGGCCTCTCAGGGCGACGCAGCCGGATGACGTCATCCGGCTGCGTCGCCCTGAGACCCCGTCGGAAGGGGCCAGGAAGTACGAGCGCGCTGGACGGAGCAGCTGCTGCTGCCGTCTCTGGTAAGGCAATTCCTTTTGTAAAAGGGGGAGGAGAGTCAAGCAAGCCCCGGCATCTGGGGAGAGGAAGCCCTGATGATTTTACCAGTGCAGGAGGAGGAGGAGGCAAGCCAAGCCACCACACACCCCCGCATGGTAAATCGCGCCGAGGCGCAGAATTGGGCCCTGACTCCCGCGGAATGTTTAAAAAAATTCCACGGAAGAATCGGGGCCCTGATGATGATGAATATGTGTGTGTGGGTGTATACAAAATCAAGAAAGCCATTCAGGATGTCAGGGTTTGGGTATCGAGTGCCACTTTTAAATGAGGCACATAGAAACGCCTCCTGAGCCCCGCGTTCAGAGGAAAGCAGCATGGGGAGTGTTTTATATGCTTCCTGCACTACTGGAAGTGATGTGCTGCCCGTTCTCAGCAGTGGTGGCGGCTGGAAACACAGGACTTTCAAGAGGCACGTTCTGAAAGCCTCACTTTGCAGGCTTTCAGAACGTGCCTCTTCAAAGCCCCATGTCTCCAGCTACTGCTGCCAAGAACGGGCAGCATGTCACTTCCAGTAGTGTGGGGAGCGTGTTCTCTGAATGTGGGGCTCAGGAGGTGCTTTTAAGCACCTCGGTTAAAAGTAGCCTAGGACATCAGTGAACTATACAATTAGGTATTTATTATTTATCATTATTATTATTATTATTATTATTATTATTATTTGTATAGCGCCAGCAGTGTACCTAACACTTTACAGAACAGTAAGATAGATGCGGTCCCTGCCTATGGCTTACAATCTAATAGACATGGAAGGGGGAGAGAAGGAGAGGGAACATAGGGAGAGACAAGGGATAAATAACATTCAAGCGGATGTGAGGTCCCAGGAGTATGTGCTTGTCTTGGTTGCAGTTAGGCAGGAGTCTGCAGGGAGACCAGGCAGTAAATATTGAAAGGAAAGTTCTAGCAGGCATTGGGAAAGGCGGCGAGGAAGAGGTGGGTTTTGAGGTGGGATTTAAAGGTGCGGAGGGAGGGTAACAGGATCCATGCAGGACTGAGAAAATAGGCTCAGGTCCTGGAAAAACATCATGATCAGGTTGAGAAAGCAGGCGGTCAAGGAACAGGCACATTAACAGGTTCAGTATTCAATTCAGAAACAGGCTTAGGTACCCGATCTGGTGAATTTAGGGTCAGCTCCAGGCATGTTCAAGGAACAGGTCAAGGTTGTGAAATACGAAGAGGCTCAGGCACAGGGACAGGGACAACTGACATATTTTGACAACAGAAAGTAATGTTTTCCCACTCTGGTTTCTGTTACCAGTATCACTTGATAGGACATGCAAGTAACCTCCTCAATTTGTGCAGTTCTTATCTGATGCCCATGACTTAGGACTTTTGCTACCCTTTGTGGCTGGGGGTATGTGTGTGGCATATGAGAAACAGGAGTTTCAAGTTGTATCTAGGGCCTAGCTCCAGGTGCAGCAGTGTGCCTACAGAGCTAGCCATTAACCAGAATCCTCAGTGCTACACGTTCAAGACCACTGTTTTTACATTTTCTTAAACTAGAAGTGAATTTAGCTATCAAAATACAGCATACTTCTAAGAATAGGTTTTTAACTCATAATGGTGGTGATGAGTCTAAGTGCCATCTTTGCATTTAAATATCTCTCATATCAACTAATATTAATAATTATTCTAACAGTGGCCGCAATCCCAACCCACCCACAGCCCCCCTGTGGGTGGGTTGGGATTCCATGGAAATATTACTAGTCCAATATACTAACAATGCACGTGCGTGTGGATTGTGTGTAGCACATACAGGGCATGGAATTGGCCCCATTGAAATATGTGCCTATAGAAAACCAATTTCACTTTATCTTTCTTTAAATTTGTTTTTTCTCCTTATACACGTTTTTATGCATATAAATTGGTTTCAGTAAATGGTGGATGTGGAATATTAAAATATGAACATGTTTATTAATCTTCCAATGATCAGTGTGCTCTTTGATTTTTCATTGCACTTCTACCAAGTGCATGAAAATGACAATTATAAATTTAGGTATATTTATTTAATAAAAGAGAAAATCTGCTGTACTACCAAGGAGAGAGAAAATCTTTTTCTTTCACTGTTGAAAGAAAAACCCAAAGAAAGCTTTATTGCCTCCTCAGAGCTCATCATTGTCATATCCTTAAACAGTGAATACTAGTCGTTTCACCCAGAGCCATTCCTCCTTCAAGACCATCAGACGACAGCACATGTTCCAGTCTCAGGGCGCAGCCATTCATCAAATACACAGAGGGGTTTTGTGTATATGTAGTTTCTGTGCCAAAGTGCTGTGCTAGACTTGGGCGGATGCCAAACGCTCTACCACAGTGAGAGATGTGCACTCTCACTTGCGCATGCAGCATCACACATTAAAGACCATTATAGCCCCTCTGCCTGGGCAGCAGTGCTTTCTTTGTGCTTTGACCACTCCTAAGTATGCTCCCAGGTGGCTTGGCTGCGCAGGGTTCTTGTTGATACTGCTGCTCCTTTGTACTGGGGCTGTTTGAATCTGCACCACCTGTGGCTCTTTCATCCACCCCCCTCCAGGTAACTCTGAAAAGGGAGCCACAGCACAGAAGGTGGTGGCTGAAGGACGGAGTCCGTTGGTGGCCGTTTCTGGCGGATGTGGCAGTGGCGGCCAGAGATTCTGGAGTGTTCTCCTCTTTATTGGGGTGGAGGTTCGGACTAAGGATACGAAGGACAAAGCCTCTGTAGCTGTTTTCTTTTTTCAATTTTATTTTTATTTTATTTATTTATTTATTTATGTATTTATATGTTGTCTGCATTCTGTTATCTCGAGCTGGGAGTTTTGCACTCTTATAGTATGTTTTATGCTCATACAACACTTCTCTGAAGGCGACGGCAGACTTTGGGTGGCAGCGCTCATGGGTGGAAGTAGCAGTGGCAGTTTGGATCTTTGATTTTCATTCTGCCCTAAGATTTGCTGTTACTGCCTGCTTTAATTTGGGATGAGACCAGACATTGTACGGTTAAAGCTTCCCCTCAAGCACGTGTTGGAAGGTTTTCTTTCCATGGAAATAACCTGAGACTGATCCTTGAGGGCTATTTAAAAGATCTGAAACGTTTGTTCTGTTATGTATATTGTAATATTTATTGTATGTGTAGTGTATTATTTGTGTGGGGTTTTTATGTCCCTTCTTTGAAGGAATACTATTGTTGTTACTGGTATCAGTTCCTAAGATTACTTATATTAAGGAATTGTAATATAAGGAATTATCTAAGTAAGATCAGTGTATTGGATTCAAATTAAGCATAGTATATCCTTTTGTTTGAGGGAGAATTCTATTATTAAGTGGCCCTTCTTTGTGTTTAGAAGAGATAGCTACGCTCTGTACATATTCCTCCCCCTATATTCACTTTAACAGCTTCAAATGTGAATGAATTGGTTCATGCAGTGAGAAAAAAGCTACTCCCTCTCAATCAAGCAAAGTTCACCCATTTTTTTAAGCCACATAATACTGAGAAAACAAAGGGGTGACTTGTACTGGAACAAGGTTTTGATTCAGACCCCCAACACCAACAAGGAATAGGCGAAGACGACTATTCCTTTTCATCAGTTGTTAAGAGTAGAGCAATCTGCTAAGTCCTTAGCTAATGATCTATCTATCTATCTATCTATCTATCTATCTATATCATTAGCTAAGGACTTAACAGATTGCTCTACTCTTAACAACTGATGAAAAGGAATAGTCATCTTTTATATATATATATATATATATATATATATATATATATATATATATATATATATATATATATATATATATATTCATAGGAGCAGTAATGAGACCCAGTCTGAGCTTAGATTTCAGAATCTTTATAAGCAATTAGAAGGGATGTCTGACTTGATCTTTCAGATTAAAATTTTAGTAGGCGATCTATGGTTGGAGTTATCTAACACATTATGGGATACATCCATTGGAAAGATTCATAAATGAACTCGAAAAGAGATATCAGTGGTTATGATAGCTACACAAACTGATATCTCATGTGATCTCTCATGTGACGGAATGCCAGGATTGCCTTTGTTTCCACCTTCTCATAGTAGGAGGCAGGAGTCTCAGCAAGTAGGTCAGACGTTAATATCACTAGACCCAATTCAAGAGAGTGGGTCTATAGATTGCTTCCCCCCCTCCCACCCGAATCACAATTGATTATGGGTGATTTCAGACATTACAGGGCCCGTTGACCCCGTACCGAAAACACCCCATTCATTCCCCGCTGGGGTCACCCCGTCACCCCATAACAGACGTGCCGGGGGGATCCCGGTGGGGAATCTGGGAGGGGGTAGGGCCGCGTGGCGCAACATGCAGCCGCACGGCCCTGCCCCCTCCATGGTCCCGCTGCCCACCCTCCGGGGAGACGGGCGGGCGGCGGGGCCAATGCGGCTGCCGCGTCAGGCCAGATTTGTCACGGCCAGGGATCCCGCCGGGGATCCCGGGCCATGGCGCCCAGCCAGACGTTACTCTTTTTTTGTCCCCGCTGAGGATCTCTTTGACCACACTTCCGGGGACATTCCCCCCACTAGCCCGGGAAGCGTGGTTCAAATTGACCCCATGCGGGTATTGACCGTGGTGAACATCTGGCGACCGCCAAACAGACGTTCGAGACACATTGACCACAGGTGGGTATTCACCGTGGTTCACTGTGATCTCGTAACGTCTGAAAATACCCTATGTGTGATTTCAGACATTACGGGGCCCTTTGGCCCCGTACCGAAATCACCGAAATCATTCCCCCCCGGGATCACCCCATAACGCCATAGCAGACGGGCCGCCAAACAGACATTTGAGACACGGTGACCACAGGTGGGTATTCACCGTGGTTCACCGTGATCTCGTAACGTCTGAAAATACCCTATGTCTCCTCAGTCTGAAAAGGATCAGGATAATTGTAGGAAAGAAAAGGGTAGCTATGTGCCTCCCCTGAAAATCTGGCTTCAAGAAAATCAGGAGAAATGGGCCTCCGCTTTGATATTTAATTTCAAGAAGAAGAGGTCATTTCTCCATTTACTGAGAGGATCTAAATTATCCCTAAATGAATTAAAGTATTTAATTAAGACCTAGATGCCCCGAGCTGTATTCAGGAGGGGCGGAGTATAAAGTCAGTAAATAAATAAATAAATAAATATGTGCTTGGATTTTGATTCAGAGGAATTTCTTTCACTGCACCCGCTTTGTGACAGATACCAGTTTTTCCGATGGCAAGTGACTCTCTTTCATATTAGTACTGTTGAACTAATATGGGGGGAGTGTGGAAAACTTAAATCTACTGGAATGTTTATTACCTAGAAAAAAACAACAGCTTTGGTTTAAGAAGCTGTTATTAAGGCGGCATTACAAATTATACTAAAATGTTAACGACAGTAAATTGTATGATAAGGCAAATTTATTCAATATCAGAACAATCTATATATTTTTCTTTTCTCATTCATTAATAAAAAAAATATGACTTTTATTGCCTTAACATACGATTTACTGTCATGTTAACACTTGAGTATAATTTGTAATGCTGCCTTAAAAAGCTTCTTAAATCGAAGATTTTTTGTCTAGGTAATTTGGCCTTCTTTTGAAACCTATTTGTTTTGTTACTGCATAAGCTGGCCCCAGACACAAGAACATTGCAGGTGCACACAGGTGCTCACCCATTCCCCCACAACCCCCACATGGAGCAAACTGGGGTTTTTTTCAGGTTCCTCTGTGTAGGGTGGAGATGCATGTTACACAGGAGCAAACAAGCGACTGCTTTCATAGGAAATGCACCCACACATTCTATTCTATGGGTCGTCTCGTGTAAAAGGGGTCACACACTCATTCACACACGTGCTCTTACCTCTTGCACACACACTTATTCTAACTGATCACACACACACTCATGCATGATTTTAAAATGTATTTTATTGTATCATAATTATTTTTATTGTTGGAAGCTGCCCCGGGCTGCTTTTGCAGGAGGGGCGGGGTATAAATTCATAAAATAAATAAATAAATAAATAAATAAATATAAATATAAATAATGCATGCACACACATGCTCTCACCTCACATACTCATTCAAATTGATCAGTCACACACACTAGCTAGGGTGCAATGGGCCCCTGGCCAAGAAGTCAAGATGGGCCCCCCTCTTTTTGTCCAGCCGGTGGGCCTACAGGTGCTGCCCAGCTCAACAGGCCTGGGGGAACTGCTATCAAACACACAAGATGC
Organism: Sphenodon punctatus; assembly: GCA_003113815.1. Classification (NCBI taxonomy): domain Eukaryota; kingdom Metazoa; phylum Chordata; class Lepidosauria; order Sphenodontia; family Sphenodontidae; genus Sphenodon; species Sphenodon punctatus. The sequence goes on along the minus strand of QEPC01014308.1, from coordinate 300,051 downwards.
CCACAATGCAGCAAACCTATTAAGCACATTATACCATGAAAAGAGACATATCTATAATCTGTTCAGTTGTGCCCCCATATTCAGTTCATGCTGCCCCCACCTCATAACCAATTCATTTGCACTCCCACCCCGCATATATATAATCAATTCACACTGTCCCCCACCCATAAACAGTTCATTTGTGCCCCTGGGGCAGGGGTAATTTATTATAGGGTTATGGGGTAGAGGTTTAAAGACAGACTTCCTGCTAGCAATAACTTCATTAAGAAGAATTAGTGAAATAGCAGTCATAATAATCTCAGAAGCATATTTGCAGGTTTCCAAGATAGAATAGATATTGATTTACATCCTAAATTCCTACCTAAGACAGTATAAGTAAAACAGTTGTGAGAATGTGGTCCTTTTTATATGGGCCTCTCCCACCCATGAACACACAGATTTCTGGAATATAGATCCATTACCAGCTATATGATGGGACCTGGGAGAAAACAACAGGGAATAGATCCCCATTGTGACCTGTTTGGGTGCTTCTCCCAAGTCCCATGAATGACCACTGTCGGAGACAGGATGCTTGGCTAGATGGACCATTGGTCTGACCCAATATGGCACTTCTTATGTTCTTACGATTTCTAGGACAGATAGGTCAAATGATCACTAGAAACTAGGGGTGGGAAACCGGTAGAATCCGGTATCCGATAATGCCGGTATTGGGCGTACCGGCATTATCGGATTCGGCCCGGTAATCCAGACCCGGTACCGGATTTCGGGGTACCGGGTTTTTTACATTGCAGCCATTTAAAAATGGCTGCAATGTAAAAAAAATTAAAGCCCCAGCAAAAAAGTTTTTTTAAAAAAAACCCTCCCCGAGTCCAGGCTGCGCGGGTGGAAGGGGGGACACCCCCCACCCACCCTGCCCAGCCTGGCTTTTTGTTTAAAAAAAGAGTAAGCGCGACCCCGAGGCGAGGCGAGCCCACCCCCCAGCACCAGCGGCCGCGGCGTCCCCGCAGCCGCCGGTAAGTATGACCCTGACCCGATCCCGGGGGGGGGTGTTTAACACCCCCACCCCCTCCAGGGATCACCCCTACTAAAGGCTCAGTGCGCTTGCTGCGCTTACCTTTGGGAGCTCCGGCGGCGGCGGGCGGTCCGGCGGCCTCAGCGCCGGCTGTGGCTGCCGGCGTCAGGACGCTCTAGGCCTTCCGGGGAACTTCCGGGTTTCACCGGAAGGCCTAGAGCGTCCTGACGCCGGCAGCCACAGCCGGCGCTGAGGCCGCCGGACCGCCCGCCGCCGCCGGAGCTCCCAAAGGTAAGAGCGGCAAGCGCACTGAGCCTTTAGTAGGGGTGATCCCTGGAGGGGGTGGGGGTGTTAAACACCCCCCCCAGGGATCGGGTCAGGGTCATACTTACCGGCGGCTGCGGGGACGCCGCGGCCGCTGGTGCTGGGGGGTGGGCTCGCCTCGCCTCGGGGTCGCGCTTACTCTTTTTTTAAACAAAAAGCCAGGCTGGGCAGGGTGGGTGGGGGGTGTCCCCCCTTCCACCCGCGCAGCCTGGGAGGGGGAGGGGGAGGGAATTTAATTTATTTCATTGGTTTCAATGGGGACACAGCGCCCCATTGAAACCAATGAAATAAATCCGGTACCGGTATACCGGATTTAAACCGGGAATCCGGTTTTCGGGGAACCGGTAACCGGTAAATCCGGTAACCGGTAATGGGCCCGGGGTCCCACCACTACTAGAAACTCATTAAGACCTTTGATTATATGCAAAGACCAAACTTAGACACCCTGAAAGAACAAATGACTAGAAATGTGCACACCCTAACTAATATCCCTCTGGGCTTGTATCCCTGATGTTGCATGGGTCATCTTTGCTGCCCCTGCATTTGGTCTGAGCAGTTGCAGGTGCTGCCTTTGGGCAGGAGGGGCAGGATAGAATTTTAAATAAATAAATAAATAAATAAATAATATATACTTTAAACAAGAGAGGGGACAAGATGGAACCCTGAGTAATCCCACATGGGAGGCCCCCTGGGGCAGGTGTATAATCCCCGAGTACCACCCGCTGGTATCCACCCGTAAGGTAAGAACGGAACCACTGCAAAACGGCTCTGTATACCCCGGCCAAATCTCGCAGGCAAGTAAACAGTATCTCATAGTTCACAGTATCAAAGGCCACTGACAGATCTAGTAGAAGCACAAGGATCATGTGACCACTATCCAGTTCTACAAGGAGGTCATCCATCAAGGCCACCAGTGCCGTCTCCGTGCCATACCCTGGATGAAAGTCAGACTGCATGGGATCCAGAAAACTGATGTAATCCAGGTGCACCTGTAGCTGATGGGCCACCACCCATTCAATAACCTTCCCTAAAAAGGGAAGGTTAGAGACAGGTCAGTTACTCACAGAAGCATGAACATCAAGAGATGATTTCTTGAGGCGAGGACAAACCACAGCCCCTTTCAGGCACTCTGGCACTCTCCCCTCCCAAAGGGAGGTGTTGATAATCCCCACCAGCACCATCCCCAAGGTCTCCCTGGCAGCTCGTACCAGCCAGGATGGGTACAGGTCTAACTCACAAGTTGTGGCCCTAACAGACCCCAGGGTATCTGTCGCCAGTTGAAAATCCTCCCATAAACACTGACCAGACCAAACACTGGATACAGTGGCATTCCCCACCCCTGGCTCTGCCACTGTATCCAAAGAGGTGGAGTCAAATTCATGCTCAATGCAAGAAATTTTATCCACAAGGAACACCAAAGTGGGCTGTGGAAAAATCCAAATCCAGATGGAGAGAGGCTGGACTGACCAAACCTCTCACCACCAGGAACAACTCCACTGGACGTGAATGAGTGGATGCTATATGGGAAGCAAAGAACCCCTTCTTTGCTTCCCATACAGCCACGGTATAGGGTTTCAACCATGCTCTATACTGCAACCAATTGACCTGGGCATGAGTACAATGCCACCAGCGTTCCAACCACTGACACTATCTCTTCAGCTACCAGAGGGCCTCCATAAACCATGGAGTCCCGAGGTGCCAAAGTGTTGGAATTGGACACCTAGGAGCCACCTGATCAATGACCTCAGCCAACCAGATGTTCCAAAATGCCACACGGTCATTGACGGATCGGCCATCAAGATCTCCAGATATCTCCCCCAGAGCACTCTGGAAAGTTATCAGAGCCATAAGTCTCTGGGGGTGGGCCATCTAACTGGCCCCCCACCCCTACGGTCAAGTAGACACACAAGGATGGAGGTACAGAGGAGGTAATGGTCCGACCATGGCAAGGGTGTGCACTCCACACCCCCTATCAATGGACCCCCTGTCTCACGGTCAGTACAAACTATCAAGTCCAGGGTATGTGCGCCCTTGTGTGGACCCATGTTTGCCATAACAGCCATGAATTCCTTTTCCACTCCATGCAGTCCCACTCAGCATGCACATTGAGATCACCCAGGACAATAAGCCTGGGTGACCTCAAGACCACATCTGAGACCAGAACTGCTAGAGCAGACACGGATAATGCTGGGCAGTGGGGTGCATGGTACACCAGCAGAACTCCCAACCTGTCCTTGGCCAGCCCCTCTGGTCCATTTACACTGAATACCTTAGTGCCACCAGCCTCTCCTTCAAAATAATGACTACGCCCCCCCTCACAGGGGGACACCCATCCTGAGGGACCCCCCCTGCCACTCTCACTGGCCATCGGGTTCCCACACACTTCCCCCCATCCCCTTAATCCCACCAAAAAATAATCTACCCAAGGCATAACCATGCCGCTCTTGACAGCAAAGGGAGCCCTACCACCCTTTACCCCTCACTCATCACCCCCTGTTCTCACCGGAGGATTTAACCCTTGAAAAACACACTCCCTCCATAAAACCCTCAGTGCCCTTCACCTAATTATAACCCCACCCTACCCACACAAAAAACAAACTCCCAATCACCCCTAATACCCCTCTATTAACCCAGTCAGAACACAAAGCACAGGGATAAAACCTATACCACACCCAATATTCTTTTTTAAAAATCCCACCACACCTTAAATATCCAACCCCCAGTCACAAGGCCCAGTAAGGCCCACACCTCCAGGTCCTATGACGAAGGCCCCACTAAAGGGCCCTTTAGTGTGGCCCCCTCGGCACGTGGTCTATGTCACACACCTGTGGTGCTGCCGAGCAGCATGCTGCTTAAGACCCCTTCAATCCCTGAAGGGGATTGAAAAAAATATCTCTGGAGGGGATTACCCAGTTCCACCCGTTCCCCGTCACAAGAGGATATCTGTTACCAATCCAGAGGGAGGCGCATGGGTCACAATGCTGAAGCCCAGGCAAGTAGATGGGAATGAGGGTGTGTGTGTGCAAGAAGCAAGCCTCTCCAGTTTCTTCACCGGTCTCTGTTGCTCCCCGCACTGTGTCCTGCTTTTAAACTGCAAAGCCAGGAAGAGACATGGCATGGAGCAGAGCACAGTCGGGGTGTCGGGATCCCCCTGGAGACTGAGTAACCCTGCCTGACTCCCGCTAGGGCCCCAAACCTCCACTCCAAGCTACGCCCAAACATTCTCTCCCGTCCCCCCCCCCACCTGCAACGCTGATCCCTCAAGTAATTTGTGAGAACCGGGTGGGGGAGGGGATGAGAACACCCGAGTTCTCAGTCCCACCTCTCGATTCTCACGTTTTACTCGCTTCAGCGCTAATATAAACTATGAAAACATTATATAAATAGGAAAAAAAAAAATCCACAAGTAATTACATAATACATGATATTATTTTATAGCTTCATATAATTTGCAAATGAACAAAAATTATGTCCTGCTACAAGTTTCTACCAACAGACGGACTAGAAGTAACTGCATCCATTACTTATTCATGAATGACCAGTCCAACAGATGGACTTTGTTACAGTTAGGCAAGGCAAGACTGTTGGGTTTGCTGCTTTTCTTTTGCCTCCCCCCCGCCCCCCGGACAATAAATTCCAAAGCGTTGGGCTTTCACTGGGGATTGACTTCAGTGAAGTCATGCAAGCTTACACCCCAGTATAGGCTCCAACTCACTGATATAACATGAAGCGAAATCCTATTAATTTAAGTTTTATCTGTGATGAGTAAAACAATAAAAACATATCTAAATTCTCCACACACAGTAAAGATCAGGTCAAGATGTTAGAATAAAAGTTTGTGTGATCTCAGCCTGTATTCTTCATTCAAGATCTCATTCTATCTATACCCCTGATTGGCATTCTGCAGTTTGCAGGTTGCTTGTTTTTAAAATCCCCTTTGCATTAAGCATACTCAGAAGTCAATGCTATAAACATAACCAAATTGATTTATATTTGTTTGTAAGGCTTCCATGTACACAAGAGACTTCAAAGGAAAGAGATTTAAACTAAAGTAAGTTCTTCCCTGAATAGTCTTGAGGGTTATGATTTTTGTGGGGTGAGGGGTAGACAAGCATCTAAATACTGCACACAGAGAGATATTACAGAGAATGAAAAATGGAAATGATTACCTACATACACAATGGAAAAACAAAATATGTGCTCCTATTTGGTAGGGGTGGGAAGTTCGGATCTCCCGATATCCAAAACTGCTGGTATTTGGCAGTATCAGGGATATCGGATAGATCTGAGAATTCCCCGTACTGGTGCCGATTCCGGCACCGGATTTTTTTTACATTGTGGCCATTGAAATCAATGGCCGCAATGTAAAAAAAACCAACCCAAAACCAAACCACTTTCCCTTCCCCTCCCAGGCTGCGTGGGTGGAAGGGGGGACACACACCCACCCACCCTGCCAGTGCCCAGCCTGGATTTTTTTAAAAAACCGGACTGCTGGACCTGCAGGCTCCAGGCCACTACCACACTGTTGGCTGCCTGGCGGTAGCCAGGGATATTAATGAATGAGACAGCACTCCTCCGGGAGCCCTCCTGATGATATCAGGCACTGGCACTCTGGGTTAAACCCCCCCCCCATTGCCTTTTATTTGTGCTGAGAGTGGCGGCAGTGGCAGCAACACGGCACGGGGCCGGCTTCAGTGTTGGCCTCAGTGCTTCACTAGGCCTTCTGGGGAACTTCTGGGTTTCCCCGGAAGGCCTAGTGAAGCATTGAAGCCAGCACTGAAGCCAGCCCCGTGCTGCGCTACTGCCACTGGCGCCCACACAGTGCAGGTAAAAGGCAATCGGGGGGTTTAACCCAGAGTGCCAGTGCCTGATATTGTCAGGAGGGCTCCCAGAGGAGAGCTGCCTACTTCAACAATAGTCCTGGCTGCCGCCAGATAGCCGGAAGTGCAGTGGCGGCCCAGAGCCCCTAGGTCCGGCGGTCTGGTTTTTAAAAAAAATCCAGGCTGGGCACTGACAGGGTGGGTGGGGGGTGTCCCCCCTTCCACCCGTGAAGCCTGGGAGGGGAAGGGGAGAGGTTGGGGGGTTTAATTTATTTCAATGGGGAGACTTCCCCATTGACATCAATGGAAAAAAAAAACTGGTACCGGTAAACTGGTTTTACCAATAAAACGGATTTGTTTTTTAAACCCGTAACCGGTAAAACTGATACCCGTTTTTTTCAGTTTGGTCCCGCCCCTACTATTTGGTGCAGGGAGAAGAGTTTACTTATTTTTGCTGCTAAGACTCTGATTAATTACAAAGCTATCATTGGGCATTTTTTACACACATGTTAAAGTTTTCAATCTTCTGGGTTTACAAGTCCACAAGTAAGTTCCGGATGCATTCTTCACACACACACTGCCCTGAGGTAGTTCCTGGATGCATTCTTCACACAAACACTGCCCTGAGGCAGCCTAAAGTAGCTGCAGCTGTAGATGTGACAGGCTGCCATGGAAACCAAGTGATCACAGCTGCCTGGAGCAAAGCAGTTTACCAGGAGAACGTTTTACACACAAAAGTTCTGGGAGAAGTTCTACACAGAAGTTCAAAGATCCAGATGTTTAGGATCCGGGTGTGTGATTTAGACACACAGAAAGTTCAGGATGTAACAGCAAACATCCAGGAGAAATGTGTGTGTAAAAACACCCATTATCTATACGGTCTAATGGAAATCTTTAGAATTCAAATGACTTTATTTTATAAGTATAAACAAAAGATATGCTCTCCTCTTTAATATAGAGGGAAGTTCAGTCATACGTATACATTGGACCAGATCTTCATCTGGTGTAAATTGGTGTAGCTCCCATGTTTTTGCCTCCACATACACATTTTGAAATCTTAACACAATTCTGCAATCACAGTCAGCAGCAAGGACAGACAAAGTACATGAAATATTTATTGCGATTGTCAAACCATGCACAGAGAGAATGGAACCCCACTTGTGGTCCTGACCTAACTTCATGTTGCTTCTTCAACAGTGTAGAAACCACGTATCTGCATTTTACAATAAATAAAATGGCACGTGTTCTTAAAAATAACATACAGCATTTAAATGAAGATTGTCTGGAGGAAAGAAATCTGAGTTTTAATCCTTAAAACATATATAAGATGTCCATCATGGTGAAGTTCTTTCACCTGGCCTGAAAAGATGCCATAATTTCACATTTTCGGTGTATCATTTTCTTCCTGTAGCTCTATGTTTTCCTGTGACAGTTTTAATCAGAACTATAGTCAATATTTGCTTTTCAGTACCTGCTTTTCCCCCTCCCTTAAGGTAAAATCAGTGATTAACCTGAAATTATTTTGTGCACTGATGCTGAAAAGAGTTGGCTGCAATGAAGAAATAACAGCTATTTTCATCAAATCTAAGTTTAAAAGATTAAACTAAGCCTCATCTGTCTTACTCAGGGTTGAGCAACACTGCCTGCTTATGCACCCAGAATAAAATATTGTGGATTGTTCATCATTGGCAAGCACTCTTCATTCCTGGAAAATTGGCCTACTCTTCTACAAATGGGCAAATCCATGTGCCACCACCATGACCCAGGTTGGGACATCGATGCTGACACGATCTGGACCGTGTTAGATGGCACAATAAACATGCCGGTGTCCAGGTCACTTTGGAGGGCAGGGAGCCACATGAACATACATCGTGCCAGCTCCGCCCCCATGCTGCACCCAGTCCCACACATCCCATCATGACACGCAACCTTGGTGGCTGACCAGGGTAGGACCAAACCAAGCCAACACGAACAGATGTGTGAACATGCTCTGTCCCATTTTGCCACAATTGGACAGACCTTAGGTCTCCAGAATCACAGTCCAGGGTAGCCACTGACATGACCCAGGGCTATCCTGGGGCTATCCCCATACATGCAGGCCAGATCCAGGCCAGAGCATGACAGAGTGGGCCAAAGCGGCCTGCTGTCATGTGTTTTTTAACCCAAGTGATGGTGAAAAATTCTTGTTTGGAACGGTTGGCATTTTTAAACTCTTTTTTGACAGATTTTGACTCCTTTTTGACAGATGTAAGTGACCGAAACTAGTGCAGCCAGTGGAAATCATGATTTGACTTTTGGGGTGAGCACAGTATGTTTACCTTGGAGACAAAGAATAGCTGTATTTATTAAAACCTTTAAAAAATACCCAGGTGCCTCTTTTTTTGTCTCAGGCATTAGAGTTGCTATAGCTCAGTAGTTTTCAGTATTAAACTTCAAGAAAATCAGAAAACTCTTTCAACTTTCTCTCCCTCTCTGTGTAAATGTGAAAATAAAAGTAAATCTTCTTGGCAATTACTTCCATATCTCTTGGCAGGCAGATGGCTGCAGTTTGAACAACATTCTAAAGAGGGAAGACAGCACAGATGATATCCACTGACTGTTTTCCAAGCCTCTATCACAACTTTTAGATTTAATATATAATTATATAACATATAATATGATTTTTCTAAAAAAACAACAAACAAAAAATGAGGCGATTCCTCATCCTCTCTGAGGGACATGTAGGTGACTACTCATCCTTGCATAAGGGACATGAAGACCCATGCAGTACCTACTCTTCCTCTGGACATAAGCAATAATAATAATAATAATAACAATAATAATAATAATAATAATAATAATAAAGTTTATTGTGAAACCAAATGGCTATTACAATACTGTATCAAAAACAAATCAACAACACTATACGCCTTCTTTATCCAATCATTCAAATTCAATATAATCATATACAATGATAACAACCAGCCGTCTTTGTTATACCACAGTTAAGCGTCTGGTCCTGTCACCTTCTTCCAGTTGAGTGCTTAATCCAAACACAGGATTATAGCACTCCCTAACCCCAAACCTTAAACTTCAGAGTGTCAATGGATTCCCCCTTACCCTTGCCTCTGTGGGTGTCTTCAGATGTTACGAGATCATGCTCAACCACAGTGAACCATGCTCAACCCCCCCGTGGGGCCAAAGGGCCTTGAACGTCTGAACAGCGCGCGCCAAATGTTCATCACGCTCAATACCCACATGGGGTCAGGTTCAACCACGCTTCCCGGGCTAGCCGGGGGAAGGTCC
>QEPC01014308.1:263763-290510 GCA_003113815.1 Sphenodon punctatus | reverse complement strand
GGCAGCCTGTGACAGCTGCATCACCTGCCTGCCCCCCCCCCGTGTGGTGCCCCCGTGTGGGCTCCCGCCCCGATCTGGGGGGGGCCCTGGTCCCCGCTGCCTGCTCCCGCCATGGTGACTCCGCCTCGGCGAGCTCCCACCTGCTTTGCTGTTCGCTGCTGCCCCTGCCCGTGGCCCTGGGCCCCCTCCTTCCTATTTGCCCATCCCGGTGGCTGGGTGGGGTGCTCCGTGTGGCCTCCCGACCCACCCGTGTGCTGCTAGCGGTCCTCTCCCACCTGCCCTGGCACCGACTGCACCCCCCCCGGCTGCTTGCATGACCTGGGGGTAGACCCTCCTTCCCGGACCGGACCGGACTGTGTCCCTTGCCCGGGCGGGTGCTGCTGGAGCATCGCTGGACCTGCAGAGGGGCTCCACAGGACCCGGCTGCCTTCCATGTGCCCCCCTGTGACTGTGGGGCCCCCTTCCTCCTCCTCCTCCTCCTCATGGACCCTCTGTGCCGGGCTCGCTGTGCATTGGGGGCCCCCATTGTGCCTTGTTCCGGGGGTCCACCTCCCCTCCAAGACTGCCTCTGTTGCAGTGAGGGCGCCTCTGTGGACTGGGGTGATGTGGGGGTGGGGGTTGCTGCTGCCTGTGCCTTGCCCCTTGGTGATGCCACCCCTGGTTCAGCCCGGTTCCGGCCCATGGTCCCCTTCCCGGCACGTCTGTTTGGGTCGTTTTTCCACCCCCGCGTGTGGTTGCACTTCTCACCCCCCCGGGGGTTCACTGCGGTGAACTGCCCGCCCGTAACGTCTGAAATCACCCATTTAGAGATTGGGAGGGAAACCTTCCTATTCCTTAAGTTTGATTCTCTTGCAACCAGAACAGTACAAGCAAAATCGGCTACTGCCTGGGTGACTTCTGAGTCACCCAGGCTTAGCAGTCTCCATAGTACCCAGGTATTTGGACTAGATAGAAAATCTGAAAGGGCACCCTCGAGATACTTTAAGTGTAGCCCCACCAATTTGGGGCAAGACAAAAGAATATGTGCCACTGTATCCACCTCACCTGAATTACAGAACTCACACAATGTCTGATTTTGAGGAATGCCCTTATATCTTCCTTCCACTAGTGCTGAGGGAAACACGTTGCACCTCAGTCTAGTGAGTGCCACGTGCCTTGAAGGCAGGTGAAAAGATAGTTAGGATATAGGGATAGCGAGCTGTAAGTTTCTATCCCCGTGGACACCTTCTGGGTGGCCAGCAAGGCTTTTCTGTTTGACCAAAATGGTCCTGGAGCCTTTGGTTTAACAGCTTCTTGAAGGTTTTCTGGCCCACCCTTCTCCGAACCTCTGGATGGAATCCTAGGTGCTGGATCATCAGTCGGACTTGGGACACACATGAATCCAGCAACCCAGACTCCAGAGCCAAGCTCAACAGAGAATTCTCCGCCACTAGGGCTGTTATCATTTTAGCCAGTAATTAATCACTTGCCAAATCGCCAAAATTTCCACTGATACCATTTCTGTCTCAAATCTGATAATTACCTGGGGAGAACCCCTAGGAATACCCAGAATCGATGCCAGGAAGCCATTCTGGATGCTCTCCAGCTTGTCCTTGTAGTCCATGCGCCATGCCAGGGCCACATACAGGGCATGTGGAAGTACTGGACATAAGCAATAGGGCGTAACTATCTGGAGGATGGACAGAGCCTTACACAGTAGAAAAAGAAGAACAGAGACTGCATCATGCTAAGGGACACTTCCCAACATTATTAATTATTAATTATAAATACTACTACTACTACTACTACTTATTATTATTATTATTATTATTATTATTATTATTATTAGCAAACATTTATATAGTGCAGGAAATGTACCTGGTGCTTTAAAAAGTAATGAATAGACACAGTCACTGCCCTAGGGCTTACAATCTTTCCTCAACTCCCTCGTGTCTTCTTTTAGTCTCTCCACCACAGTGCATGGGTCTCACCCACATCCCTTCCAGGTGCCACTTACTCCCCCCCATCCTCTCTCCTCGTCGTGTCTCCACTTAGTTATCCATTATTAGCTATTAAAATATAAGGAAAAAAACCACACACATGTTCTCCAAAAGGTCAGCTGAGGGAGAATTAACACCTAACAGGACATTTGGCAGCCTGCATATCACTCACTTTTCTTGCATATTCTATCCCTTTCACCTTCCCTGTCTGCCTTGTCTATTAAGGTCAAGGGTGAGGCACAGAGCTAAAAAGGTTATTTAATGTAGTACCTGTAGGTAATACCTGCATTTTGGGGTACTACATCTGGTATCTGATGGGTTACCTGGGTACCAACTGAGTATCCCTAAACCTGAAATGTCGGTAACTTCTGGTACTGATTTTTAAAATTTTCTGATTACTGATTGGCAGGGATGGGACTTTCCGTTTCACAAAGAAACAAAAGTATCCAATAATGGCAATTTCGGATTAATAAAAAATGTCAGTTCTTTTTTGGTATTGGTTGTTTTGGATCTTTTGCATTGATTTTTGTTTCAGATTCTTAACAATTAGCAACCATTTTGGCTTTTTCCCAGTGCCTCTGTGACCTCACTCTGCCACAGTCTGGTACCAATATTTTAACTTCCATATCAGTTTTTTTTATCTTCATCACCTATTTATTGATTTTCTATCCCAGAAAGTTGACTTCAGGTCCTGATTTGATTTTATTTTAAAAAAAGAATTCTTTCACAATTTTTCAGTTTTCTAACCTGATATACCAATTGGTAGGAGTGGGACTCTGGGCAAAATTTCAATTTTGGTTACTTTCGGTTCTCATGTATTCGGTTCTTATTTTGGTATCGGTTGTTTCTGATCTTTTGCATTGATTTTTGTTTCGGAATTTTTAACATTGCAGTTAAAAAATCTGAAACAAAAATCAGTGCAAAAGATCAGAAACAACTGATACTGAAACATGAACCAAATACATGAGAACCGAAACTGAAAATATCAAAAAACAATTTTTTTCCTCAGAGGCCCACCCCTACCAATTGGTATATCAAGTCACAAAACTGAAAAATTGGGACACAAATAATAATAATAATTAAAAAATCAGGAATGGAAGTCAACTTTCTGGGATGGAAAATCAATAGGTGTTGGAGATCAAAACATTGATAAGGAAGTTTTAAAAAATGGTACCAGACTATGGCAGAGTGAGGACACAGAGGCACTGGGAAAGAGTCAAAATAGCTACTGTACCAAATCTAATATGGCTGCTGGCAGGAAGCCAGAGTGTTTCGGGCATGGCTCTCCCTATAAAGGAAGTGACTAAGCCAGAGTGTTGGTGGGTGTCAGAGTCCTGGGAATTGCTGGTCAGGTGAAACCTGACAGTGCTAGTGAGAGTTCCACTGTGAATAGAGTTCCTGAGAGCAGCTGTACAGGGTAAGCCAGAGAAGGCTTAGCCCTAAGAACTGTATGGAGCATGTAATATAACCTTAATAAAGAACTTTGAGCTAATTCCTTGGGACTTTGGAGTATTTGGGCCCTAATCCTGAAATGACTTATACCTAGCAAGAGGCAACCCTGCCACAAAGTAGTGGAGAATTTAGGTAAGCCGTACAATTAATCCTCAAGTTGACTGATTGAGGAGAGGGCTTAAAAGACCTGCAGCAGGGAGACGAAGTCAAAAGAGGAGGATTGTGTCCCGAGTGAGGAGCAGCCTGTGTGAGCGCCCTGAGGAGTCAGGTGAGCCCGGGCCAGAAGCAGATGAGCAAGTGGACTTCTTCAGGACAAGGGAGACCTGAGATGGTGGCTGGAGGGTTGCAACGAAAATGGCAGCATCTGATGAACCTTTGGACCTGGGTGAAACCGGAGCTACAGTATCGCACATATAGCCAGCGTGAGCCGTGAATACCACCCCTGAGGAAGTGAAAAGTGACACCACAGCTGCAGGACCAGACAGCATGGGAACAGAGGTACATGGGGCCTTGTGAGGTTTGTGCCCCAAAACTATGCTACTCTTGTGGGGATCAAGGACATTTGCAGAATGTGTGCTCCTCCACCAAGCACTGAAGGGAAAATGGAATCTGGGTAACCAGAGGGGGAGTTTTGTAGGACCTTCTGGGAAAAGAGATTTGGGTCCTGAGACCTGTTCTTTGCTCCAGGATGAACCCCTGTCCCCCTACACAAACTCCACCAAGAAATGGGATTGTTGGTAGAGGGTTAAATAAGGTTGGGATTACCACAGGGAGTGGGATCGTAGTGAAGAGTGAATCCCACAAGGGAAACAAAGTCCCAGAGAGTGGGAAAAGGAACTGGGTATGCCAGAGTGCACAGCATCTACCTCATGCCCTGAAAGGAAACACCTGGGGAGACTGAGAGGAAACACCTGGGGAGCATTGGGAGTTGCTGGTCAGGTAAAACCTGACAGTGTTAGAGTTTTCCACTGAAATGTTGACCTCCAGTTGAGTTCCACTGTGAGTAGAGTTCCTGAGAGGAACTGTACAGGGTAAGCCAGAGAGGACTTTGCCCTAAGAACTGTGTGGAGCATGTAATATACCTTTAATAAAGAATGTTGAGCTATTTCCTTGGGGCTTTGGAGTATTTGGGCCCTAATCCTGAAAGGACTTACGCCTAGCAAGTGGTGACCCTGCCACACAGACATCAACTCCTGGTACTGCAGGTCAACATTTCAGGGCATCAGGTACCCGAATTGGGTCACAATTGGGTACAGATCAATACTAAATGTTGTTGGATCAATTTGGGTCCTGGAAATTTGTCGGGTATACCTGTTTTTTGGGTAGTCATTTCAGCTGTCGTGAGGAACCTTTTTCCTTTTTTTGTCTGGAGCTGATAATGGCAATTTGAAATGGGCAGGGTTCTACAACAAAATAAATAAACAAATTTAAAAAATCAAGGATAGATACGGAACTACATCACCTAAATCTTTCATCTTTTGTTTTTGTGCTTAATTTATAGAGCCTCATTTATTTCAGTGGCAAAAACAGAAGCCTTATTTAGGATTAAAAATTAAGATAATTTGGTACATACATAAAGGGCTACAGGATGTGCATTGCCAAAAAGATATGCATGTGATAAAGAGAAGGCATGCTAAGCCTGAGTGCTCAGCAGAAGAAGCAATAGGGATTGAATCATACTGAGGGACACTGATACTACTACTTCCTACCATTCTTCCCAATGCTTCTCTACCACATACCGGCTGGCCAACTTTTCCAATTCCCTACTATTTCTTCTGAAGGCCTAATCTCTCATGAACCTGGGGAAGGCAATCAAAGCAGCCACTCTTCAGGGCCAGCACAGAAGAGCAGGGCAGATGCCCCCCCCTCCCCACCAGGGAAACTGGGTGGGCTGTTGTCGGCCATCTTGCATGGCCCCAGAGCGGCCGAGATGCTGGCCACACATGTGGAAACCCAGCTCCGCCTCACCCATCCCATAGTCCACCCACTATCTTGCCCTGGCTGTGATGTAGTTGTGTGGGAATGGTGACAGCACTCACTGCTCAAAGCCCCACAGAGGGCCTCGCCACAGGGCAGGTCAGTTGGGAACTGGGTCCATGAGTGGTGGCATGCTAACTCGAGTTGGGCAGCCTTATCCCACTCTGGTTAAGGCTGCTACGTCCTGTGTTCTCTGCCTTTTTCTGAGGATGCAGGGAGTAGCAGCCAGCTACAGGGTGGAGTGAACATCCACTGCATTGCATGGCAATAGTGCCAAAATCAGGGTAAGGCTGCCCAACTCAAGCTAACATCTCATGTGACTGTACCTCAAGCCTCTTCAATACTGTTTTTGCCTGTCACCTACACCCTTCATTTTCTCCTTCTCTTCCAATTACTCTCCTCATTCCCATGACTTCTCTGTCCTCTTTGTGAGAGGACTGGAGAGGGGAAGGAATGATCAAATGTACATTGCACATTCTCAAAAAGCACAAAAGGAGCTGCTTGTTGGAACCTCCCCTTCCCTGCAGATCCTTAACTTCTGCAAGCACTGAGCATCAGAGCAAATCTACTGGGCCTACCAACTACCAATCCATGTTGTAGACCAGGCAGTAGGGGTGGGACACCAGGGAGAATACCGGATACTGGATTTACCGGTATCGGATGTCCCTGGTACCAGATTTACTAGTATCGGCATACTGGATTTTTAACATTGGCCGTGTTACCGGATTTTTTACATTGCGGTTATTGACTTCAATGGCTGCAATGTAAAAAATTCTGTAAAGTGGCCAATGTTAAAAATCTGGTATGCTGGTACAGGTAAATATTAGATTTATCGGATTAAGTTGGTACACCCAAATACCGGCAATATTGGTTCTCAGGAGAACCAGAATTTCCACCCTTACCAGGCAGCAAGGGCTATCCATACTTCTCTCTAGTGCAGAGAGGCAAGGCCCTTAAGATCGCAAATCAATGCCACTAGCCTGCCATTCAACCCAGACTCTAGCAACTCTAGCTTCACTGTGTGGGTCTGCACAGGGACTGGGAGCACCCATTCTGGAAAGGGGCAACTCTAACCAGACTGTGAAACTCCCTATGTGAGTTCTGAGTCAGATACGGCCTGGAGATGAAATCTGTGAGGTGATACTCAGTGTGCACGGGGTGTGAATGGATTGAGTAGGAAACTTAACACACACATACACAATCCAAGTGTTTTTTTCTTGTCAGTAGAAGAACATGCTAAATTATAAGTGATTGTCTGAGACTGGTAGAGGAGATGGGGGAGAAATAGTCCTCCTGAGGAACTTGCAGTACAAGGATCCAGTCCTGCTGACATTACTGATACAGTCTCTGACCCTATGTTTAAAGTGTAGCAGTAGATAACAATAAAGCTGTGAAAAAGAAATGGACAAGGGAGGAAAGTACAACACTGGAAGATTCTAGCATAAGATTATAAATCCCATTAGCTACTTTGCTGGTTTTCAATTTTTGATTTTGTTTTAGTTAACATAGGCATAACAGGATGGAGAACTAAAATGGTAAATAGTGTGACAATTGTCAGATCCAGTTCACACTGAAAACAATGAAAAAGCTCCCATTGATTTTAGTGGTAGGTGGACCATGCCTATCTTCTAATACAATTCTTCAAAGTTATGTACAACAGGATCATGCATATTTCAATGTAAATATTATTCAGAGAACTGATTGCATTTTTTATCCCAGTGGAAAGAGATTCTTTCCATTCCATGTCCCTTCGTCTATTCTGCCACATGGTTACATCCCTTTCATGTCACCTTCACTTTTGTATATCTTACCATTTGATTCTTCATTCAGCAATTTACATACCATATTGTGAAGTATGATCAAAATTACGCATCATGCCAATCACTATAGCATTGCATAGTGAGTATTGCTTTCCTCCTGGTCCATCTGTATCCATTTCCTGTTACACTCTGACTTCAGTTCAGTTACCCAATTAAAATTTCCCCAATAGTATCTTTCTCCCTAACCTTACATAGTAGTCCATTTTATATGTCACTGTGTATCATAAGATTAACTAAAGTCCAATTTGATTATGTCTACTGCTTTGCTTTTGTCAGCTCTCATTGTCATTTTCCTGAGAAAGTTAATCAAATTAGTAATGCATGACCTTTTCTTTATAAATCAGATATGACAGGCTGACAATCATTGACCATTCTGTACCTGGCCCAATATTCTCCTTCTTTGGCCCTAATCAATCTCTTTAATATGGTTTACAATAATTGAGTTCAGATACATAGTCTTCTGTTCCTTCCCTTGACTCCATAATCTGCTTGTTGCTTGTTTCCCATGAAGCAACAGAATGCCCAGATCAGGTAGCTGGGCCTGATACCAATACAATATACCAGTACCTGGGCCTTTCCATTTACACTGGAAACAGATAGCTGTATCTGTTTCCATAGTCTAGGGGGGTGCTCCTGGACCAACAGCTCTGGCTGGATATCCAGGTGGTGGCTGTGGCGAAGGGCGCTTTTTGCCAATTACATCTGGTGGGACGGCTTAAGCCGTATGACTCAGATGCAGACCTGGCCACTATCATCCATGATTTTATCACTAGGGCTGTAGCGGAAAGTCGCAGCGGTAGCTATTTCCGCCGGAAACAGCGTTTCCGCAATTAGTGGTACAGCGTGGCAGAGACTTTCATTCCGCTAGTTTCATTCCACTACTTCTGCAGTTCCTCTAATTTCATTCCGCTACTTCCACAGGCTTCACAAATTGTGGAAACATGCTATTTTCGCTACTTCCGCCATTACCACAAAATAGCGGAACAGCGGTTTTTCCGACAGTTTCCGACAATTCCGCAATTTTTCTGATAGTTTCCAAATTTGCAGAATGCTTGGGCAATTAGTGGAATGTCAGTAGAAAAGCCACGGTGTGGTGCGGGCAATTCCGAAATGGCGGAATGGGATCGCAGCGTGGTAAAAGCCTCTGCCGCTTCAGCCCTATTTATCACCTCAAGATTAGACTACTGCAATATGTTCTATGTGGGGCTACCCTGGTGACGGTTCAGAAACTGCAGCTGGTGCAAAATGCAGCAGCCCGGCTCCAAGTATGTTACACTGGTGCTGCATTCTCTGCACTGACTGCAAATAGTTTTCTGGGCCCCAGTCAAGGTTTTGGTATTGACCTTTAAAGCCCGAAAAGGCCTGGGCCTCACCTATCTGCATGATCTCCTCACTCCCTGGGTTCTGGATCGACCCCTGCGGTCAACTGAGGGTGCCCTCCTGGAGGTCCCCCAGGTTTCCCGTGTGATGACAATAAGGAGGGCATTCTCAGTGACCACTGTGGCACTCCCTCCTGGTGGAGGTCCACCTGGCCTCAGACCTCCCCTCTTTCTGACAATATTGTAAGACCTGGCTATTCCACCGAGCCTTTGGTGAGGGAAACAGGTGAGGGTGGTGGTTGCGTGGGTCTGGGGGGGGGGATATTTTTGGTTTTAGCTGTATTATTTGTTGTTTTATACACTTTTATGTTTTAAAATGCTGTAAGCTGCCTCATGCTGCGAAGGCAGGAGGGGGCAGCATAAAAATCTAATCAAATAAATAAATAAATAAAAATAAAAAGCTGTTTTGCTAGATAATACATCATTTGCCACCTTGGGTGCCATAAAAGGGAAAATATCCTCTAAAATTGACTGCTGTTCTTTAATGAGCCAACACCCCAAATGCTGAAATACAGGCAGCTTACTAACTCCATGAGCAACTGTCTGGGACAGTACTTCAGTTTCCACCATAGCATGGTCACGCCAGAGTCAAGCTTGGTAAGGATGGAACCAGAAGAGCAGACTCAAGTCAGAAATTATTTTGATTTATTTATTTATTTATTTAAATTTTTTGCCCGCCATTCCCTAAAGAAGGCTCAGGGTGACTTACAACGTGTTTAAAACATATAAGAAACAGCCTATAAAAACAGTTAAAATACAAAACAACCCCAAAGCTCCTAAAACCCACCCAATACCACCTCCCCATTTCCCAATCCAGTCCCATATTTTCCCACATCCAAATTATGGGGCAAACCAAAGTAAAGGTCTAAGAGCTGTGTCCAGTCAAAAGCCAGAGAACAACACACATCAGACAATAAGGGGCTGAGATGGAGTCTAGGTCAAGAACAGTGCTGACACTCAGCACTCAGGTTTTTTTTTTAACACATCGAGGATCACAGTACTCTGTTTCAAATGTCCATGTTCCAAAGTTCCAAATATCAAGGTCTGTTACGTGGAAAGTTCAGAATCCTTGATTGAGTGATGGATGCGTCTGTGACCACCAGTGACCCAGACCTGACCCTAGCTTCTCTGAGCTAGGAAACAAAACTTGGTGCCATATTTGGAAGACAGGGGGAGTAATGGGAGCGGACAGGTGAGTGATGGACAAGCACAGGACACTAGTTTTTGATTGGCTGGCAGGAGCAAAATGAAAGTGGCAGTTTGGGCATTTTCCATTTTTTTCCCCTGTGAATTTGGCTGTGTACTACACTGCTGCACCTGTAAGTATTTCAGCTAGGGGGAGGGGGTGCCTGGTCTGGGCTGTCCCTAGGGGCAATGCTGGACTGTCCATAGGGGCTCATGGTCACCCTGCTTTTTTATACTTAATGTGGGTGCTGCTTGTACACTGCTTCGGCACCATAGGGAAATGCTGTGCATTTGACTTTGCCATGTGGCCGTTGGTGCCCAAGGCTGTAGGTTTTAAAAGCCCAGATCATAGCCTAGCCATTCCCAGTTACTTTGTTGGTGGAAGCAGACCTCTGAAGTAGGGCAGCTAGAGCTGCCTAACTCAACCTCCTACATGGTGCTCATACAGACTATAGCATTTTACAAAGTGTCACACATGGATTTCACCTATCAATACTGAAATGAATATATATTTTTTCCAAATTTATAGGCCTCCCTTCCCACGAAACTCAGGGAAGCTCACAATCCATGAAAAAAACAGTAAGCTTCAACAGTAAGAACACAGCTCCCTAACCTCAATCTCCCTCCCTCCCAAACAACCCTAGCCAGAAACCAGCCCAAACCCTATTTATCCCTGTTTACCATATGCTCATTCAAATCAAAAAGTGTTGCACCTCCTCTGGAAGATGCCCATGTTCAGGATCAAACAAACCTTCTGCGGAAGGGAGTCTACAAAACGGGGGCAGAAACCAAGAATGCCCTCCTGTGCACCTCCACCCCATGGACAAGGGTAACAGATGGAACCCGCGGGAGGGTGCCGCTGGTTGACTGTAGGGACTGAAAAGGGGCATGGTAGGATAGGTGGTCTTTCAGTTATTTGGGACCCAGACCATTCATTGAAAATGAATGAACTCTTGCTATCATCAGGTGATGTACAGCAAATGTTTCTGAATCAACAAAGTTCGCTTTCACACATTACCAGGGGAGGCAGGAAAACGTGTGCTACTGCAATTGTGGCTCTATTATTACAGGGATTAGCTGGTAGTTGTAAGTTTATTAGGCATTAGCTTGTGCCATAGCCATTATATAAGTAAAATGCATTAATACATAACAAATAATACATAGATAAACATAAGCAAACACAAACAAAGCATATAAAAAAAACACTTAATCATTAGAACTAATATACAATCAAGAAATTCCTGGGAAACAGAATATTCAGGAACACAAAGGCTTTGCCCTTCTTGGGACTTGTGCTGTCAACACTTGACCCTTGCAGCATTCAGGACAAATTATATAAATGCCTAACCCTTCTTAAGACATGAGCATACAACACTTGACCCGTAAAACTTAATCACAGACATGAAACTCAGAGTCCTACTATAGTGCCTTGCCCTTATGTTGACATCACTTAACCCCTGTAGCATTAAAACCAAAACATATAAATGCCTAGCCCTTCAAAGGGGTTATAGTGAAGAACACCTAACCCCCTAGGTTTTGATTCACAAGCATAAGACTCGAGTTCAAAGTTGGGAAATACCCAACAGTCAAAGCAAAACATATAAGTGCCAAGCCCTTCTTGGGGCTGATGTTGGATGCACTTGACCCCTGAACTGTCGGCAATCAAAGACTCCGCCCAGCAATGGCTCTAAGTAGCACTGAAATTCACAATAAACATTGGAACTTGATCAACAGAACTTATGGAACATCATATAGAATGTTAGTCATATGTAGGGGTTACCAAGGTTTACTCAAGGGCCATAAGGAGATACAGTTTCCTTATTATTGCTGCTTGGTAAGAATAAGTGGACAGTTTAATAATAACTTCCCTATCCTGTTGCTGACATAGCCAGATTAACTTCTCACTCCTAGAGAAAAAATGAATCTTATAGGAAAAAAGGGGCCAGAAATATTTTCCTAATATCCTGGAAATAAAGGCATTCCAGGACATAATGCTCAGTATCCTCAATTGAGTTTAAACCGCAAGGACAAATCCTTTTGCTTTTAATGATGCCCAAACGACGTCCCACAATGACTGCTGTTAACATCTGGCCCAAACGCAGTCTAGTGAGATGCATACGGCAACTCGCTTTTAAGTCAAGCTATTAGAGATATTTTGCCATCCCAAATTCAGGCATCCAATGGACATAAAGTGGGGCAACTGCATTAACTCTAATTGTTGCATAGTCCTCTTGTCGCACTATATCACTAATTTTTTTATATATCTCCTACATTTCGGTATTCAGCGGGGATTAGCACCTGTGAGAATGCACTAAACCCCTTTTATTCCCCGAGGACACTTGTGCATTACTGGATCCCCAAATGTAGCTCTAACAAGGATGTGTGTTCTCACAGGATAAAAGAGGATTAGTTCCATTCCATTCCATATTTATTTGATACCCCGCACTCTCTCCCGTAGGACTCGAGGCAGCTTACAACAATATAACAATAATTTGGGAGCTTCCACACAGGGATCCCAAAAAAACATTTCAACAGCAAGCTAACATGATATACAATTTAAACGTACATAAAAATACAGCGCATTTCCCAACCTTCAGCTAACATCCCAACTCTATAACCTCCACCACACAAAAGGGGTAGGTCCCAACCACCATCAATCCCCCCTGCTGCCACCAGGGAAAGCCTGGCTACCTCCACCCCTCTCTCACCAGGGGGAGGTGGCCCCACCAGACCAACATCAGTAATTGTAATTAGCTCATCTAATTCCTCCCACTGTCCCTTCTCCTTTACGAAACCAACCCAGGACAACCCATCAACATATAACTCCCCCTTATCACCTCCCTTACCCTTCTCAAAGCTCCCCTCCATCACCCCATCCCCTACATTTCCACCAATCATGGACCCCCTCTGCTTCTTTTCATCCCTCATTCCCCATTTCTCCTCCTCCCCTCCTTTCCATTTTATTTCTCCATCCCAGCATAACTTCCCCCCTCTACCCCCTCCGAGCCCCAAAGGGCCCCAAAGGGCCACACCCTATGGCCGCGTCCCTTCGGCTCACGGCCGCCGGCTTGCAGCCTGCAGCGCAGCCACCAGTCCTTTGCTTAAGTGCCCCTTGGCACTTCTGGAGGTTAGTCCAGGGGGGCTGAAGGGGGGGCTTCAAAGGTGTCCCAGTCCCCCTTACGCCCCTCTCCTCCATCAATGCCAGGCAGGTCCCCCTTGCAGCGAACATGGCAGCAAAGGCAGAAGCAGTGGGGACACAAGCACCGGGTGGTGTGTGCGCTCTGCCCGGCGCAGCCGCCAGCCCTTTGCTTAAGTGCCCCTCAGCACTTCTGGTGGTTAGTCCAGGGGGGGCAGAGGGGGGGCTCCAAAGGTGTCCCAGTTCCCCTTACTCACGCCCCTCTCCTCCATCAATGCCAGGCAGGTCCCCCTCACAGTGAGCACAGCAGCAAAGGCAGGAGCAGCGGGGAGACAAGCCCCAGGTGGTGTGTGCACTCTGCCCGGTGCAGCCGCCGGCCCTTTGCTTAAGTGCCCTTCGGCACGTCCGGTGGTTAGTCCAGGGGGGCGAAGGGGGGGCTCCAAAGGTGTCCCGGTCCCCCTTACTCACGCCCCTCTCCTCCATTGATGCCAGGCAGGTCCCCCTTGCAGCGAGCATGGCAACAAAGGCAGAAGCAGTGGGGAGACAAGCCCCGGGTGGTGTATGCACTCTGCCCGGCTCAGCCTCTGGCCCTTTGCTTAAGTGCCCCTCAGCACTTCTGGTGGTTAATCAGGGGGGGCAGAGGGGGGCTCCAAAGGTGTCCCGGTCCCCCTTACTCACGCCCCTCTCCTCCATCGATGCCAGGCAGGTCCCCCTCACAGCGAGCACGGCAGCAAAGGCAGGAGCAGCGGGGAGACAAGCCCCGGGTGGTGTGTGCACTCTGCCCGGCGCAGCTGCCCGCCCTTTGCTTAAGTGCCCATCGGCACTTCCGGTGGTTAGTGCGGGGGGGACGAAGGGGGGACTCCAAAGGTGTCCTGGTCCCCCTTACTCACACCTCTCTTCTCCATCAATGCCAGGCAGGTCCCCTTTGCAATGAGCATGGCAGAAAAAGCAGGAGCAGCGGGGAGACAAGCTCCGAGTGGTGTGTGCATTCTAGGCATTCTGGGCATGAATCCCTACAATAACAGAGCAGCTATTGCAATTGTGCACGTTTTCCTGCCTCCCCTGGTAATGTGTAAAAGCACCTTCAGTTTCATTCTCAAAAGGGGTTTAGGCCTTGGGGACTTTAAGTGTTTGCGGTCTTCTTCAAGGCTTACAGTACAATCCTCCATCAAGAAAGCGTACATGCAAACAGTTAGCAAGGGAATGAGTTCCATTCACTTCATGGAATTTGTGCCTGCTTTAACAATTGGCAATCCTGTGGAAGGATCTGGCTCCTAATTTCCATCTTCAAAAGTGACTTGGATATTTGGATGCCCAAGTTACTCCCAGTCCAGTCCTCAAAGCACTTTTGGTGGCAGGGCTTCTCAAAATAGACAATGGACATTACATGACCCACATTTTGCAGAATGTCCTGCATGTCTTGAATATCAACATCAGAATATCATCACACATTGACTACAATGCAATGGGGGAACTGAAACCTTCAAAGGATTCTAAAGAAATATCATTCTTACCATCTTTGGAGAGTATAGACTAATCAGTATGATTTATAATCCAGCATCGAAATTAAACTTCTCTCCAGAGGACTTTACTTTTGTCCCATACCAAAAGATCACAATACAGCACAAATGAAAAGTGACATCAAATTGTTTGAGAGAAGATGCAGATTAAAAGAAGTTTTTATGATGAATCAAAAAATGACACAGATGTTTATCATAAAGATTACTTCCTTCAGTTCAAAACTCCTAAAACATGGACACCTAATTTAAACAGAAATCCTTCTTCTGGAAACTTTTCTTCTATCTATTAATAGAATCATAAACAACCACACACCATCTACAACTTATGGCAACCTTTCTAAAGAAGAAAGAGCAGCCCTGAGAAACCTCCAGAAAAGAAACGACATTGTCATTAAGCCAGCAGACAAAGGTGGGGCCATTGTGGTGTTAAAAATAATAGACTACATCTCAGAAGGCCTCAGGCAGCTTAATGATGATGAAACATAGAAACCTATTCATAAAGACATCACAGAAGATTTAAATGACCTAATATCAAAAACGATTAAAACATTTGTGGAGAAAAATCAACTTGATAAGGAAACTGCAGATATATTCTCATCAACGGGTATTTTCAGACGTTACGAGATCACAGTCAACCACAGTCAACCATGGTCAATCCCGTGGCGGGACCAAAGAGCCCTGAACGCCTGGTTTGCAGGCACCAGATGTTCACCACAGTCAATCCCCATCAGGGGTCAAAAATAACCACGCTTCCAGAGCTCCGGCCTGGACCATCTCTGAAAGTGTGGTCAAAGCAATTCCCACCAGGAAACAAAAAAACGTAACAACTGAATGGCAACTACCGACCAGAATCAAGCAACATGATTCCCAGCCGGGGACAAAGCACGCAGCATCACTGCCAGGCAACGAGCAACAACACAGGCCGGGGAAAGAGATTTAAAAGGCACACAGCAGCAGGGGGACGTGGTGGGATGGAGCGAGGCGGAAGGGAGAGGAGAGCGTAGGGCAAGAGAGCAAGTCAGGAGGAGGTGGAGGAGGTGCAGGCGGAGGAGTCAGTGGTCGTGCTGCACATGGAGGTGGTGGAGAGACAGCAGCAGCAGCAGCAGCAGCAGCCGGGACGAGCCACCCCGGCGCCTTCCAGGTGCTTTGACCATGTCCCGGGATCGGCGTAACATCTGTTGCGCTGCCCCGGGCCGTGGTCTGCTGGTCTGATTCCCTGACGTGGTCCTGCTCCCATCACATCTGTTTGGGGGCTCTCTTGTCCATGGGGGGTGGTTATCCGGTTCGCCACCACTGGGAATCCACTGTGGTGAATCGGGTGTCCATAACGTCTGAAATCAGCCACCCCGGCGCCTTCCAGGTGCTTTGACCATGTCCCGGGATCGGCGTAACATCTGTTGCGCTGCCCTGGGCCGTGGTCTGCTGGTCTGATTCCCTGACGTGGTCCTGCTCCCATCACATCTGTTTGGGGGCTCTCTTGTCCATGGGGGGTGGTTATCCGGTTCGCCACCACTGGGAATCCACTGTGGTGAATCGGGTGTCCATAACGTCTGAAATCACCCAACCCTAATCCAACTCCTGAGAAGTTTTATATGTTACCAAAAATCCATAAAACCAATAATCCAGGATGCCCAATTGTGTCAGGCAATAATACAGTCACTGAGAGACTTTCTCTCCATATTGACTTAAAGCTACAAAATTTTGTACGTAACCTTCCATCATATATTAAGGACACAAATGATTTCCTTCTCAAGATTGAATCCTTAAACGAACAGCACCAGTTTGATGACAAGCCAATACTTGTCACCTTTGATGTCACATCACACTACACAAACATACTACATGAAGATGGTATCTCAGCTATAGATACATTTCTAAAGGATTCAAATGAACCTATGACAGGGGTTATTACCACACTGGCAAAATTACGTCTGACATGCAACAACGTTATTTTATTTTCTTTCTTTATTTTAACAATTTTATCCCGCCCCTCCTGAAACCAGTTCGGGGTGGCTAACAATCTCAAAATATAAACTATAATCATAAAAAATATTATAAAATACTCATAAAACCAGAACAATTAAAACACGGCTAGGGAACAATAAAACAAATAATACAGTAAATAAGGGTGGAGGGAGATAAAAACCCCTAACCCCCATCCCCCCCTCCTCAGAGGCCTGGGCGAACAGCCAGGTCTTGCACATTCACCTAAATGTTAAAAGGCTTGGGCCAGGCAAACTTCCTCCAGGAGGGAATTCCAAAGGTGTGGCTCAGCCACCAAGAATGCCCTCTCCATTGTGGCCCCCCGCTTGACACGGGGGACTTCCAAGAAGGCACCACAGGCAGACTGAAGGAGCCGCTCTGGGTGCTCCCGAAGACCCATCCCTGACAGGAGCTGGGCCGCCGCATTCTGCACTAGCTGCAGCCTCCAAACCAGGAACAGGGGCAGCCCCACGTAGAGCGCATTGCAGAAGTCCAGCCTCGAGGTGACAAACGCATGGATGAGGGAGGCCAGGTCCGGGCCGGAGACGTACAGATGCAGCCTCCGCACCAGATATAACTGGCGGAAAGCGGCCTTTGCCACTACCTCCACATGCTGCTCCAGGTGGAGATCTGTGTCCAATATCACCCCCAGACTCCGAACCTGCTGAGTCAATAAGGGGGGCCGGCACCTCCCTCGCTTTCCCCACCAACATCACCTCCGTCTTATCGGTGTTGAACTTCAGTCTGCTCTGCCACATGCATTCCGCCACGGCCTCCAGACACTGAGACAGCAACAAGACAGTAGGGTCTGGGTCAGCTGAAAAAGAGGTACAGCTGAGTATCATCAGCATATTGGTGACATTGCACACTGAACCCTCTCACGACCTCTCCCAAGGGCTGCATATATACATTCAATAAGAATGGAGACAGAATAGAACCCTGCGGGATGCTGAAGGATAAAATGTGGAGGCAAGATGTTTCAGGTCCCAACACTACCTGCTGGCTTCTCCCCGAGAGGAATGAGCAGAACCATTCAAGAACAGTCCCATCCAGACCCCCAGGTCATGCAGCCATCTCAACAGCAGCCCATGGTCCACGGTATCAAAAGCGGCTGAGAGATCTAGCAGGATGAGAAATGTTCAACATCCTGCATCCATCTCAAGGCGGAGATCGTCGACCAAGGCCACCAACGCTGTCTCAGTGCCATAGCCGGGGCAGAACCCAGATTGAAAAGGGTTCAGGAAAACAATGCTATCTAGATGTGCCTGGAGCTGGATCGCCACTGCCCGCTCAATAACCTTCCCTAAAAAGGGAAGGTTAGAGACAGGTCGGTAGCTGGTGAGTGCGTCCACATCCAATGATGGTTTCTTCAGCAGGGGGCTCACCTTCACCTTCAATGACAAGCACTATCTCCAGATACAGGGCACGGCTATGGGGACATGCATAACTCCATCATATGCCAACTTATTTATGAGTAATCTCGAACAAGAAATCCTTAAAGATTCCACATACAAACTACTAGTATGGTGGTGTTACATTGACAATATATTTTTGATCTGGACTAATGGTGTAGAAATCTTTGAAAAATTCAAAGAATACATTAACTCTTTTCATCCTACTATCAAATTTGCATGCAACAACAACATAGGAAAGGATAAAATCCCATTCCTTGATGGTTTACTATCCATAGAACAAAAAAGTTAGTCACTGACTTACATAGCAAACCCATTGATGCACACCTCTATTTAAATTGGAACTCCTAAACACACCAAAATCAACATCATCTACAGTTTGGCACTCAGGATCAAATGCATTTGCAACAACATTACTAATTATCTCAAAAGAAGCAAAGAATTAAAAGAACACCTCCTAAAACATGGATAACCTTCTCACATAATTGATTACAACATACAACAAGCATCAGTTTTGCCCAGGTTACCTCTCCTTCTTAACATCACAGAGAAAAAGCATCACCTACAACGTATGGCTTTTGTTGTTGACTATCATCCTGCATCACCTAATTACAAACTGGCCATCAAAGAAATCTACTCCTTGATTGCTAATTTAGAACATCTCAAAAAAGTAATCAGCAAATCCCTGGTCATTGCTTTTCAACAACCACCCAATCTACACAAGCAACTAGTCAGAGCCAAACTCACACCAACTGTTGATAATCCTGGCTCACATCCCTGCTCATCTAACCGATGCATCACCTGCTCTTATCTTAGAAAAACAACCACCTTCAGAACACAACTACCAACAAGACCTACCTCATCAGGCAGAATCTAATCTGTAAAACCAGCAATGTTATTTACATCATTCAATGCAAACACTCAGGTTGCCACATACAATATGTTGGTAAAACCACCACAGATCTGCGTACCCATTTTAGGAATCACAAATCTGCTATCCTGACCAAAAAAATACAACCACCTGTTGCTAAACACTTTAATTTAGGAGATCATGAGTTATCACATTTAGAAATATTCCCCACTGAACACCTACCAAACCCTGTGATGCTGGATAAAAGGGAGAACTTCTGGATCTATAGACTTAAAACCGTAACACCTCATGGCCTCAGTTTGGAAGATAATAGTTAAGAAGAGTTTGCCTTCTGCTTTTTGCCACTTCTGCAGGAGTTACCTAGCTAGTCTTGAAATTTTCAGACCACAGTATTCCTGTAAAGCTGTATTCTCACCTGCAGCGGCAGTGGCGGCAGCGGGAGGTGCGAGAGAAGACGTAGCACCCCGGAGGAGCTGGCCAACACGAAAGGAGCTGGTGCAAATGGGGATCTGCCGCGGCTTCTCTCGTGCATGTCAAGGCGCAAAATCCTGCCCTGACATGCATGAGAGAGGCCGCAGCAGATCCCCGTTCGCAGCAGCTCTTTTCCCATAGGCTGACTCCTCTGGGCTGCCGCATCTTACCTCGCCCCTCCCGCTGCTGCCGCCACAAATGAGAATACAGCCTAACTGTCACCTATCTCTGGGCATCATTTGAAACCCAGTGTGCTACTGATGAAGACGGAAGCTGAAATGTTTAGCTCCAGCATCAACGTTTTATCTTTCTATCTACCTCTGTTTATCAATCTACATCTAAAAAAAATATTATTACTTTATTGATTGACTGCATCCTCCGGGGATCCAGAGCTTCCTTGAGAGTTGTGCTGTTCAGTTGCTTTCCAAGTCTCTCTCTCTCTCTCTCTCTCTCTCTCTCTCTCTGTATATATATTATTTATTTATTTATTTGGCATGACCAAAGTCATTGCCTATACAACTAGAAAACGAATAATTAAAACAATACATAATACCAGGTAAATAGAGACAAAGCATTTGCAAACATTTCCTCATGGGACATAGACTCCGTTCCATTTCAGAGAAAACCACTATCACCTTGTCAGTTAAAATGTCACACAAAATAAATCAGTCCCCAATTAACATATTACACCATACATATAAATTTAATATTTAGATTTTTTTTTAAAAATGCTTATTTTATTGGTTAAACGTGTATATTACATAACGTAACTGCTGACCCATACAAACATCATAGAAAGTTTTTATCTCGATGTTATAAAATGACATAACACTTGCACTTGCAAGTAGAATTATTAATGTTTTAGAATTGTCCTCAGGCCTTTTGAGAGAGTTATGATAGGAGATGTTTGATAAAGCCCTAGGAAATGCCCTGAATGGGTTCAGTTGTTTGCCTTTATGGAATAATCAAATGAGATATAGACAGTAACTAAGTTTCTCAGTCCTTTCTCAGTGATGGAAGGCTATTTTAATTACTTCTGAGACCTGTGTAGGCAGTATTTTAAAAATTAATGTGTTTTGACAGAATTATGAATGATTGTAGAAATTAGACTGCTGGCATTTTTCCAAATGAATGTCAGAAGATAGGGAAAGATGAAGATGCATCACAAGGAGCCCAAGGGTTAAAAAAGTTACTTTTTTGTTCTTGTGATGTGATCTGTTCTATGTAATTCTTGTGGAATCCGGAGTTATCAGTTTTGGAAAATTGAAAAATAATGCAGTGGAAATGTGAATCTGTTACTCATTTTGTAGGTATGGCTTCTTATTAGCACTGCTTCATGTAATGTGTTTTGTCTACACACTGCTGAGGGAGCAGGGACCATCATATTCAGAGGTAGTCCCACAGGAAAAAAACTTGATGTCTTGTTTGAGACATCAACCAGGCAGGTCCCTTGAAAGACTACAGACTGACAGTTTCCTTAGACTTGAGACAATAGACAATGTCTCCTGAGCAACACCTTCTGCAAAGGAAATGCAAAATTGACATTGCCTCAGAAAAGAAGTGTTTAGAAGAAGGTAGGTCTGTATGATTCTGTCATGTGCCTGACAGAGAAACTTTAGGTTTCAGGAGGGACTTCAGGCCTCGGATTGTTCCACATTGGACAGAAAAGTGACTCGTTCTAGAGGATTAAATTAAACAAACAGGGCCTATGCAAAATAGGCCCTCTATGAGGGGGGTACGGACTTGGAGGGTAAGAGGGGATGGGTGGGGGGTACTCCCCTGAATGAGGGACAATGGGCACAGGGTGGGGACTCTCATGTGAGAGACATGAGGTTGGGAAGGGTTGAAATGGGATGGGGTTATTCCTTACCTGGCTTCCTAGCCAATTATCCTCTTGGAAAACCAGGCTTGGGAAATAACCTCAATCTAGAAAACTATTGGGTTTCTCTAGGAAACTATTGGGTTATCAGACCAGGGGGTAGGACTATAGCCATCTGCAGCTGGAGAGGAGAAGTAAAAAGGGGAAGAGAGAAAATGGGCAGCCTATTGGGGTTGTGACAGGCAGGAGGAGGTATAGCAGAGGGCTGAGGTACTTTTACTGTCGGCACAAGGAATGGGGGAGTGGGTTAGCGGTGGGGAACTTGTAGGAGAGGCATATGAGTGGGAATGGGGATTGGTATATGACTTGGTGGAGGGAGGGTAAGAGCTTTTGTACATGGTGAGAGGGGTTCCATGTGAACAGCAGTTGAACATGGATCAGTTGGTCCTAAGAGCTAGGCAAGTGCTGTTCCAAAGGGACAGGCGATGGCCTCCATTGCCTTAGGCTGATCGAAAGGGAATCAGGTTCAAATTACCAAATCCGGAGCTGAGGATATGGGCGCCACGTGGTGTCCAATGTGGTAACACGATTGATCCCAGAGAAGCTGGCAGGAGCCCCAGGGAGAGTTATCTTTTCTTAGTGAAGGGCAAGTTGCCCTGGATTGGGTTCATCCCAAGACAGAGGCCCATATCTCGGAAAGCATCACAGTTCCGGTGGCATCCAATGAGCTCTCACTGCAGTTGAAAATCAAGAGAGCATGTAAATCTCGTGCTGAGCTGTACCCGTATCTGAAGTAGGTCTCCAAGGTGAACAGCCTCTGGCATATTAGAACAATGTAGGTAAGAGAAGTTGACAAGACGGATCTGCAACTTTGGGATAAGGATTGGCTTTAAGGGCTGGGTTGGTTGGGCTGCTGTGCAAAGAGGGTTCTGGGCACAAGCTGTGGATGGACGAAGTGCCATGCCCCCTCCCCTTTTCCAAGGAGGGGGAGGCAGCAGCACCAACTCTAGACACGAGCTGGGCCCTTCCTGTGGATCGCCCCAGCTGCAGCAGGTGTCACCCGCTCCATCCTCCTTGCCATCCTCCACATCAGGAGGCTGGGGTCCCAGAGCCTGGGCCAGCATCTTGTCTCAGCCTGCGCCTAGCTGTCGGCTTAGAACTGGTGCAGACTAGGGGAATCCGACTGTTTAATCAAAACAAAGCACCACAAACGCCTGTGGGAGGTGTTGATGTGATGTGATTTCTGCCCAGTGCTCTGAATGTCTTATTGCTTGTATTATTGTGTGTGTGTGTGTGTGTGTGTGTGTGTGTCCTTCCTCCAAAAAAGTGGGGTATAAATCTAAATAAATAAAATAATAAAATAGGATTTTTGTTCTTTTATCCTGCTAAATTTGTGAATTTATATTTAATGCTAAAATTAGCAAAGCTGAGTTAGAGCCCTGCACACTGAATTGATTAAATTACTCCTCAAGACCCACCTCTTCCACTCTGCCCTCCTCGACTCCTCACTCCCCTCACATAACTCCTGCTGATACCCTCCATTCAGTACAATCTGTTACCTGAGGTTTGTGTATTCATAACCTCACCACACGGATAAGCCAGTTATCATTCTTGATGTAACCAAGTCAAGCACATGCACCGGGGACGTCGCATCTTCGTGAATGTTACACTCCTTGTCTCTCTCTCTCTGTTCCCCTTCCTTCGTTTCTCCTCCCCCCATCTCTCAGCTTGTAAGGACAGGGACTGTGTCGATTCCATTACTTTGGCAA
Source organism: Sphenodon punctatus (assembly GCA_003113815.1). Lineage (NCBI taxonomy): Eukaryota > Metazoa > Chordata > Lepidosauria > Sphenodontia > Sphenodontidae > Sphenodon > Sphenodon punctatus. The sequence goes on along the minus strand of QEPC01014308.1, from coordinate 267,737 downwards.
GTGCCAGGTAAATTGCTGGCGCTATATAAATGCTTGCTAATAATAACAATAATAAATTTGGATTTCTTCAAAAGTCTTCCTGGCCTGAGCCCCTCAGATGTGGGCTGGGTTCCCTGTGGGTGGGAGGCCCTGCTCCTGTGGAGCACAGTGCTCTGTGGGGACAAGGACACCTCAGAAAATGTGTGAAAGAATTTCTGATCCTTGCTCCTTTCCAGATATATCCCACCCAAATGTGATGTGATGATGGTCTGAGGGGTGGAGGGTCACATCAGAAAAGGTGAAAAGGGATGCCTTAACCATGTCCCTTTCCTAATGTGGCATTACATTGGGTCCAGGCTCAGAATAATCCAGGTACGCAAGGACTGGGTCAGACTTGGTCCTAATGCAGGTAGACTTGGACTGGGACCAAGTGCAGCTCTATTCTGAGGGTTGGGGGGAATCAACTAGGCCTTCTGTTTGTTACACTACTGTTGTGCAATCTGCAAGTTTCTCTGTGCAGAGGAGGGTTGGGCTGGGGGGGAAGAGGCTTTTAACAAGGAGGATTGAAGCCACAGGCCTGACAATAAGACAGCTAGACTAGAGAATGTGCTTTCAAGAGTACTCTAGAAATCAAATCAAAAACAGAAGCTTATAGGGATCTACTTCAGATTCTTCAAGAATTACAAAATAACTTACCTTTTCCAGAAGCCTGATTATTAGAGGTGGGACCCCGGGCCTATTACCGGCTACCGGATTTACCGGTTACCGGTTCTGTAAAAACCGGATTCCCGGATTAAATCCGGTATACCGGTACCGGATTTATTTCATTGAGTTCAATGGGGTGCTGTGTCCCCATTGAACTCAATGAAATAAATGAATTCCTTCCCCCTCCCCCTCCCAGGCTGCGCGGGTGGAAGGGGGGACACCCCCCACCCACCCTGCCCAGCCTGGATTTTTTTAAAAAAACAGACTGAGAGGCGAGCCCACCCCCCAGCACCAGCGGCCGTGGCGTCCCCGCAGCCGCCGGTAAGTATGACCCGATCCCTGGGGTGTGTGTGTGTTTAACACCCCCCCACCCCCCAGGGATCACCCCTACTAAAGTGCATAGCTTAGCTTGCGCTTACCTTGCGGAGCTCCGGCGGCGGCGGGCGGTCCAGCGGCCTCAGCACCGGCTGTGGCTGCCGGCATCAGAGATGCTCTAGGCCTTCCAAGTTCCCCGGAAGGCCTAGAGCGTCTCTGACGCCGGCAGCCACAGCCGGCGCTGAGGCCGCCGGACCGCCCGCCGCCGCCGGAGCTCCGCAAGGTAAGCGCAAGCTAAGCTATGCACTTTAGTAGGGGTGATCCCTGGGGGGTGGGGGGGTGTTAAACACCCCCCCCCAGGGATCGGGTCATACTTACCGGCGGCTGCGGGGACGCCACGGCCGCTGGTGCTGGGGGGTGGGCTCGCCTCTCAGTCTGTTTTTAAACAAAAATCCAGGCTGGGCAGGGTGGGTGGGGGGTGTCCCCCCTTCCACCCGCGCAGCCTGGACTCGAGGAGGGTTTGGTTTTTTTAACTTGGGGCTTGAAGTTTTTACATTGCAGCCATTTTTAAATGGCTGCAATGTAAAAAAATCCGGTACCCAGAATCCGGTACCCCGGACCGGACTACCGGGCCGAATCCGATAATGCCGGTACGCCCGGTACCGGCATTATCAGATACCGGATTTTACCGGTTTCCCGCCCCTACTGATTATAGCAACAAGCTTATGGTCCAGACAAGGAACTGGGCTATTTTTGAGACAATCCCTTTACAGTCTTTTGATCTTTGAAGACTGTTGAAAAAAATAGGACAACTCTAATAGAAAAGCTTAAGAGAGTGTTGGGGTACTTCCAGCCAAGAGAAGGAAGAATGTATTTTGTAGAGGGAATGGCTTGGGCGTAGAGCGTTCTTGATCTGTAGTGAGGAGAGAGGCCTGGAGAGAGGGAGAAGGGCTGAATATGGAAAGAGAGACACACTGCGAAAGAGAGAGAGAGAGAGAGAGAGAGAGAGAGACTGTGTCACAACAGCAGTGTTGTGTTCAGCTACCTGCTAATTATCATTTTGGTTTTAGTGTATAAGCTTGACCCATAGAGATTTCTGTAGCTTTGCTTCAAGGGTCTACAAGGAAACCAGTAGGGAGCCATGAGAGAGAAGACGAGTACAAGGAGGGAAACAAGATGACAGATTCCGTATGAGATTTAGAAATAAAGATCCTTGTTATTGTGATAATCTGTCTCTACTGTACTGCATGCAGGGGGCAGTATGAAAAAGGCAGTCTCTCTCTTAGCTGCTCTGTACTAGAGCTATGTACTACCTGTGGGGTAATACATGCTCTGTCAGATACCTGAAGGGTGACCTAACAGCTGATCAGCTACCCAATTACCCCCAAAACTGGGAATTATCATTGCTAATTTACCCATTTACCAATTACCAATCTGTAAATTGGTAAATCAGTATGAGAAAGTAGTGAAATATGGGACAGTAACTCAGAATAGAAACTCCAAAAAATGGTACCAGAGATCAGTATTCTGGGACCGGAAGTCAGTAAACTGGGACATTGGGTAACCCTTCGGGCACTAATCAGGTACCAATTAGCACCTTAATGTAGCAGATTGAGTCAAGTACTGAAAATGAATTCGGTTCATCCGTTTTTTCAGGTATTCATTTCAGCTCTACTCTGTACCTTTGTTAAACAATAAACACTTCTTTTACTGAGCTTCTGCCAGTGACATCTCTGGAAGGAACTTACCTGGCTGAGTTTTTGAAGGAGTTTAAGATTATATGACATAAGTATCTCTCAGATCAAAGGGGAAGTTATTGTGGATTACCAGTCTGAGTCTACTGTGTCTCTCTCATGAAGAGCTGAAACAAGAGCAAGTGTTCCATTACAAAGAGAAATACCGACCTTTTGGGAGTGCTTGCGAGTGTCCATTGGACCTTGTCAGTTTTCAATAATTTTGCAGTTCCTCCATATTTATTTTGTCATTTTTATCACTTTCTGGGACTTCTCATTACTTTCCAGGACTTTTTTTTGTTACTTTCCTGAAATTTTACATCAGTTTTACAGCACTTTTATTGCAATTTCCAGTAGTTTCCTGGCATTTAGCCAGCATGTTTTTGTCACCTCAGCCCCCAGGCGTGTGCATGAGGTACACATAGGATTTGGGACTGGTCCGTAGCAGCCCTGTTCTACTTGTGAAAAATAACAGGAAATGGCAAAGACAGAGGGGAAGCCGGTAAGTTTCTAAATTGCACGAATCTCAGCAAATGTCCTGCTTCTGAGATAAACATCACTTACTGAGATTTCTCATTTCAGGTCTACTCTCATTCTACCAGATATTACCAGGCATCAAAACAGAAACACTGGCTTCAGGAATTGCTTCTGGAGAATATTAGAACAAATTACCCTGTCCAGTGGATGGTTGATAGCAACTGTTTACTAGTTTAGAAAAGGCTGTATCTCCCCTGATGACATCTCCATCTGCGCTGCAAACGTGGCCGCACATATTCGGAAGGAATGGGACCCATATTCCCAATGGGGAAGATTGAGGCAGGCCAGCACTGCTCGCAGGATCGACGTGAACTGGTGCCTAGTAGCTGGTGCCCCATTTTGGTGGTAGAAGAACGCTCCCCCAACTGTTGGCCGAATTGCCAAATACTCGTGGACCACTCGGACTGGGAATAACACTGAGTCCCCTGCTCTAGCAAGGCTAACCATCCTTCCCCTCCCCCACTGGTCAGTTTTTGATATTCTTAACTGAATTAAAATCTCATGCCTCCCCCCTTCTACGTCGTTAACAGCTAAAGCCCTACCTGACCTATCCCTTGCTTATTCAGCGACTAACTCGTTCACTCGGAAGGGCGCGAAAAATGCCAACTTGAACAGTGCGGCAAACATGGCTTCCTCAAACTGGTTATAACAAACGAACTGCAATGTACTCACAATTTGCACCAGGAAGGGGGTGGGGGGGGGGGG
>QEPC01014308.1:249699-260154 GCA_003113815.1 Sphenodon punctatus | reverse complement strand
TTCCGTCAGGCTTTTGGCGGGGGGTAGGGGTGGGGTGGGGCTGGGGATAGGGAAGGGGTTTTTCCCCATGTAGGGTATTTTAAATTGTTTTAAAATTTTATTATTGTTTTAAATGAAATGTTGTTCACCGCCCTGGGCTGCCCTGTGGGCAGGAGGGGCGGGATATAAATTTAAAAATAAATAAATAAATAAAATAAATAAATAAATGAAGCCCAGGCTGCTAACTTTCCTGCAATGGTCCTGGCCGCCAACCCTTCCCTTCTCAATGCCATGGCAAACTGTAACGCCTGCCTCTCCGGGATTGGGAAGCCCATGCTCCATCCCTGCTGAGTTTGATAACGCTGAAAAGCCTAGAAAGCTGCGAGGTGGGCTGATCTGGTACATGTGGCTAATGAGCCCTGCACCGTAGAACAAAGCTCTATGATTCAAGGTTCCACAGTGCCGTTCACATAGGTACCTGGTACTGGTTGGCGCATGGCACCAGAAAGCGGAAACGCTCCATCTGGAACCGAGAAAGAGCATCCATAATCTCATTCTCAAGTCCAGGCACATGCTTAGTGTGGAATGGTATGTTATGCTCCAAACACATCAACACCAGGGCCCTGACCAGGCCAATGACCCTGCGGAGCGGGATGACAAGGTGTTCACTATGTGAACCACTGCCTGATTGTCACACCAGAACAGGACCACCTTATTGGCCAACTGCCTGTGCCACAAATTGACCGCCTCCACTATGGGGAACAATTCCAGGAACATAAGGTTCCTTGTAATGCCTCTTGTCACCCAATCCTCTGGCCATGGAGCCGCACACCACTCGAGCCTAAAATACACCCCAAAGCCGTAGGTGCCCGCTGCATCAGAATGGACTTGCAGCTCTGAGGCCAATAACAATTGCTCCCTCCACATAGTGACCCCATTGAACTGCTCAAGAAAAGTTAACCATACCCTTAAATCCTGTTTCATCTCTTTTGCCACCCTGACATGATAATGTGGGAGGGGGTCACACGCAAGCCTGTCATATAACCGTGACATAAATGGCCTACCAGGGGCCACCACCCTACATGCAAAATTGAGGCTCCTGATCAAGAACTGGAGCTGCCTAACCATAACCTTAACTGCAGCCTCACAGTCCTTAATCTTGAGGATTAGTGCCCCAATCTTGTCCGGGGGGGATACTCCTTCCACCGTGTCCAACTCCATGCCCAAATAAGTGAGCACGGAGGAGGGACCCTCGGTCTTCTCAGCCACTAAATGGGATACCCAAATGCTCTGTCGCCTCCTGAAAAAGCTTGACCAATTCCAGGCATTCTTCCATGCCCTGTCATGCAACGAAGAGGAAGTCATCAAGCTATTTCATGATGCCCCTCCCCTTTGCCCTGAGCCGCACAATCCATGCCACCAGGGAGCTAAAATCTCAAAAGCTGAGCATAAGATGGAGCATACCATGGGCATGGCCTTGTCAAAATAGAATTTGCCTTGGATGTGGAAACCTAAGAGGTGAAAGCTGTCCGGGTGTACCGGCAAAAGGTGAAATGCCAGCAACGCCCCCGTTCCAAATTGTCTGACCAGCCCCACTGCCGCATTGAAGGATGCATAGTGCACTGTCGTCAGGTCCCTGGGTATACCATTGTTGACCAAGCTGCCATGGGGGTGGGAGAGGTGGTGGATGAGTCAAAACTGTCCTGCTGTCTTCTTTGGAACCACGCCCAATGGGGAGAATATCATGCAAAGCAAGGGGGGGGGGCATCAAACGGACCCGCCACTCTCCCTTCCCCTTTCTCCTTTGCAATCTTCTCAGCCACCACCTCCTCCATGCCCCCAATCGACTTCAGGTTAGGTGCCACCTTGCCCTGCCTCACTTCCCCCGCTGGTATCCTGGATCCCTGTTTGAAACCTTCTACCATGTATTCTACTTCCTCCCTGTCTTGGTGCGCGAGCGGGGCTACGGCTAATCTATCTACTCTCACTGGCATTGGTGCCCTTCGCTGCTCCCCCTGTTCCTGCACCCACTTGGCAACCCTTTGATCCCCCTCTGACTCCACCATTTGCCCTGTTCTATGGCTTGGGTCGGGGACAGGAGGAAGCCACATGGAATCCCCCACAGGAGGAGCAGGTATGATGAAACCTGCATGTGGGGTGTGAACATGCCACCGAGCGGGCAAACTCCCAACAATGCCCGGCCCCCAGCCCTGTTGGGATTGTTCATCGGGACCACCACCCCTTTTGCTAACAAGTGACCGCTATCAGTTTTAGGAGCTCCTTTCAGGTCACTCATGCAGTTTAACTTCCTGGGCATGAATGTCCCACCTGAGTCCTGGCTTAAATGACACCATGTGTCTGAAAGCCTCATCATAGCTGAGCCATGCTCCCGGTGGCCCTGTCTCATATGCCCTACGGATTATCTCCATGTTTTTTAGAAGCACGACCCCTTTCTTGGGGAACATTTCCAATTGCACCCCGTGATAGCTGGCATAGGCTGCTGTCCAGTTGGCCCAGTTCCTGTCAACTTTCGGGCGCTTATACTTCTCCTTCTCTTTTTTCTCATCCTCCTCCCCAGGATCCACTATCAGATCACTGAACAGGAGGGAAAAGATATCCACGTACTCTCCCCGCCATATCTTCTCCCTAGTGGCAGGCAAGAAGTGCTCACCAATGGGATCAGAGAAGTCTGCATACCCTCCTCCAATTGGCGCCGCCTGGCGGGATCCCACCTCTTTCTGTGTACCCTGACTGGGGTGTAGCTGGGTCCACACTTTCAGGACCTGTTGCGATGGTGACCACCCCAGGGGGGGTACTATCCCTCCAGCACCTTGCCCATATAGTCCTCCAGGCTGGGAAGCTGGCCCCTGTACATTTGGGGTTGCCACCTGCATCCAACCCCCATTCCACCACAGGTACTGTGGGGTCTTTCTTGTGGGGAATGGCCTAGCCACCTCCCCCACCTATGTCCCTAGTGAATACACCATTCCAGGCCCACGGGACCCCCATTCACACATCTCCACCCCCCCACCCCTGCAGTGCTGTGTGGTGGGAAAGCAGGACAGCCCTGGGTCCGGGGTTCCCCTTGGCCCCTTGGTTGCCTACCTTGTGGTGCCGCCGTGTAGTGGGAGGGTCCCGATCCAATCCGGTCTCACTCCGCCAGGGCTCGCTCCAAGGCCTCGATTCTAGCCAGCAGCCAAGGATCCTGTACCCCTTGCCATTGCCTCTTGCTCTTCTTCGATCCTGTAATCATACTGAGAAGGGGTGGTAGCCCCCTCTGCTGAGATGTGGCCTCCTTGAATCCTGTATCACCTTCCCCTTCCACCAGATACTGCGCCTGGGCGCTGGGGTCCCCACATAAGTCCCCACATGGCACCCCCCTCTGCTCATTCATTTGCTGCCCTGCCACGTTGCCCTCATCAGCATAGCGGGTCAGGGGCACAATGTGCCGGCCACCCCACCTGAGGAGCCTCACTTCCTCCTGATTCCCAACACCTAGGCTTTGCCCCAGTTCAGAGGGCGGGCAATCAACTCCTACTGGTCTCTCCGGGCCAAGGGCCTTACTCAAGGCCTCTACTACAGGAGCAGGGAGGAAGGCCCCGGCCCTAGTGTTCCCAGGGGCCCCACCTATACCTGATGGCCCAGACCTGGCATCTAAAGCTTGTCACTGCTTGGACCTACCCTGCCCATGCCTGATTCCTGGGGCGGGTGCCCCCACACCCAGGGCCCCACCTCCAAACAACACAACTTCACAGGCCGCCAGCCACTCCCATGCGGAGCCCGTGGTTGCAGGGGGTGCGCCCACCTCCCCCCCATTTGCCATTCTTCTCTGCCCTCATTCCTTCTGGGGGCTCTCCTCCACTCTGCTTTCCCCCCTTTTTAGCCATGTTTGGAACCTTCTCAGTACTGGTCTTCAGCCCTGATCTGAGGCCATGCTTCCTCTCTTTGGCCATTCCCCCCGTCCTATTTTATTTATTTATTTATTTATTTATTTATTTTTCTTTCCAGCCTGATTCATGCTGCGCTTCAACCCTCTACCAGACTCACACATGTGGGGTCGCTGCCTCTCCATTTCCTGCTCTTCCTGGAATGAGCAGGGAACGTTCAACCCCCGCTGCTCTGACCTCCCCCATGTGACTGAGTAGGCCAATCAGCGGCCTGAACTTTTGCACCTGCCGGTGAGGGTTGCTAGGCAACCCTCACTGACAGCTGCCTTGCGGCCTTTTTTCCCAACCTTGCAGCGCTGCGACTTCAAGCCTCAGCACCCGTCCTGCCCTGCCTGGAGGTAAGGGGGGAGCACAACAACAGCCCCGCCGCCGCTATAGTGGCAGAGGGCATATCTCTGCATACTACCTTACTTTCAATCCAGATACAACAGTCTCTCCCTACAGGAAGAAAATATCACATCCATTCCAGATGTCTCAGACATATCATCAACTTTGCCTCCAAGCAGAGAAAAGCAGACTTATCTAACCATGTATTAGAAGCATTCTGCATTCTAATGGGGCTACATGGGTACTACATAAAATGAGTAGAGGATAACATTTCTTTAGGCAACAGACAGGAATTCTCTGTCCACATGCCCATTCAACTAAAATCTGCTCAGCATACTCCACATTTTTTTTAATGTATCTTTTCTATGTGGAAGGTAATTTCCCATGGTATTTCAACTATAAATGGTTTGTGTATTTGGGTTGAAGGAGAAATCAATGTTGTTTCACATCTACACTGATGGCAATATTTTTTTAGTCATTCACAATGACAAAATTATATTTGCAAGTGGAAAGACTACAGAATACAGTTTTATATATTCTCTCCCTCTCTCTCTCTCTCTCTCTCTCTCTCTCTCTCTATATATATATATATATATATATATATATATATATATATATAAAATAGAGAGAGGGAGAGAAATCTTTACTCTCCTAATTTTTCATTTCATAAATACAGACTATTGATATCCTCACGCACAGCCAAAGAAGTAAAGACTGCAGATTGAGAAGAAGGTTTTGTCCTTGGTGCTCAAATTGTTTGAAAATACAGAGGTCAATCTTTTCTGGAATGTGTAATGTATATGTGCTGGCTACTGACATTATTCTGTGTGAGTGCTTTAGAGAAAACACTTCTTGATTACAAAGCTGGTGAGTTTGCACAGAACCTCTTTTATATACTTAAGAACTACACACTACATTTTCATTGGTAACGCTATCTTTGAAAAACATGTGTGTGGCATTCTGAAAGCTAAGCTATGAACAATATTGAATCCAGTAAATCATTGCCTCTATCATAAAGACAAGATGGTAGCTATGGTAACCTCACATATTAGAGACACAGACGCATGTACACCATTCCATCTCTGTTCCAGTTTTTGTGTGTGTATAAATTATAACCAATGTATTTGAGGCCTTAAAAATTAAGGGTGCAATCCTGTGATGTGATGTGAGTATTTGAATACTATTGAAGTTAACCAGACCTAAGGGCATTCAAAACCTCCCAGGATCAAGCATAGAATATTATTACTTTAAAAACTTTCTGAAGAAATGAGGGGGAGTGGAGGCAAGCACACAATCAATGGGTTTAAAAGGCTGCACTCTTTATTAACTGCAACATGACAACCTGGGAGGGAAGAGGAGTACAACCTAGGGCTGTAAGAAATAGGCCTTCCAGGTACTCGGACTGAATCCAAAGTTCCGAGTACCTGCTCCAGGTACTTAGCTGAACTTCAGAACATTGTCCGAGGACCCGGAATTTGGAAGTCCAGACCTTGGAAATCCCCAGAACTTCTCAACTCTTTCTTTTAATGATTTTAAAGTGCACCCACTTTAAAATCATTATGCCAAGCAGTGCCAAGAAAAGCAGGCTAACAAGAGTGGGACAAGAAGACTCTCAAGAAGAGATCACTCAAGAAGATAAACCCGAACAGTGCAACTGGATGCAGAAATCCAAAAGAAGTCAACAGTACCGACAGCATCGCCCACCATTAGCAGTGCACCCACATTAAAATCATTATGCCAACCAAGCAGTGTCCAGAAAATCAGGCTAGCAAGAGTGGGACAAGCACTCAAGAAGACAAACCCACAAATGTACAACTGCGGGCAGAAACCAAAAAAAGCCAGCCCAGCACACATAATGGATGTTTTCACACACACATTTCTCCTGGGTGTTTGCTGTTACATCCTGAACTTTCTGTGTGTCTAAATCACTCACCCAGATCTTAAACATCTGGATCTTTGAACTTCTGCGTAGAACTTCTCCCAGAATTTTTGTGTGTAANGGTTTGCTCCTGGCAGCTGTGGTCACTTGGTTTCCATGGCAGCCTGTCACATCTACAGCTGTGGCTACTTTAGGCTGCCTCAGGGCAGTGTTTGTGTAAAGAATGCATCCATGAACTGCCTCAGGGCAGTGTGTTTGTGAAAAATGCATCCGGAACTTACTTGTGGACTTGTAAACCCAGAAGATTGAAAAATCCGGAACTTTAAGGTATGTGTAAAAATGCCCAATAACAACACCCACAAGAAAGAATCCAGATGTTCACCCACTCACCCACAGTCCACACACAAAGCCTCCATTGTGCCTGCCCAGCTATGCAAGGCAATCATCCTCCCTACACACCATATTATTTTAACCAGAAAGAAAGTATATCTCCCCTGTGCTCCAGTGGTCAGTCACATCTTGACAAAGTTGAACCCACAAAGTACAGTCACAATGTCCACAAAAACAACAGCAAATGTGATCCCTTAAACCCCTGGGAAGGATAGAACACTAGGCTTCCCCCTTGCCCTTGTACTGCCCCCTTCCCTATCTTGCAAGGAGATGTCTAACAATTCTTGCCTGTTTCCTTCCCCCAAATTCTGACAACCCACTGGACCATCACCACAGGAACTGCCAGATTAACGTGGCTGAGTCCCCACCCCACCCCAAGTTGGAAACTTAAAACTTCTTCTAGTTTCTCTTTTCACTTCCCCAAGTACAAATGAATAACCAAGTCCGACAAATGGACTCACAGTTACACAAAAACAGAGCACTGTATCAAGAGTGTTAAAATTTCAAGGAGGCAGGGCACACAAATTCACCATTCCAAGGGCATAACAAGACTATTGCTGCAAGCCAAGCAAACATATGTACTATTTCCCATGAATATTCAAAACTCCATTTTGTAAGAAATTGAAATAAACAAGCCTAGCAAAATGACTAAATGGCTGCAAACTATATGATGAGAAAATTACTTATTTGGAATTTTTAGTACATGTAATTAGACTAGATTAGATTAAATTAGATTTAGATTTAGATACTGACTTTTCCAAAGTTGAGCGTACTCCTATACCTACAGACCTTAAAGACAAAGGACACAATCATCTGGCAGGAATCCACCAAAGATAAAATTTTGCATGAATTTGAGTCTCATTGGCATAATTCTCACTGGTGCTATCCACTTGAGGATCACACTGGAAATCATCATTTACTACAGTGAATTTGGTTGACATTTTTTTTATATTTTCAAACATTTTTCAATTTGGCAGTTTAGAAGATCCAGGATTTATTTTCTGCATCAACACTGCTTTTAATCAAGAAATATCTATTTTTAAACTATGACATGCTGTGACAAAAGCATATTTTTAAAAATGTAAAAAAGTCCAGCGAAAAAGTACATTGCAAATAGGACAAATATCATACTGCAAGTCATTATTTATTTATGTAATTATTTATATGTACATTTTTACCCTGCCCCTCTCACTACAAGTGACTCGGGGTGGCTCACAAAGTTCATAATTAAAAACATAATATAAATATAAAAATATAAAACATATAAAACATATTAAAACTCAAATCATGCACAAAACAGTAAAACACCTACAGTGTAGAAAAGAAAGCCCCCAGTTTTACCCCGAAATATCCATTCCAACCTCCCCTCCTCCCCCACCAAATGTCTGGCGGAAAAGGCAGGTCTTACAATTTCATCAGAAGGTGAGAAGATTTGGACTGAGGTGAACGTCCTCTGGAAGGGAGTTCCAAAGTGATAGCACAGCCACTGAGAATGTCCTCCTGTCTGTAAGAACACATCGGTAATGCGGGACTTCCAGGTGAGCATCCCTGGATGACCAGGGGCCCAGGGGGTGAGGTGATTTCTCAGATAAGTAGGGCCTAGACCATGAAGGGCTTTAAAGGTCAATGCCAACACCCTGAATTGGACCCAGAAAACAATAGATAGTCAGCGCAGCTCAGAGCACAGGTGTTATGTGCTTCATGCAGCCCATCCCATTAAGGAGACGGACCTTTGGGTTCTACACTAGCTGCAGCTTCCAAACCATCATAATGGGCAGCCTCATGTAGAGAGCATTGCAATGAGGGGACAGGTCACTGTGAGTACATTATGCTGGTGCTCCGGGCTCTGCACTGGCTGCCTATAGTCTTCTGAACCCAATTCAAGGTATTGGTTTTGGCCTATAAACCGCTATATGGCCTTGGTCTGACTTACCTACCAGACCACCTCGCTCTCTGCACTCTGGAGTGGCCTCTGTGGTCCTCTGGGAGCACTCTTCTGAAGGTCCCCCGTATAGCCTAGGGGGGAGACACTATGGAGAGGGTGTTCTTGGTGGCTGCAGCTAGGCCGTGGAACTCCCTCCCGGTGGAGGCCCGGGAAGCCCCAGATCTCGCCTCCTTCTGTCGTATCTCTAAAACCTGGCTGTTCAGCCTGGCTTTTGGTGAGGGAGATGGGGTGTCAGGGGCGGGGGTGGGTAGGGAAGGGGAGAGGAGAGGGTTTGTTGCTTAGTGCTTTCCTTTTGAATGTGTTAATGTGTTTTAATTGTGTTACTTTTAGTTTGTTATATTTGTTTACTGTATTGTAAGCCACCCCAAGCTGCCTGGAGCACAAGGGGTGGGGTAAAAATGTTTTAATAAATAAATAAATAAATAAATAAATGTCTAGCATAGAGGTGACGAACACATGGATGATAGTGGCAAGATCAGAGTCTGAGACATATGGGCAGAGCCTTTTCACCAGATGTAATTGGCAAAGCATTGCATCTGGAGAGGAATTTTGTTTTTCATAGAATCCTAGAATGGTAGAGATAAAAAGGGTCCTCAAAGATCATTTAGTACAACCCCTTTGCACCAGGATAGGATTCATAGCAACTAAACTGTCTCCACAGATGAATCTACCAAGAGAAGAATAGAACCTATAATAAAATAAATTCTGTCCACAAATAGAGCCAGGGCCAACCTATTAGCTTAATGCTAGAGATATGAAGATGTTACTGTGCTTGCTGCTAACACATCTTGTTGTTTGGACCTATGCAAGGGAATAATTATATGGGGTGTGTGTGCAGGGGGGACTGGCAACAGGGGGAGGATGGGACAGAGATAAGTAGAGCGAGAGTGTCTGCTACTGGAATCCTTGTTACACCTTTGCTCTCTGCCCATGAATAGAAATTTTGCTCTGGCTCAAGGCATTGTCTGTCAGGATTAGGTGTCTGGGATGTAGAAAGATTGCAGGATCAGGATCAGGAACAAGCTCTGGGCAAGAGTGGTAAGACAGGAACAAACTTGGGTCAATGCCAAAGAAAGCATGAATAAGTTCAGGTCAGGATTTCAGAGATAAGAACAAAAAAAATGTTCCACCCAGCTTCCGATTTCTATTTAGGCAAACTTATATCTCCAGATGGGCTAACTGGAAGTGAGGGGTAGGGGATGTGAACTGGTGGGCATGTGAGGAACAGAGGGGCATCAACAAGGATTCAGGGCCGAGGTCCAGGTGTGGTAATGACTCTATAGAGCATGCCACCACCTGGAAACCATCCGAACGGGGACCACCAGTCAAAACCCTGGTGCTACCACTTCACATCATGTTGTTTGCCGCCCCGGACTGCCCTGTGGGCAGGAGGGGTGGGATATAAATTTTAAATAAATAAATAAATAAATAAAAATAAAGAAAAAAAATATGCCATTGGCTTTTAACTGCCTTGAGCTTTACTCTTTATTAGTAGTTATTATTTATATTGTACTGTCACTGAACAGGCATGCTTAAAGACAGGTTGCTGAACTGAGGGGCTTACCATTTAGAGTAGGGAGGGGCACATAGGGAAACAAAGAATTATTCACAAAGCTTTATCTCAGTATTGTAATTATCATTTCAATATTCCTTTGCCCCTCAAATTTTGAGGAAAATTGAGCTTTTGAAGCCTTCCTTGGAAGTATCTAAGTAAATAGAGATCATCTCTGTCTTTAGAACACTTTAATATAGAAACCCAGTGGCTGGTGTTGAAGTCAGCAACGTTCAAGGTTACAAGGCGGTATAGTAAATTCACCCTCTTTTGGTGCTTTTAAATGAAGTCTGGATGCCTTTCTCAAAGTTCTGTTCTGATTACTAGAGAATAATCCTTTGGTAAGAAATGAATGTAACTGTGACATTATGGTGGAAATTTCATGACCATTCTGTTTTGTCCTAGATTATTATTATTATTATTATTATTATTATTA
>QEPC01014308.1:221652-232494 GCA_003113815.1 Sphenodon punctatus | reverse complement strand
GACTAATATGAGAGAGTGTGTGTGTGTGTGTGTGTGTGTGTGTGTGTGTGTGTGTGTGTGTGTTGTTCAGAGCTCCCCCTTCCCCAGAAGAATGCTCTGTCTCTCCTTCTCTCAGAATGCACAGTCTTCTCAGAGCTAGACTCTAGGTACCACATGTCTTTCCCTCCATACCTGACTAACCAATGGTCTGGATCTCTCCCCACCAAGGCCTTAGGCTTCTAAATTTGTCATCCCTAGAAGAGGTATGCACACACACACACAAATGGGGTTACTATGACTATGGGCATAGCACCCACTCAGAGAGAAACAGAAATTGGTCAAAGCAAAGGACCTCAGGGAGGTACCAAGGTACCTCAGGGAGGTCCCTACATCACCATTAATCTTAACTATCAGCTGTAACCCCCTATCTCTCAGCAAATTGTGCTCATCCACGTCCAAAAGCAACTCAAGTCTACAGTGGGAAGCTCAGGTCAGTTTTACGTACCAGGGGACAAAGCCTCATAGAAACTCACAATGGGTATTTAGATACTAGGAAAATGCTTCCTGGGTGGGTGTTTGGGAGCCTAGAACTAGACAAAGGCCAATTTTACACGGATGCCACTGTTGGTCCGGTAGGTGGAGATGGGTGGGTGAGCACAGTCAATGAACACCCGGTGGTGCTGAGCCGGGTGTTGTGTACACGGATGGCACTGAAGCGGGTTTTAGGATGAAGGAGATGGACTGGCACACACCCATTGGCCAAACACCCACCCCGGGAAACACCGAGCAAACACCCATGAAAGTTACACAGACACCTGAGATGCCTAACGGCAGGGAACCCCGTCCAGGACAAGAACAGGACAGCATGGAAGACTGAGGGCAAATAAAGCCGTGGTATGCATCTCTGACCCTGAACTACAATACCCCAAGCGTGTGGGGTAGGAGGGAGCAGGAATTACAGGAGACACAAAGTAGCAGCCCCCAGTCAGCCTCATGACAGAGGCCAGACAGCTGGGCACCAGGAACTCCCTCCCAAACCAGAACTCGCCCACACACAACAGCGAACATGACCACACAGGGCTGCATGGCCAAGGAGGTGGGGGGACCCCAGCATGGGGCGGGCTGGGAAGGGGCACAGAGGAGGAAGGCAGAGGGTTGAAGCAGCAGGGGACCCCAAGACAAACACCCAAACCCCTGGAAGAGGCCCCGCACACACCATCCCAAGGCCCCTCAAAAAGGAGCCAGGCATGGGACACAGGTGGTCATGGAAGAAGGGATGGATGCCCACAGCACAGCTGGCCTGGCAGGGAATGGCAGGGGGGAGAGGAGACCACAGATCACATCAACCACCAGCAAACCCACTGCAGCTCTCCACACACCAACAACGGAGGTGGGTGGATGAAGGGGGAGACCATCGCAAAGGTAGGGAGGGGACAAGGCACCAGGACAGCGGGCAAGGGGATGGACCCCCGGCCCAAGGGACCAGAGGAAAGGGGGGCAATGAGACAGGTCCAGAGGGGGATAGAGGAAGTCAAGACAGGCAGCCGAGAAGTGACTGAAGCTCCAGGTCAGGGAAACCAGGGTCATCCCCAAAGGGAACAACAGAGCTACATCACAAACACCAGGAAGGGGAGGTGGGGTCATGAGACACACATCCCCTGCCAGGCAAGCATGCCACAACCACCAAGAGGCACCCACACGAGTGACCGGGCCAAACAGAATGCCAGGACACACCCAGAGAAGGGGACAAAGCAATTTTATTGCCAAGGGGGGGGACAGGGTGGGACAGGGTCAAGGTACAAGGGGGTGGGGAGGCAGCACAGACATTGGGCATGTGGGATGGCCCCCCACCCTCAATAGGAACATCGGCCCTGAGCCCAGCCCCAATGATCCACCTCTGCACTGTCGAGCTGGTGCACCTTCTCCAGGAGTTGCAGCAGCACCTATACAACCACCCCCTGCTCCCGGGTCCACTCTGCAATCATCGCCTGCACTAAGGGAGAGAGTGAAGGTGTCATCAGGATGTGACCATGGGCCCCTGCAACGTGCACCCCCAAACACACAACCGGGGAGAGGTCCCCACATACATGCAGCACACTCACTGATTTCCCCATAGAACCATGCCCTTGCATGGAGGTCCGAGGTAGCATGCTGGAGCTAGCCGGAAAGATGTGCCAGGCGGAGAACAGCCAGGAACATAACCAGGGTAGCTAGAAGGGAGGAGGGAGAGGGTCAAGGGAATGGGGTGCAAGGCAAGGGTCAGCAGAGATCAGGAAGCACGCACCATGCACAACTGTCCCCAGGACACCCAAGGCAGCACCCCACCCGCACACAGCAATGAGGTCCACAGGCAGCCAAATGATGGGCCGAGAACAGGCCCCACTCACGGTCAGTGCCCCTGCCACCCATCCATCGCCAATGGTGCCGATGATGGGAACTGACAGGAGACTCCAGGGGCGGTGATAGGTGGGGCAGTCCAGGGGTGGGTGCAACCAATGGGTAGTAGGGGACCACAGCATGATGCACAATATGCCACCAGACAGCCCCAGTGATCCACAGCACAATCCTCCAGGACCCCAATCACAGTAACCAACCCACATGGATAAGGCTGCAGCCATGGGAGTGGTGATAGGGGCAGCACACATACACTAAAGCATTCACAGGGGTACTTGGACAGGCAAGGTTTTTATTAGGGGCAGGGTAACAGGGAGGGTATGGGCAAACAGAGGCTGGCAAATGGGTGAGCATGGACTCCCGCCTGTTCCACACAACCAGCACACAGGGGCACAGGTGCATCCACTCAAAGGGGGATGGAGGTAGCAGGGACCGCTACAGGGATGGGGGCTTGACTGTACCGTGGCAGCGAGGGGATACGGCATACGGGGTAGCCCACCACCAGGTCACACAGTCTTTGGGGCCAGAGCACCGGATCCCAGGACGAGCCAGGCCACAGCACAGGCATGGCAATGACAGCATGTCACCGGGGGGGGGGAAGAACACAAAGGGGGTTTCACCCGCTCTTCTCATACGCTGGGTATCTTTAACAGCGGCTCTCTCAGTGTGGCAACAGCAGGGTGTTTCTATGCCCGTCAGGATAGTGTGTTGGCCGTTACCTCTAATGAAAGAGAACAGGCCACTATCATCATAGGGCGCCTGGATTGAGAGAGCCCGCTTGACACCCCCACACTCCCTAGGACACACACTCAGGAGACAAAGGACGGGTTGGGGCAAACGGCAGTGAGAAGTCTGTGAGGGAGAGGGGGCCCGTACCCGGAGTTGCAAGGGGAGAGACAGGGTCACGCATACACAGTGCTCCCCAGGGTGGGGACCTACCCCGGGCCTGGGATGGAAGGGAAGGGGACTCCCACACCTCTCACACTCACCACTCACTCTGCACGCGCTTCAGGCACTCCAGGGAAAGGTCAATGAAGGACTTCACGCAGTCTTGAAGGTTCCAGGGGCTACTAAACAGCAAGCTCTCGCACTCTTCACACGCTTCGCTCAAGCACAAGGGGGCCGGTTTCAAACAATCACCAGCGTCGCTCTATCTGCGACGCTGGTTTTTATGCATCAGGCCCCGCCCCCGTGCGTGCCCGCAGACGCTCTGAGCGTCGCGGCAACGACGGGGGCGTGGCTAAGGGCGTGCCCTGTCCTACAGGGGGAATCCCTCGAACGGCCTCTGGGGGCGTGGCCCTGGTCTCTACGTCGGCGGCTGGTGCGCCGCTTGTGAGGGGCGGGTCCCGCAGCCCGTCCTGCGCCCCTGTACTCTGGAGACCCTGCTGGGCTGGAGCACGTCGCGGCAGGCGGCGGTGGTGGCTGACACAGCATGACTGAGGGGCCAGTCAGGTTGCCGAGCTCAGGGAGAGGCCAGAGGGTGCCCCAGGAACAACTGCCCCAGGACAAGATCCTCCCAGGAGAAGATGCCCCTGTGGAATCCCCGGGACCGTATATGCGCATCCACCATGAAACGGGGAGGAGCTGGTTCCTTGTGGCAGCTTCAGCTGTGACATCCAGTACGTTCATCACCGATCGAAGGGTGCCAAGTTCACGTGTGGTAGGGGTCCCGGTCAACAGTGGTCCCCCAACATCAGTGGGTAGCAGGCCCAGGTCCCCAAGAATGGTCTGGCATTCCAATCATGGATGGGATAAGTCACGGGCATGCAGTAGGACACTAGTGTAGTCGGTAGCCACAAGGGGCCCCCCGGCCTGGAGCGCCAGTCCATACTCTGTATGTGCAGTCACCAGACAAATAGCCGTGATCTCCGGTGCTGTCCATGGCACACAACAGCGGCTGGGTGCCCCCACTGACATTGCTGAAGAAGCACAAAGTCGAGCTCCCCAGCACGCTGGCAACAAGATGGATCCCCGACTGACTGGCCCATCACCCACATGTACCGTACCGGGAGATTGGTGGATTGAAGCTAAGTGTGAGTCCCTTATTATCCCTTCCTAGTAAGACTTGATATAAATTGTGTGTCTTGTGTGTGTAGTGACCCTGTGTTCCTGTGTGTATCAGAGTGAGTGAGAGTGACTATACGTGTAGAGTGTGAGCCCCTCCCCCACCTGGGGGTTTATCCTTCCCACTCTCCCTGGAGAGAACCAACCTTGGTCCTTCCCTGTGGTTACTAGTCCCCATCCCCCCTGCTGCATAGACCCCGTACCCCTGGTTTCCCCTCCGCCATGGACTGGGTTGTGTTAGTTGCATGAGTGCATGGTGCACGGCCATACTTGCCATTCACTGCTCTCTGCCCTATGATGATAGAGGTCTGGTTTCTGTGGAACCATTAGGCCAAATCACTATCCTAATAGGCACTTTTTCTCATTGGCCTCACCCAGAGAGCATACACCAAGGGCCATGCATGCATGGTGTGTACGTAGCCTCTCCGCCTTCTCTCGAACACCCCTCTGGGTCATCCCTCCCCCCCCTCCCACCGTGACAGAATTACCAGCAGCCAGTTCCCAATCCCTGTGAGGGCAGGGTGGGGAACAATAGACATTGCCCAACAATTAGAGGAACTGGTCTTGGCTATACAAACTTGGCCATGGAGATGAAAGATCTCCAGGCCAGACATACTGAACTAGCCACACTTTGGTGCAAGGGGCCACTGGGGCGGACCCTACAGGCCTGCCCCCTGACCAAGATCCCGTAGAACCTCCAGTCCCTGCACCCATGGGGGCTGCAGCCCCACAGGAACCCAAGAGACCCAGGATAGAAGAGTTCTCGGGGAACCGAAGGGCCTTCCCGGTCTTTCTAGCCCTTTGCGATTTTACGTTCACTGTTTAGCCCTCTACCTATTAAATGGATGCCCTTAAAGTTGCCTTTATCATAGGGAACTTAGGAGTAGTAGCGATGGAGTGGGCTACCAACTTTTCCAGAGTAAGATCCCCTTACTGAACAAACACGCAGACTTTGTCTGTGAATTTGATGTCCTTGTCAACCATCCCCATAGCACCCGGGATGCAGAGGCTATAATCATGGCTATTAAGCAGGGAAAGGTCACCTTGCTGGAATATATTACTCATTTCCAGCAGGTGGCCCTTGAGTTGCAATGGCCAAATGATGTTTTAAAGGTCCTATTTAGAAAAGGGTTGAGCGATGAGCTGAAATATCAGCTCGCGCTCACAGCTCTCCCAGATACGTGGGAGAGTCTAGCTACACTCACCCTTCAAATTGATGACCGCCTTGCAGAGAGGCAGAAGGAAAGGAAACAGGAACCCTGAGCATTTGTTCCTCAAGCTTCTCCCTTGGCCCCTCGTAGTGTGGAGGGGGCCAAGGGGAGTGACCTTGAACCCATGCAGATAGGGGCTTCCCAGGGCCCCTTAACCACAGAGGAATGAGATAGAAAGTGAAGGGCGAGGTCCTGTTATTATTGTGGTGAGGCCATGCACTTCATGCATGAATGCCCTTCCCTGCCTTCCCAGCACCGGGATCAGGGAAATGGCAGGAGGTGAGGGGGACATCCCGGCCATAAAACAAATTCCCTCTGTATGCATGGCCTCCCAACCCCATTTTCAGCTTCCCATCACGTTAATCCTTACTCCCCGGCACTCTTTAGTTTATTGGGCCCTTATAGACTCTGAGGCTTCAGCGAATTTCATAGATATTGCCTTGGTGGGCTCTCAATCTCTGGACCTTGAATCTAAGACTCATTCTGAGCCCGTACATTCTATTGATGGCTTCCCCTCAGTGTCAGGTCCCATCACAATGCAGACCATTCCTTTGTCATGTACTATAGGAACGCACTAAGAACCCATTATATTTGATGCCGTGTGCACTCCACTATTCCTCATGGTTTTCGGGCTCCCCTGGCTGCGCCTACACGACCCCTGCATCTCATGGAAGCAGAGGCAAATCCAGTTCACGTCCCCATATTGTGTGCAAACATGTCAGATCGCTCCGCCCAGCACAGAAGACACCTGTGGGGAATACGGGTGTAGATACAGGGTACAAGGGGTAAAAGGAGGATGAACCACCCACACCTCCCCCTAGAAGACAGAAAAGTAGTGCCAGGAAACAAATCCTGAGGATCGAATAGGGCAGATAGGATTAGAAATCCTCAGCCTGGATCATCATAGGGCACTGGGAGGCGCGCAAACCTTTACAGGGCTAGGGAAAGGTGTGGGAGTGAACAGGGGGACGTGAGGATAGGGGTGTTCCAGCCCAGGGAGGGGGGACAAGAACAGGACACACACACCTGGAGGGCCAAGGATAAGTGGTACACAAAGACACCCACAAGGAAACACACTTACTTGATCCAAGCTACTCTCGTTCTCAGAAGCACTCACCCACTCACTCACCACAGGCACACGCAATCACTCCAATCCCACAGGTAACAAGGTTAACCCACACACCAAACAAGGGGCCAGTCTCACGGGCATGGAAGCACCGATCACCAGTGGGGCTAGACCGACAGCGAGCTGCCTTTATACTCTGGATTCAACTAGCGTTGGAGGCACTCTGAGCACTGTGGGGCTGGAGCCGGGGTGCGGCTTCTGCTGATGGCAGTACATTCCTGGCCCTGCCCCCAGCAGCAGTGTGCGTCCATAGTGATGGTGTCTGGCCAGGGGGTGTCCCTGTCAGTGGGTTGCGGGGGCTCCGGCTCTATGGATGCTGGCACCTTGTTTTGGAGGGGCGCCGGGGGCCTCGGAACTGGTTGCGGCCATCTTGCCGGGTGAGAGAGGGTTTCATGTGTCCCCACTCCCCCGTCCTCAAGGTTCCCCTGCTGCAATCCTCACAGTACCCCCCTCCAAGGCCAACGGATGGCCACGGGATGAGGTTTTGGGGGTATCTGGCATGAAAGAGATGCACCAGTCACGGGGAATGAACGTTTGTGGCCTTCTCCCATGAGCGTTCTGAACGGTCATACCCTTTCCAATCAATAAGGTAGTAGAGGTGGCCGCGAAAATGATGTGAGTCACGGATCCAATGGACTCATATTCCTCCTGTGCTACAATTGTGGCGGTGTCTAGAGCAACATTGTGTGTGGGGCCCCATGCTGGTTTGAGAAGCGATACGTGAAATGCAGGGTAGGGATGGGTGAACACATCGTGGTTCAGGTTCAGGTTGTTCGGTTCAGTCTGGTTCAGTTTGGCTGTTCGGTTTGGTCTTTTGGTTCAGTCGCCGTGTTCAGGTTCGGCCATTCAATTTGGTCGTATTTGGTTCAGTTCAGGCGTTTGGAAAAAATATCGCGAGAGCCCATGATTGCGCCGGAAACTGGAAATTCGAGTGCATGCAGAGCTGCGTGGCGAGAGAGTCTGTGCTTGGCTGGCTGTTCGGTTCATGTGTTTTGGCTGTTCATGTTTGGTTTGACTGTGTTGTTTGACTGGTTGGTGTCTTGGTGAGTGTTGGTGTGTGACTACTGGAGTGTCTATGTTTAAAAAATAAATAAATTTAAAAATGAAGATGATGGTGACCACTACCATTAAACGCCGGGCCTGGGGGAAGGCCAAGGTGGTGGAATCAGTGGTGGAGGAAGAGCTTCCTCCTGCCGCTGCTGCTGGACCTTCGGTGGTGGAGAAGGAGCCAGAGCCAGCAGGCACAGGAGGTGCTGCTGGTTTGTAAACTTTTTTTTACTTTGAGGACAAGAAACTTAAGGCTCTATCTGTTAGAGCTCACTGGCGTGCGGGTGGGTGCATGGGTGGTGGGCATAAATCAGGCACAAACAGTTGGCATCAGCGGGTAGCAGCGGATGTCTGTCACAGAGAGAGAGGGTACTGTAGTGTGTGGGGCTCTTCCAGCAGTCAGGCACGAGCATGAGCACAAGCAGCACCCCCACCCAAACATGTGCCTGCCAGCCATCCCTAGCAAGGGTCTCCACTCTCCAGTTGCCATCCCTACCTAACAACCCCAAATAAGGGCAGGATTTGCACGAGCCAGCCAGGGTCTTTCCAGTTGTCATCCTTAGCACCAGAGGGAGGGCAGGATTTGCACATGCCAGCCAGGGTCTTTCCATTGCTGTCCCTCCCTAGCAGTACCCCAAGGAGAGCAGGATTTGCACATACCAGCCAGGGTCTTTCCAGTTGCCATCCCTAGCACCCCAAGGAGGGAGGACTAGAGGCATCATCATAAATGCATGATATTACTTAGGTGTTGTTTATGTGTTCCTGTTTCAGAGAGGAATTGGATGCCAGCACTGGTGCCACACTGCACAGGACACCCAAGTGGAGGTTGGACTCGCCAGTGCCACCCCCAGACAGTGAGCAGACAAGGTCTGACATCGGGAGGTTTTATGAGAAGGGTGACGGAATCACCAGCTGCAAGGTAAGGCATGGGGGCTGGAACAACAGGAAATGGATTGCCCTATGACCTGTTAGGAATGGAAGTCCCCTGCAGAGAGAGATTGGCCACCCAGTCCAACCACTTGTGGAGACAGAATGCAGGCAGGGATTGACACAGACCATTGGTCTGATGCAATATGACACTTCTTATGTTCCTAACTTTTTATGCTCTTTCGACCTGCGGCAAAAGAATCAGGAGGCAGAAAGAGGGGACCACATTTGGCTAATCACCCATATGGAAAAGCTCCATGGCCTGACGGTGAGACGGCAGGAGGACTCTGATGTGGCCATGGAGTCTGAGCATCAGCGCCAGAAGAAGGGGGGGAAGGCAACCCAAAAACGACGGCATATATGCCCTTCCCCCTCCTCCAGCCCTGATGTAGAGTCCCCTGGGCCTTGGGAGTCTGCTGTGGCCAAGGCCTTTCAGGCCAAAGTTGAGAGGCCTGGCCGCCAAATGATGACGGGCGTACGCTGCCTGGAGAACCACCTGGTGGAACAGTTTCAGGTGCTCGAGGTGGAGAAGAAGAAAGTGGAGGCGTACGTCCAGTACGTCTCCACCGAGATGGAATGCCTGGAACTGTACCACCAGGCGGTCTCCAGGTGGCATCGGGCCATGGAAGGGGCCGCGGAGTTTGCCGTCTCCCACGGCTATGAGATAGAAGAGGACCGGGTGACTGCCCCTCAGTCCTGTGCTGTGCCCCAACGCCTTCTGCCTTTCCTAGAGGCCTAGAGACTAATAGTTTCCTTATAAGTTTCCTTTCAATTTTTGGTTTTGGTTTCATAATGTTGTTGTTGTTGTTTTGTTGTTATTGTTGTTTAAATAGTTTTAATAAAAGCTGTTATATTTGTTGTCACATGCTTTGTTTGACCTGTCCAGACTTTTATCCCTATGTGCTGAAGTTCTGGAAGACAGGTGGCAGAATCTCATACAGCTTGTCAATCCCTACCAGAAGCATCTGGCTGGCTCCACATGTATCATAGTTAAGGTATTAACCCAAAGATGTGCCAGGCAGCAGCTGGATCTCAACTTGGAGATAGCCTCCCAGGAGGGGCAGGGCTTGTGTCTGTGTAAATGTGCTAGAGAGAAAGAGAGACAGGCTCCTTGGAAGCAGCAGCAGGCGGCGGGAGCTGGTGGTCAGAGGGGCTTCTATTTCCAGCAGCTTCAGCGGGCATCCGTGGCTGGGTGCGGAGGAGTAGACTGTTGGGGGGGGGGCAGGCTGGCATACAGGTACCAGGCTTCTGGATGCAGTGGAATGGAATGCATCCCTCAGTGACTGGAATGATGGTCCCAGAATCTTGTTGATGGTTCCTGGGATGGGCGGGCATGACTTTTTCAGGTACAATGGAATGACAGCCTATGTGAGTTTAATGATTATTATGTCCCTATAATTAGCGCATGGTTGGGCACACTTCATTCACTCAAGCGAGAAGTGGTAGCAGCAGGTACAGGAACGCACACAGCAGGCAGCAGGCAGGCACATATAATACGTTGTGTTATATTGATATATTCCATCTCATTCTGGTAGGTTTGCTGCTGGATGTGGGCAATGGGCATCGGTCGGGCGCATGAGCACAGATGGGAGTTCTTCCTGGTTTTGGTGTGGCATCTTGAGCTGGATACACCTACCTCTCCCCCTCCACCCCCCATCTCTCTCATTCTAGCGGGGAGCCACTCTCTCTCTCCCTCTCTCTGGCCATATATTTCATGTGACAGACAGCATGGGTGGGATCATGTCTGCATCTCCTTCTACCAGTGGAGAGACTTTCTCTTTCTCCCTTATTTCTCTCTCTCTCTCTCTCTCTCTCTCTCTCCATGAACAGCAGTTTTCATAAAGAAAAGGTGGAATGACAGCGCCCCATGAGCGGAATGACAGGGCACAAGAACTCTGAGGGTGGGTCTAGAATGGCTGGGACTAGAGGCCTGGGGCTAGAGTGGCAACTTCTAGTTATTGGGCACAGCTCTCCCTGCCAGTAACATTGACCCCAGAACCCTGATGGTGGGTCCTGGGGCTGGAGTGGCTGTTTCTTGATGCCATGGCACAGGCAGCATATAGGCCTGGGGGGGAGAGAGAGAGAGAGAGAGAG
>QEPC01014308.1:181923-210143 GCA_003113815.1 Sphenodon punctatus | reverse complement strand
GCCTTGGCCCCTCTTACCTTAGGGACCGCCTCGCCCTTCGCGCCCCGGAACGGCTCCTGCGGTCTGCCGGGGGTGCCCTCCTGGAGGTCCCCCGTGTTAAGCGGGGGGCCACGATGGAGCGGGCATTCTCGGTGGTAGGGCCACGGCTGTGGAACTCCCTTCCGGAGGAAGCTCGCCTGGCCCCAAGCCTTTTGACATTTCGGTGGAACTGTAAGACCTGGCTGTTTGCCCAGGCCTTTGGGAGGGAGGGTGGGGGTGTGTGAATTTTAATCCCCCACAAATGTATTTATTTATCTATCATTGGACCATGCCCTGTTTTATTGTATATTTTATATTTGTATTTTAAATTGGTTTAATGATTTTATTGTTGTTAGCCGCCCCGAGCTGCATTGCAGGATGGGGTGGGATAAAAATCTATAAAATAAAATAAATAAAATAAAATAAAATACTTAATGGACGTTTGGAAAAAATTACACTTTGAAGCCAGCAACTTTAGCCCATGCTCTACTAGGCATTGAAGCACTTTCATGAACCTGGTTACATGCTCTTCAAGGCTAGCTGAAAATATTATTAAATCATCCAGGAATGTTATGACTTCAGTGAGGTTAATGTCCTTCATGACACCCTCCATCATCCGTTGAAATGTGGCTGGGCCATTGGTCAGTCCCTGCGGCATCATATGAAACTGCCAATTCCCCATTGGTGCAGTAAATGCTGTTTTGGGTTTATCTTTCTCTCTCATTTCTATTTGATAGTAACCACTCTTCAGGTCGAGGACAGTGAATCATTTGGACCCAGAGAGCAAAGAAAAAGTTTCCTCTATCCTAAGTAGAAGATAGGCATCCTTCTGGGTGATGTTATTAAGACGCCTATAATCTACCACCATCCTCAGTGCCCCAGTCTTCTTTCTGACCAGAACAACAGGAGAAGCATAAGGACTGTTGGATTTTTCTATAACACCACTTGCCAACAGTTCATACAAGTGCTGTCTCAGGTCCTCAAAATCGGCTGGTGAAACAGGTCTTGTTCTTTCTTTGAAAGGCATATCATCTGAAAGGTGAATAGCATGTGTTACCCCTTTAATATGGCCCAGATCCAGGTCATGTCTTGAGAAAGCTGCCATTGCTTCTTGAAAAATTATTTTCTCCAAATGTTGCTTATAATCAGGACCAATATGTGAGCTGCCAAAGTCCAAAGAAAAAGTAGTATTGCCTTCTTCCCTGATAGGTGGTATGGGCTTGATCCAGTCCACAAAATCCCCTTTTACAGTAACACAGTTTTTGGGCAATGTGATGTTATGACAACTTGCATTTTGCAACTCTACCGTGATCCTATTACATGAGGCTCTAGATATTTTGGCAATCTGGGTCTTTATCACCAGCCCTCCTGGAAAACTCGGAGTTCCTGCATCTTCCAGCATAAGTTCTAATGGCTCTTCTCGAGGTGAAACATTCAGTCCCCGAAATTTCTTTTACTTCATCTGGGGATAAGGTCACTTGCTTATCCTCTGCTACTCTCACTAATCTTTGCATGTCTTGAGTTGCCCACCTCTTTTGGTTGTCAAGGTGTGCATAGGTCCCAGCCCATACTGAATTAGTCTGCAGTTTCTTCCGGAAGTGGAGCCCTGCCCTTCGCTCACAGTCACTCTTGAATTTTCATAAAATGTTAGTGCCAACTGTAATGGGCACTGACACTGGAGGTGTCTGATCAGGGCATATTAGGGCAAAAACAATCCGCTCCCTATCTGTTCCACAGTGCTCCTGAGGAAATGAGACAGGAACAACGACATACCCCAAATAAGGAACTTCTTGATCTCCTGCCCCTATTATCTGCAATACCTCCTCCAATGGGTGCAGTTCCACATGTGACAAATACTTTCTCTAAAATTCAGCTATTATGCAGCTAACCTGGGAACCTGTGTCTATTAAGCACATACATGGCACTCTTTCTATAAACATCTGGATATGACATAGTTCTCCCACTATCTCACTTAAAACCTCTTCCATTTCCACATCTGTAGAGGTGTCCCCTTGGAGCTTAGTCCCTACTTTGCAATTTTCTGCTAACTTCTGAGACTTTGAAACTTTACGCGATGATCGCTGCTCCTGCCTAGAAATTAGATTTTCTTGCACCAACTCAGCATTCTTTGGTTCAGTTCACTCAGCCTTGGAGTGCCCCTCTTTTCCACCGTTGTAACAGAAGAACCATGAGTTGTTTGGGATAGCTCTGTCAGCACGTCCTGGAGTCTTAGAACTATCCTGTTTTAGCCTGGTCTGCCCCTCTTGGGCAACAGGTCCCTCCATTAATTTAGCGATGGCCCCTTCAATATGAGTCATGCAATCTTCTATCTTCCTTGACCCTCCTGCACCAGAATTTACATAACTTCCTGTTTCCATAATATGATCTGAGCTGCTGGACTTACATTGTGATTTCCCCAGTTGCTTAAGCCTTCTTTGTTCCTTCACCTCCTTTTCTTCCTCATATTGTCTAATTCGGTACAACACTTGTAAATAGGACATCTGAGGAGTATCTGTAACATTCAAATAGGCTCGTAGCTGTAGCTGCATAATTAGCGATTCATCCCAGCATCCATGAATAAATTGTTTCATCAGCTGCACTTCCAAATTCTCCAGCATCAGCACTTTCTTCTCCATCACTTTTCTCCAACAATCATTTAATCTTCTTAAATATTCAGAGGATCTTTCTGTGGCTTTTTGAAAAGTTTCTAAAAATCTAGCGTAGAGTTCATCACGACTAGAAACTGAGCCATATGTTTTTTCTAATTGTGCTACACATTCTTCTGCTGTGGCACTCTACCCTGCATTTAGGGCTTCATTCAAAGCTGGAGGTGACAAGCTCTCTAGTAGTTTCCTTTTCTTTCCCTTGGATGATATTTCTGAATCATCTAGCAGTTGTTTTACTTGCAGTGTCCAGGTATCAAAATCCACTTCACCAGTGGTTCTTGGGGAGAGGCCAGAAAAACATTTCAGTTTGAAGGACATATGGTCATAAGCAGCAGCAGCTTAATTAGATTTTACCACATGCTCCACCATTACTCTATGTACCCCTTCAGGTATAGTTAATGCTGGCGTGGAATGTGCCTGTATGTCCGGGGAGATGAATATGTTTCTGCCTATGGGAAGTGTAGGGAAAGTGGTCCCTATTTTCTTCATTGGATTAACTTCTGATGTCAAAGAAGTATCACTCAAGTCCAGAAGGGTCTGCCTTGCCCCTATGGGAAATACACCCAATTTACCATTCAGTTTCACCCGTATCATTCTAGCTTCACATACTTTGCTATATTCACAAATGGCAACACCTTGCTTACTGCCCTGTATTCTTTTAAACCCAGTAACAGCCCCATACTCTTGTAGAGCCTGCATCAGCTCCCCATCAGTAACCATAGATTGAATCCCACTCAGTCTGACAAAGATTTGGATCCATCCTGTACAACTTACAAAATTCTGTATTTACACAAAGGTTTTACACCAGTATCAAAACATTCAAGATTCCTTGTGGAAATTGTAAAAGTATTTTCTTTAACAAGCATAAACTGCAACTACCAGCTAGTGCTGTCCCTGTTCGGGCGCCATTTATGTAACCTACTATACTTCTAAATAACAGAATGTATATAATTTCAAGAATAGCAGGTGGGTTCAATCAGACAGCATTACTTCTTCCACCAGCAGTTACAGGGCAAATAAACCATAATCTCTCTTTCATTCTCTCAAAACACAATATTATTTCATAGAACATGCAGCATTATGAATACTAGTATACATAACAAAAATTTAAAAAATCATTTGACTGAACATACATTTTTTTCTCCAAAACCATTGAAGAAGGCAGAGATCAATGCACATAAGAAAAACACCACACATCAGCATTTATAAGAAAGAAACAACACATGGCAAAACTCTGCTCTTCATAAGGTCTCACTTGTACTTGATAGAATCAGCAGGATCAATCAATCAATTAAAGTTTATTTGTTTAGCCATTGGCCATTACAAAATAGATATACAATATTATAACAATACCAAATAAAATAATCCTCCATACATAAATGAGATAAGTGAACTTAATTCACTAAAAAACCCCACCTTATTTACCATCCCAGACATTCCCTATACCCCATGGGATTTTTTCCATAAGCTCATCTTGGAACCAGCCCCAAAAGCAACTAATAATCAGTCCCAGTACTAGATCCCGATATGCAAACACGTACATCCTTTGAGATGATAGCACAGCGCCTTGCCCTTCCCGGGGCTTATGGTGGCACACTTGACCCCTGCAGTGAGCCATCTCACTGATATTACATTAGGAGAGGAATACTTGGGTAAATAAGGCCAGACACATATTCAGTGGTAGCACAACACCTTGCCCTTCCCGGGACTTATGGCGGCACACTTGACCCCTGCAGCGAGCCGTCTCACTAGTAATATATTAGTAGAGGAATACTTAGATGATAAGACTGGGCACATATTTAACTCTTGGGTGGAAAACTGAGGGTCAAATTATCTACCATTCAGGGAATCCATAAGGGTCCCCAATCTCAACGGGATATCTGTTTTCCCTTAGGTAAGTCAGACTCTCCATTGATACAGCCTAACTAATACCATTAGGAACAGATCGCTGGCTTACTGCCTTGTTCTGATTATTAAGGGTAAAACATACCCAATCATCAACCCCACCATGGGTAAATACCCCAAGGGCTACTATAACTGGACCACCAGATCACCTAGAAAGTCTTCACTTACTTACTTCTTTTTCTTCCAGTAAACCCTATTCAGAAATTTTGCCACATTCCTAAAAATCCTGATGTCCTTATCACATAGGAGAGCGGTTTCCGTAATTCGGGCAGTGATACTTATCATCGGTGTTATATACAGCTCTCTCCAAGGCTGGCACTTAATGACTCTACTTTACCCATACTACAATACTGACAGAGTCTATCCTCCCATGGGGTACCAGTAAATCTGCCCTCGGTAACAGCAGACGGAAAGCAATTTAATCTAGCCAGGGTAAAGGGCACTCTAGTATCCCGCATACTCAAATCAGCCAAATTTTTTGGCCCCTCAAACCGGATCGACCATTCTCTGTACTGAATCGATTCGCCACCCTTTGATTTATAAGTAGATCATACTCCGTCTGAATATCCTGATCCCAAATTCTGGTTTTTACCTCCAACCATGCCCTACCAAATGGGAGCTTCATAAGATGGGCTGAAGACAATCCCAGAAAACTGAGCAACATTCTAT
This sequence comes from Sphenodon punctatus, assembly GCA_003113815.1. Taxonomy (NCBI): domain Eukaryota; kingdom Metazoa; phylum Chordata; class Lepidosauria; order Sphenodontia; family Sphenodontidae; genus Sphenodon; species Sphenodon punctatus. Next base: position 204,885 of record QEPC01014308.1, on the reverse strand, counting down.
TTTGTTCTTTTTCCAGCTTTATGATCTTGCAGCAGGATCCTAATGCCACTTCTTATGCAGTGTCCAAAATGGTCAGGAGGGTCCCAAAACAGCAGACTGTAGCTGCAAGCGTTCAACTCTGACTTTTGAGTAATAATCCTGGATCAGGGCCTCTTTCACCCCTTTTACAACAGCCACACTCTTCCAATCCCAATGCTGGATTTTTCTAGAATGTTCTGAGAACAGGCAAAATTGCTGGGTCTCAGCCTATATTACATATCTATTCAACAAGTAAACAATCATCACCCCTTTTTTTTTCCCTTCTTTAAAATTAATCTGTCCCCTCCAAAAGAGATCTCTGCCCAGACTACAAATCCCAGACACATACCTGCAAACATTCAAATCTGGCCTGTGAGTACTAATCCTGGGCCAGGACCTCTTCCACCCCTTCTGCCACAGCCAAACTCTTCCAGTCCCAATGCTGGATTCTTCTAGAATGTGCTGAGAACAGCCAAGATTGCTGGGTCTCAGCATGCTCAAACTGTACAGGAGATTTGGGGGGGAGGGGGAGAAGGGGGAATAAGGTGGTTACTCTAATACTGCCCTCTACTGATTAACAACAGAATTTGCTTATAATTATAATTCTTCAAATCTTGCTGTCCAACCAAGCCATAATAGTATGGGTTACACATAGTTACTGTTCCCTCTGTTGCCTTAGGGGCCCAGGGACAGTGCCCGGTTTCTAATACATCTTTCATTAGCTGCCACATGTGCTCCACCCAACCCCATGGTTTAGGTCATTCCTCCACTCTAGTTTTGGATTCCCTACCCTTATTTTTACAGAATATCTTAATTAGTGTTAGGTATTGCTTGCCCTCTCCTTGCCCTTTTCTTTATGCCCACAGTCCTACCTTATTTCCACTTCCCACGGGGATGTCACCCACCCACAGCACTATTTTATTCTACTGCCCACAGGGAACTCACCCGCCCACAGCACTATTTTATTCTACTGCCCACAGGGTTCTCACCCATCCACAGCATTTATTTTATAGCCCACAAATGCTCCTTGTTGGCCTGCTATGGAAAAAGCATTCTCCACCACATGTTGCAGTGCCACCTAGGGGCAAACCCCCTTTGACCAACTGGCTTTCAGTGGCTTCAGTGCTGCACGGGATCTTTCAACTACATAGCACCCAACAAAGACCACACCTGCGTTTAATATGTATGCAACATTTATTGATAGGATAGCAAGTAGTATTGATGGTACAATAGGCAAGCAAAACGCCCTAACAATGAGTGTCTCACCAGTCCAGTTCACCGTCAGAGTTCCTTGATGCTGGTATACGTGGCTAGCGGGTGGTGAAGCTGAGAGTAGTCAGCTGCCCCCACCTTCTGTGTCATGCTTTTTATACGGCTTAGTTGTTTCAGTCTATTTGACCACCTGACCGTTACTGACCAACCTAGTCCAGGCCCTCCCATTTTGGCATCCCAAAGTTAGATTTTTGGGTTGGATCACCTGGCTAGACTTGACCAATCCAGACTTGGTCCATCCTTCTTGGCAACCCAAGGCAGCATTCTAAAATCAGCCCACCTATGGCATCTCCTTAATCTTCTTCGCCCTTCTTTTTTTTTGACAGGGTAATAGTCCCTGGCCTGAATCCATAGGTACTCCCTGGTACCCAATGCACTTTCACTTTGGTTCCCAAGTCAATATGGATGCCTGCTAGCTTCTTTCCTTTTCATGACCAAAGCTTCTTATAAACTGTTTAAAAGCAAACTATCTTTATAAATGTATCTGTTTACTGTGTGAATGGGTTCATTGCTGTTTCTATGTGTGTTCATATACAAGTGTTCTGGATCAACTAAACTCAAATGATATATGTATTTTGATCTGGTCTTCTACTTAGTAAAATACTACAGGGTGTGTGTTCCCTTTTCTGTCTTTTTCCTAGCGGGGTGTTACAGTAAAGGAGTTTGGAGCATGGTTCATGGTAATCTGACCTCACTTGTTTGAACACCCCAATATTTGAATGTGAATGAGTATAATCTAAAGGTGTGTCTAGAACACAGCTGTACTGTTGCCAGAAACTTTTAGGAGGCATTCGTGAATTAGCAACGCCGTTGTGCGAGACGCCCAGAAATATTTCCATTTTCTATTCTGGCACTGCTTGGGGAGATATACCTGTTTTGTCTCTATGTGTTTATTTCAGAGCAAGCTGACCTGTCAAGTTTTGATAGCTTGTTACCTTGGTATCTTGTTATTTAGTACCACCTAAAAACCACCCTGCCTTTTATGTCACGGATTTGCAAAATTTGCTAAATTTTATCTTCAACTGCAAGTTTTAACCCTAATGCAGTATTTTCATGTGCCTGCCTTTAGCATCTGTTTTTCTGGCCTAAGCCAACTGCTGCTGTCACCTCAAAAGACAGTGGTTATGGCTGTCACCCCTATATCAAAGGTTCCCTGTGGCAGCTTGTTCTAACAGGCCATAGCACTTTTATTTGCTTAAGCATTCTTTTATCTTGCTGCTCCCACTGCTTATGATGTGCTGACTAATATAAATGTGTGTCTAAAAGGAGTTCTCTAAATGCAACCAAATTTTATGCTGCTTCCTTTTCCAGCATTAAGGAAGTGTGACTGCACTACAAGTGCCTTGTGATGTAGTACAAAAATGAACTCTTTGACAATTAGGCCTGCATAATTTGGTATGTCCATTAAGGAAATGGAACAGCTGTAAAATCCTAGCAGAAAAATGTGAAGGATGTGCAAAATAAAGTCACAATCACCGGCTGCATAGAGAAAAGATGTACGTTGCCCTATTTTCCATATGCATACACATTTACATTTGAATTTTATTATCTTGCTTGTCTCACTACATAAATCCATTCTGAACCCACATCTTAAAATCTATGTGCAGCTCTCGTCTCCCCATTTTAAAAAGGGTATAGTATTGCTGAAACAGGTACAGACAAGGAAAGCAAGCATGATTGCCATTTGAAGAAGACTAAAAAGGACCAAAAGATCAGGAGTACAAGCCTCACGTCACTTACTCCACAGTAATTCCATTGGAGTCAGCTGTACTCATCTAGAGTAGGTGATATACTTCCTTGCCTATTTCAATGTCTCTCACTGTCCCCCTTCCTCTACCCCTTCTTCATGCCCCTTCTGTGACCTGAAGGCCATTCACCCCCTGGACTTTGCCTCCTCTCTCTCCCCCATTCTCCCCTCAGGCTTCTCCTCCTCCTCCCCTGACTCTGCCATTTGTGCTTTCAATGCTTCTCTCTCCACCACCATTGACTCCCTTGCTCCCTCCTCTCCTTCTACCCTGCCTGCTTCCACAAACCCCCGTCCTTGGTTCACCCCCAGTATCCACCACCTCTGCTCCTGCACCCATGCTGCTGAAGGCCTTTGGCACAAATCCCACTCTCATGCTGACTTCCTTCACTTCAAATTCTGTCTCTCCTCCCTTACTTCTGCTGTCTCCCTCGCTAGACAGAAGTATTATGCCTCCAGAATTGAGTCCTGTTCTTGGGACCCTTGCCACCTCTTCTCCACATTTGACTCCCTCCTCAAGCCCCCCTGTCCTCCTCCTCCCTCTTCTCTTTCTTCTCAGGATCTTTACCTCCAAGATAGACAAGATCCGCCTCGACATCATTTCCCACTCCTCTCCTCTTCCTACTCCCTCCCCTCTCCCTCCTCTCCTGTCCTCCTTCCCTCCCACCTCCTTTGAGGAAATCTCATCCCTGCTCTTCTTCTCCAACCCTTCCACTTGCCCCTTTGACTCCATCCCCTCCCACCTCCTGACCTCCATTGCTCCCACTGTTGCCCCTTCCCTCCTGCAAATCATCAGCCTCCCCCTTTCTACTGGCTCCTTCCCATCTGCCTTCAAGCATGCCACTATCTATCCTATCCTCAAAAAGTCCACTCTTGACCCGTCTGACCCTTCTAGCTACCATCCTGTCTCACTCCTTCCTTTTGTTTCCAAGCTTCTTGAATGTGTTTGTCTACTCCCGCAGCCTTAACTTCCTCTCTGCCAACGCCTCCCTTGACCCCCTCTAATCTGGCTTTTACCCCCTTCACTCTACTGAAACTGCTCTTGCTAAGATCACCAATGATCTTGTGGCTAAATCTAACCACCTCTCTTCCATTCTTGACCTATCTGCTGCCTTCGATACTGTTGATCACTCACTCTTGCTGGATTCACTTCACTCCCTTGTCTTCCATGACTCTGTCCTCAACTGGTTCCCCTCCTACCTCTCAGACTGCTCCTTCAAACTGCCTCTTGCCAACTCCAACTCCTCCTCCCTTCCACTCTCAGTTGGTGTTCCCCAAGGCTCTGTCCTTGGCCCTCTCCTGTTCTCTATCTATAACCTGTCCCTAGGCAAACTCATTGCCTCCCATGGCTTCCACCTCTACACTGATGACACTCAACTCTATCTCTCTACTACCTCTCTTTCTCCATCTATTCAAGCTCGCCTCACCAGCTGTTTCTCTGTCGTCCCTACCTGGATGTCTCAGTGTCAACTCAAACTCAACATGGCTAAAACTGAACTTCTTGTCTTCCCCCCTCATCCTTCCTTTCCCTCGTCCCTGTTGATCCTCATCAATGGGGTCACCATCCTTCTCATCCCCCAAGCCCATAACTTAGACTTTATCTTTGACTCACCCCTTTTTTTAAACCCTACATCAACTCTGTTGCCAAATCCTGTCACTTATCCTTCCATAACATTGCTAAGATTCGCCCTTTTCTCTCTGTCTCCTCTGCCAAAACCCTTGTTCATGCTCTGATCATCTATCGCATCGATTACTGTAACCTCCTTATCACTGGCCTCCCCCGCTCTCCCCTTTCTCCCCTTATCTCCTTCCAAAACTCTGCTGCCAGGGTCATCAACCTAGCCCGTCGCTTCGACTACGTGCAGCCCCTCCTCTCCTCTCTTCACTGGTCCCCCCTTCCTGAACGAATCCTGCACAAGCTCCTAGTCTTCACCTATAAAGCTCTTCACAACCTTGCCCCCCCAACCTCTTTGCACTCATTTCCCTCCATACTTCAGTCCGTGAACTCTGCTCCTCCTCTGTCCCCTCTCTCACCCTCCCATGCCTCCCCTGCTCCCCTAACTGCCTTTGTCTCTTCTCCCTAGCTGCCTCCCATGCCAGGACCTCCCTCCCTGCCCACATCCACCTCGCCCTCTCCTTTCGTACCTTCAAATCCCTCCTCAAGACCCACCTCTTCTGCTCTGCCCTCCCTGACTCCTCGCTCCCCTCACCTAACTCCTGGTGATACCCTCCATCCAGTAAAATCCATTACCTAAGGTCTGTGTACTCATATCCTCACCACATGGACCAACCAGTCATCATTCTCGATGTAACCAAGCCAAGAGAATGCACCTGGGACCTTGCATCCTTGTGAATGTTACACTCCATGTCTCTCCCTCTGTTCCCTTTTCCTTCGTCTCCCCCCCCCCCACTCCTGTCTCTCAGATTGTAAGCCCTAGGGCAGGGACTGTGTCTATTCAATTGCTTTGTAAAGTGCCAGGTACATTGCTTGCGCTATATAAATGTTTTCTAATAAACAAATTAATAATAATAATAATAATAATAATAATAATAATAATTAATAATATATCAAGCCCCAGATTTAAAACAAACAAAAAGGAAGCACTTTTCCAAAGAAGGCACATTTAACCTGTGAAAGTCATTGCCATCAGATGTGGTGAGGCTCAAATGACTAAGCAGGATGAAATGGGATATCTAAATCGAATTTAATCTAATTATTTTTAGTACTTATAGCCCACCCCCCTCCTGCTCAATGACAGCTCAGGGCAGTGAACAAAATGCATTCAAACAAAGTACAAAAATATAAAACAATATAAAACATCAGTTAAAACCAAAGACAACCAAGGCTGAAAGTTAGCAAATACCCACCACCCCCAAAAGAAAAAAATAAACACCCATTACCTGTCCTCCTCACAGAACACCTGGTGAAACAGCCTGGTTTTGCACTGTCTACGGAAGGAGGGGAGGTCCTGAGAGAGGCAAATCTCCACCGGGAGGCAAATCTCACCATCACTGAGAATGTCCTCTTGATACCCAGGGGACCTCCAAGAGGGCACCCCTGGCCAACTGCATGGGTGGATCCAGGACATGAGGAATGAGGTGGTCCCACAGGTGAGTGGGGCCTAAGCCATATAGGGCTTTAAAGGTAATAACCAACACCTTGAATTGGGCCTCGAAGACTATAGGTACCCAGCTGCATTCTGCACCAGCTGCAGCCTCTGGATCATCACCAAGGGTAACCCCACATAGAGTGTGTTGCAGTAGTCCAGTCTCAAAGTGATGAATGCATGGATGATGGTGGCAAGATCGGAGTCTAAGATATAAGACCAGATGTAACTTACTAAATGCACTCCTCACCACTGCCACCACCTGGGCATCCAGGCGAAGCTGTGAATTCCGAACCTGAGGGACCAAGGAGGGATGCACCCCATCAGTGATGGGGGCTTCAACTCCCTTACCCCATGAAGGATAGGTCAACCTTATAGTCATGGTTTCCTGAAATCAATTACTTTTATTAACCAGAACTAAACAACATGAGATGGATCACTCTATATATGCCCCATTCTTGTCCACTTGCTCTAGAACATCCAATGCTGGCCATTGTTGGGGACAGGATACCAGGGATAAATGGTCCAATCCAGTAGATGTTGTTCTGTAGCTATACTTGTAACACAGGGAGCTCTTCCTACAATAGTAATGTAGTTGATTACTTAGTCCTCAGTCATACAAAGTCTTATCTGAATGGCTGAGTCTAGTACTGCAGGTGATGCAATTGATTTTTTAAATTTTTTTTACTTTTAAAAGCCTGAGGAAAGGTTCAATGTGACCCGAAAGCATGAATACTCTCACCAACAGAGGTTGATTCAATAAAAGATCATCTGACCAACTTTGTCTCATCTCTTGCTTTGGGGATCAACTAGAGCTGGATTGAAATAACTGATCCATTTTAGCAGATATTAAAAAAACCCCAAACAATAGTAGTTTGGTATATTAACAGGAGTTCAGATAGGAAAAGATTCCAATCAGACCCCAGTCTTTTTTTTTTTTTTTTAAAGGTCATTTACGCATGTGCAAAATGGCCTTTTAGATGTACTTCAGCCCTAGGACCAATACAGCAACCACCCTCTCTCTATAGATTTTTATCAGAATTACACATATGTGTGTTTGTTTTAAAAATGCACATAGGCAAATGAGAAATAGCCCATTAAAAATTCTGAAATCTAATTAGAAAAATAAGTTCTATTCACAAGTAAAGAGAAGAAGCTCATTAACTAAACACGTTTAATACAGGATTTATAGGGCATCACAAAGCACTTGAAAGGTGAAGTATCTATCATTGAAATAAACTTTTGCAAACTTTTGCTAATCAGCCACTGTTGCTGTGTATCCAACAAGTGGATTGTAAGGTCTAGGTCTAAATCTATTAATTGTTTAGATCAGAAAAAGGCATTCTGGGAACTGCAGAAAGCAGCAATTTTAATTTATCAACTGGGCAGCAATGCTTGTTGGAAAGAGGGCAGAAATATAAAAGTTATCAATAAAGGATTGCATAGAAAGGTGAAAGATGGACTGCAAACCTTTTTGTTTGAAGGCAATAGCATAAGTTGTTGACTCTCTCAAGAAAGAATACACCAGAAATGGTCACTAGAGCTTTTTTCATGTACACTTTCTAATGTATTTTATACTATATTGTTCAGTACAGGAAAATTCTAAAAATTCAACCTGTTTTGTAGAGAGAAGGATTAAGACTGCTGGTTCAGCACATTCTGTCACCATTCCGCCTTCTTTCTCAATCAGACATGTGGCATGGAAAATACAAGGAGGAGAGAAAGCTGAGTAAATCAACAAGATGGCCTTTTACCATTGTGGCTCCTCTTCTCTGTTTAAGGAGGGAGGGAGGGAGAGAGAGAGAGAGTGCACAAGTCAAATAAAAATAGTGCAATGTATCTCAGGAAAGCAAAAGACACCTGCCTGGTGCATTAAACAGAATAAGTTAACCCACATAGAAATCACATGGAACTTACATTTCCTTAGGACCTCATCTTACACTTAGGCTGCATGCATAACTCCTACTGACATCAGCATGAGTTGTATGCACAGTTGGAGGGCAATGTACAACATTCTTCAGAGTGCAAACTATTGAATGTAACATGACCTCCAGGCAAGCATGGAAAAAGTTTCTCATTGACCTGAAAGAAAGTCTTTCCAATTTCCCACCTTGACATTACTGGGGACATATACAAATCAGCAGTCAGCATTTGCCAATACATAAAGAGAAGACAGGTTAAGCATTTTTAAAATAATAATTTAAAAAAAGACAGTGTTGGGGAGTTGTATAGGGAGCACTGAAAAAACAGTGCTTTGTGTGAGTAGAAATATTTAAGGGAAACCATATTCTGGGAAAGGCCAAAAAAAATAAAAATTCATGTTGCTATAATACAAAATGCACCTAAAAAGATTAAAAGCAATCACAGTTTCAGTTTACTTCCTCTACAGGAAAAAAAGCTTTGAAGAAAAGCATTCAAGAGCTTAACAAAAGAATAATGGCAGTAGAAACACAGGGCAGGTCATAGTCACAATCTCTTACATGAAAATTCAGAGGCTTATGAGCTGGTTTTACATGTCCTGAGCAGAATCCACCACTATTTAGAAATTCTGTCTTGCACCAAATTTTTCTTCCTGAACTTTCGCTGATGAAACTCTTGCATTAATAATGGATCTGATGGAAAGCCATCACATTAATATTAAAAGAAGAGCAGCACGGAGCTGGCATTCACCTGCTCAAGTCACTCTTAACAGTAAGCTTGATATCATCCATTAGGTGCATGATGATAAAGGGGGAGTTCAAACTCTCAGGCACTGAACATCCTCCAACATAAGTAATGTTCTTTTTTCCCTGGTTCAGTTTCTTAGCTATGCGTGGAAAGATAATGGGCCTGATTATCTTCTTTCCTAGTTGAGTGGAAATCAGTATTAAAGTCAATGGAGAGTTCAAGACTGAGAACCAGGCAAGAAACTGCATATTTAAGGACACTTGGACAAATTTTGAGAAAATCACATACTCACATTGATCTAACAGTTAGCTATTGAAGTCTCAATGGATTTTAATGTTATATTGGCAGTGAAAGCTCTTAGGCAAATCCAAGTTGAAGTGTTTAATGAAAATTATAGTTTTGTTTTTTAAAAGAAAAAATGAAATGTTTTAATATTTTCTCTTAAAGAAAGGCACATTTGTGGAGTAAAGAAAAAATTAGTGATGAACCAAAAAGTACTTCTGAGTACTAGGACTGATTTCCAAAGTTCCGAGTAATTGGTCCAGATACCCGGAGGCACTTAGGCACTCTTTCCGAAGCTCTGGACTTCGGAGGCTGAAGTCCGGAACATCAAAAAAGTTCAGAGAAGTTCTAAAACTTCAGAACTCTTTGGTGCCAGCTTGGCACCTCAGTAGGTGTTGCCATGTGCAGTAGCTGCAGCTGTTTAATTGCCTAGCCAATCAGGGTGCACAATGTACACAAAAACACATCCACCCCATCACCCTTCCCTCTCCCCCTTAATTGGGTATCCAATCACGATGCAAAACACCACATGTAGTCCTTCCTCTGTGCCCCTCCTCCCATACACTATGTAAGGGGCTGCAATGCAGCAGTCTCTTTGTGGCATGGGAGAGGGAAGAAGTGGAGAAAATAAAATAAATTATCTAGTATAAATTATAATACACTTATAGCACACACTTTGGGAGGGAATACATAGGGTGGGAATTAGGAGGGAATAGGGTGTGTGTGTAGATAGATAGATAGATAGATAGATAGATAGATAGATAGATAGATAGTACTTAAGTTAGTTATAAATTAGATAGGAATTAGGAAGGGAATAGGATTTGTTGTTATAAGGACATATAGTTATAGAATATCATTATATATTAGTTTAGGAATAAGATAATAAAATATATATTATAGTTTAGGAATAGGATATAGGGATAGGTATATATTTTGTTTTTATTATATATAGAGAGGGTTAGGACTCGGGCAGGAGCATGTCAGAGGAGGAGGCCAGGGCAGTGGAGAAGCCTGAGGTGGAAGTCCAGTCATAGGGATATGCGAACAGGACAGAGTTCGGATGTTCGGACGTTCAGCCATTTGGACTAAAAACTTAGTTCGGGTTTGGGGGTTTGGTCCGGCGGAGTTCGGATACCCCCAAATATTCGGAGGAGTTTGGCACCGTCAGAACTCTGCTGGACCAAACTTGGGCTTGAAGCGCTCCAAGGACCCCCAGGAGGGCCCGTGGCAACATGTCAGGCCATCGGAGACCCAGCAGCAGCAGCAGCAGCAGCAGCAGCAGCAGCAGCAGCAGAGACCAGGAAGGCTTGACGCTTGGCACCATGGGTTGCCTGGGCAGACAGACTCAGCACTTGGCCCCTGGGGGTGCCTGTGGTGCCAGGACTGGCCATCAGAGACCCAGAAGCAGCAGCAGCAGAGACCGGGAAGGCTTGGAGCTTGGCACCCTGGGTTGCCTGGGCAGGCAGGTTCGGCGCTAGGCCCCTGGGAATGCCCGTGGCACCAGGGCTGGCTGTTGGAGACCCAGTGGCAGCAGCAGAGGCTTGGAAGGCTTGGGGCTTGTTGGCTGGCCTGGCACCCCTACTTGGCCAGGCACTGCAGGCTGCCAGGCATCAGTGCAGCAGCAGCAGATATTGGATTTCCTGGTAGCAGAGCCAATGGTATAGAAGAGGCAGTTGTGGCAGCAGCAGCAGATAGGAAGTGTGGCATGAGAAGTGGAAGGCAGGCTGAGGCAGGGTTTGATCTTGGTAACCTGGGTGGGCGGGCAGACAGGCAGTGTGGCATGAGAGGCAGTAGGGAAGGCTGGCTGGGACCTTGGCAGGGCACTCAGATGGCTGGCAAAGACTGTGCAGCATGCGCAAGAGAGAGCCAGTCAGATAGGTGGGTCGAGATCACCTTGCCAGAGGCCGGCTGGCAGGCTTACAGCTTCCCAATGCCACTCAGTGTCATGAGGTTAGTCAGATAGGCTGGCTGAGGCCATCTAGTCAGAGAGAGAGAGAGAGAAAGAGAGAGAGAGGGATAGAGAGTCAGGGTGGGTGCCTGGCATTGGGAGGAAGACACAGCACCTAAGCAGCAGCAGCAGCCCAGATTGAGGAGGAGCCCCGTCCCAAGACTGCCACTGGCATGGGATGGCGTGTGCTACTGCACCATCAATCCATGTCCAGGGGCAGCTCAGGGAATCCCAGAAGCGGAAGGTTGACCATGATGAAAAGCAACTGCTCCACCATCTTGGCCCCCAGTCTCAGGTGGTGCGGAGAGCAAATGTCCCTCACCATAGAGAACACCCGCTCACTGGGGACACTCGTTGGTGGGCAGGGAAACAGACCCTTGGCCTCTTTGGACAGGGATGGCCACACATCCCTCTGAGAGCTGTGTCGCCACCATGTTCTGCCCCTCCCATCAGCGCTGTCAGTGGTGCAGCAGCAGCAGCCAGTTGAGACCCAGAAGTGTCAGTGCACCATGGAGGAGCTGGGGTGGGGGTAGATGCCAAGTCCATTGGCAGCTGCAGGACGTGAAGGGTGGCGTGGCTTTCAACTGAAAGCCACGCGCATGTTGGGGAAAATGATTGCGCTCTATGGGCAACCCTTCTCGGTGGTTGGGAACATGGGGTTTAGGCACCTGATTGGCTTCCTGGCCCCCAGTTTAAGTTTTCTTTGTGCACCACCCTGAGTCAGGCAGGTGGTGCCAGCCTCGTACCGGGATTTAAAGGAGCGGGTGAAGGAGCAGCTGCCAGCGGCTGGAGGTGCCACCATCCACTTCACCACTGACCTGTGGTCGAGCAAAAATGCGCTGCACGCCTACCTGGAAGTCATGGTGCACTGGTGGCAGGACCTGGAGGCAACATTTGGCAGTGACTGGAGGGGTCCCGAAGCAGCGTATAGGTGTGTCATGATTCAGGCGAAAGTCATGGACACCACAGCCCCCACACATCTCAGAACATTGAGGCAGCCCTGACCGCCATAGTGAGGGAGTGGTCCACACCAGGCACACCCTTCACCAAGGGGTGCATGCTGATTCACAGCACGACCAACATATTGAGGTCAGTCCGTGAGGGGGTTTCACCACCATCCCTTGCACTGCACATACCCTTCATCTGGTGGTCAGGGACACTCTGGGCTTGGGGGAGAATGGGATTGGGGCAGGCGCCCTTAGCTCCTTGATTGAGCAGGGGAGGAAGCTGTCCATTTTCTTTAACCAGAGGGTGAATGGCAGTGACCTCCTCTGGGCGAAGCAGGTAGAGCAAGGCTCCCCAGTGCACCAGCTGGTGGAGGATGTATCCACCTGGTGGAATTCCTCCATGTTCCTGATGATCGAGCGGCTTCTCGAGCAGAAAGCCACTTTGCATCATGTTCAACTGATGCCTAGGGATGTGCGAACAGAACCGAGTTCGGAAATTCGATTTGGTTCAGTTCAAAAATCGAGTTCAGTTCGAAAGTTCAGTTTGGTCGACCAAACTATTTAAGTTCGGTCAAATTCCAAACTTCTGAACTGAGTTTGTACATTCAAAACCGGGTTTTTTTGTCTTCCGAACTGGTTCGGATTCAACCGAACAGTTCGGTCGAATTCGAGTTCGGTTCAAAAGTTCGGTTCGGTTGACCGAACTATTTGAGTTCGGTCCGAACTCTGATCTTCTGAACTGCGTTCGCACATCCCTACTGATGACAGACAGTGGGGCAACTCCAGGGTACGATGGGGAAGAATGGGAGATCCTGGTGCTCTATGGGCACTGGGAGGGTGAGCTGGTGGAGATGGTCCAGCAGGTAAAGAGGTCTCTGGAGAATACTTGACAGCAGCAGCAGCAGGATGCCCCTGGGGATGGTGGGAGTGAGAGAAGACACCCCTTTCAGCTGGCAGGGTCTGTCCTTGTGCCCTCCCAGGATTTGGGTATACATCCTTTATCTTCCTCTGGACTCCACCATGCTCTCCATGCATCACGCTCGCTCCATCATAGCTCTGAGCTATGAGTTTCTGTTTGTCAGAGTCCCTTGGGAGAGCAGCACTGAGTTTTTCAAGCAAGGAGTCAGTGATTGTTTCTGTACGGGAGTCTGTAAAGTGTGTGAAGCTGAAAAAACATTCCACGGTTGGACCCCTGCCATCAATGTAGCAGAAAAGTATGACAGACTGGCAGATGGTTGAGACATCAGTGGTGTCATCAGCTTCGATAGCCACAGAATCTGCATTTTTAATTTCATTAATAATGTGGTCATGAGCAATTTCCAGCATGCAATCCAGGAGTTCGTTCTGCACAGTTTTTGAAGTCTCCTTAAAGACAGTTGCAGTCTTCAAATATTGCTGTAGAGTACTGTCAGCTGTGTCAAGTAAATCTATTGCACCTTTAAAAAACCCTGGATTGACAAATCCCTCACCTTTCATCATGTCCACGCAGCACCAATTCAAAGGCACCACAGAACTTTATGCAGTCAATTATTCTGTACAGAATGTATCTATTTCGATCGTCGTCTTCATTATGCTCAGGGCCCTGAGTCTTCTGCGCTCCCGCGAGTCGCGGGATTTGCACAGAATCCTACCCTAGGCAGGATCATCGCAGAAACTGGGGAAATCCCCGTGGGATTTCCCTTCCTTGGCAGTGAACCAATCCAGGACCTGCTTTATTCAGGCCACAAGCCAATCAGGGGCTTGTGTGGCCTTTATAAAGCAGGTCACATCAGCACATGCCACTTATGGAATCCACTTGAGACCGCGTTCTAGGATCGCCGATACCACCGAGGGACCCAACTCCAGCCGCCGAGGGACTCCAGCCGCCACTGCTCCAGCCACTCAGGTATCGCAGATGCTCCCGCCGCCACCAAAGGACTCCAGCCCAATATCCAGCCACCGCTTCTTCAGCCGCTCCGGGATCGCTGCTGCTGCTTCTCCAGCCGTTCTGGGACTCCAGACACCGAGGGACCTGATCCACTGCTCCAGGGATCCATGCCTCCACTGCCGCTTCTCCAGCCGTTCCGGAACTCCAGCCGCTGCTTCTCCAGCCATTCCGGGACTCCAGCCACCGAGGGACCTGATACACTGCTCCAGGGATCGACGCCTCCGCTGCCGCTTCTCCAGCCGTTCTGGAACTCCAGTCGCTGCTTCTCCAGCCATTCTGGGACTGCAGCCACCGAGGGACCTGATACACTGCTCCAGGGATCAACGCCTCCGCCTTGCTAGAGCCGCTCCAGGGATCGACGCTGCTCCAGCATAAGGTAAGTAGGTGGTTGGGGGGGGTTTCTCCTGGAGGGGGTCCCGCTGCGCACTCTGATTTTTACAATGTGGTGGTGGTGGTGGTGGGGGGTCCCGCTGCATGCTCTGCTTTTTACAGTTTGGGGGAAGGAGGGGGGTCCCACTGCGCGCTCTGCTTTTTACAATGTGGTGGTGGTTGTGGGGAGTCCCGCTGCACACTCTGCTTTTTACAGTTTGGGGGGGGAGGGGGTCCCGCTGCGCGCTCTGCTTTGCCATGTGTTTTTGTGTGTTTTTGTGGGTGAGTTTCCTGCTTTGCCATGTGTTTTTGTGGGTGAGTTTCCTGCTTTGCCATGTGGTTTTGTGTGTTTTTGTGGGTGAGTTTCCTGCTTTGCCATGTGGTTTTGTGTGTTTTTGTGGGTGGGTTTCCTGCTTTGCCATGTGGTTTTGTGTGTTTTTGTGGGTGGGTTTCCTGCTTTGCCATGTGATTTTTGTGGGTGGGTAACTTTATTGGGTCACAGAATTTTCCATTTTGTGTCGCAGAATTTTCCATTTTGTGTCGCAGAATTTTCCATTTTGTGTTGCAGAATTTTGGAAAATATTTTGCAGAAGAATTGGGGCCCTGATTATGCTTCCTTACAGACACACGGTAGCCTTCATTGAATCTCTCGGCGCTATTTGTTATTCCCAACTCTGTCAGGTTTAGGTAGCTGTAATGGTGGCTTTTACAAGAATTGTGCTTCTTTGCCTTCTCATACAGGTGCTTAATGTCCTTGACTCCCGTCTTTGTCCACGCTGTGTCACCACCAAACAGCAGGCAAGGAAAACAGAACAATGACTTCTTGGAAATACTGCCACATAGCCACTAGAACTTCTCATACCAGGATGTGTGGAGCCTGCGTATATAGACTTCCCCTCTCTCCTGTGCAGCTTGTTCTATTTGCATTTCTGGATGGTGAGGTCCCATGTCTTTGATCTGCAGTTTCTCTTCATAAGTCAGCATGGTGAATGGCTTCAGAATAAGAGCATCCACGGTATTCATTTTCAAGTGTAGGCTCTGACAAAAAAAGAGAAGAAAAATGGGGATTTGCCACTAGCAGCACTCTCAGAAAGATATTAACATTCACCCAAACCTTGCCTTTTGTCCCTCAGCTTAAAGTGATGTCTTATGTGTAAACAAACAAAAACAAAATTATTTCACATATGCAAAGTGATCCATTTTTTGTAATCCACTGTCCCATGCAAAATTAACCCAGACAATAAAAAAAAAATGTATTGAATGCTTTATTTAGAAACTTTCTTTTCATTGAATATTCATCCTAAACTTGGTATTTCTGGGAACAAGAAGAAACCACCAGAGACAACCAATTAGAAGCTTCATTAACTTACATAGTATTTGTACAATGTTGAAGTCTCAAATGTGTTGACAAATGCTTTCTTGGAGCGCTTGAAAGAAACGTAACTGTCCCGTTCTTGATAGATGCACTCCATCTTCATCATACAGGGATAGTTGATGTCTTGAGAACCTATGCCAGATTGTAGTAGACCTCCTTTGATGACACAGAAAAGCATCCATTAGTCTGTTCACATTTCTCATCGATTTCCTAAACCGACAAAGTGCACCAGAATCAGTCGGGCTTGGCCTTGCATTCCTATTGGCTGCTCTTTCAATTAAATCAGACACCAAGATGTTGCTCCTTGGAAAGGAGTGGATGATACGACGCAGGTCACATCTCATGGCACTTACCAACTCTAGACCAGTGAGGTCACCCACATCATCTTGCCTCAATTACTGTAACCTCCTTCTCACTGGCCTTCCCCGGTCTCACCTTTCTCCCCTCATCTCTGTCCAAAACTCTGCTGCCAGGATCATTTACCTCGCCAGTCGCTTCGACCATGTGCAGCCCCTCCTCTCTTCGCTTCACTGGCTTCCCCTTCCTGAACGAATCCTGCACAAGCTCCTAGTCTTCACCTATAAAGCTCTTCACAACCTTGCTCCCCCCTACCTCTCTGCACTTATCGCCCTCCATACTCCAGCCCGTGCACTTCGCTCCTCCTCTGTCCCTTCTCTCACCCTTCCACGCCTTCCCTGCTCCCCTAAGCGCCTTCGTCCCTTCTCACTTGCTGCCCCCCATGCCTGGAACTCCCTCCCTGTCCACATCCGCCTTGCCCCCTCCCTTCATACCTTCAAATCTCTCCTTAAAACTCACCTCTTTCGCTCTGCTCTGTCTGACTCTTTATCCTGCTGAGCCACTATTCCTATACCTACGATCGGTTTACCCTTATCCTTGCAACATGGACCTGCCTGCTGTCATTCTCATCGTAACCAAGCCAAGTACGTGCACTTGAGACCTCGCATCTTCATGAATGTTAGACCCCTTGTCTCTCCCTCTGTTCCCCTTCCTAAGTCTCTCCCCCAGCTCCTGTCTCTCAGATTGTAAGCCCTAGGGGCAGGGACCGTGTCTATTTTATTACTTTGTAAAGTGCCAGGTACACTGCTGGTGCTATATAAATGTTTGTTAATAATAATAATAATTTCCACCACAGTGGGTCACGATTCCCATTTGAGGTGGAACATCACGTCTCCTCTGAATCCTATCCAACGTTGGAACGATCTCATGCCGTCTCATTCCTCCTCTTCTGAACCACCAGATGTCATCATTCTAAGCCCTTTTGCAGACAAACTGCTCCAAATGGTGAATGTAGGAATTGCCAATGATCCAATTAACTTGTGCCGTACTTTGGATCAGGATGCAAACACAATGACAGTGTAATCTGCAAAAGTAGCACAAACAAGAGAGATAGACACAGGGGTCTGTCCTCCAATGCCAGGGTACTGCAGAGAAATGGTGCAGAATTGCAGGTGTTAATTACTGTACTGTACTGTACTAATTAAGTATCCCCTTTAGCCCCCTTTATCCCTTTAATGCAGTTCACAAGTAGAGACTTGTGGTGCAGAAAGGGGGAAGGGCAGAAGGAAGTGGTACTCCCTGGCCTCTCTCATATGCAGCAACATAAATATGTTCAATACGTAAGTAAACCCGGGCCACAGCAAACTACCCGCAATGTTCAGTGTCAAGTAGATCAGAATGGCACATTGCTATTGCACTGTGTATGATGCATACACAGCACAAAAGCAGCAGCAGCATAGAGTTCCACTTCCCCTGCAGACCCCCAACCATGCTACACAGTTCTGTTGCAGTGTAAAAGGCAGCATCTGCTGCAGCCAGGCAGGTCTTTAGACTACCCAAATTTTAAAGAAAGATCTTGATGATGTGATTTTTACAGAAGGCTCTGTCTTAATTCAATATGTTGATGTGAGTGTCTTTAGTTAAATAACTAGGAATAAAAGGTTTGTAAATTAGAACTAGTGAGATGTACCAGAACAGAAGCTGCAGGTTTTGTTTTGGTGCTTGTTATCTTGTGGTATCTTGTTTGTGTTTAAGTGAAGAAATTTAGTGAAATGCTAGGGCAGATTTAAAATGTTAAGGAAAAGAATCAGGGGGGCAAAGCTATCAGAGTGAACCTACTGTTTCCACAGTACCCCAGGTGTGGAGCCTTCCCGCCCACTCCAACAGCTGAGTAGAGAGTTCCCTTTGAGTAGTTGCCAGAGAGGGATAAAGGTTATGCTTGGGTCCCGGATGGGTCGGCGAAATATCTAAAGGGGGAGCAGGTTTGGAAAGCAGCTCCTTTACAACCAGCTAAGGGCACTGCCTTAATTCAGCATGGGAAGGGAAACTCTAGTCAATATGCAGAATTGATGGCCGTGGCTATGGCCTTTCAGAATGAGCTGGAGATGTCCCAACCCAAAATACATTTGTATAAACTCATGGGCTATTGTAAATACAAACTCTTTGGGCCCCAAATGAGAACAGGATTTTTTATTTTTTTTTAAAGTGATTAATCCATGATGGGCTGTTGTGGGGAAGTGATTTGTGGAAATATGTGATTGAGATGATCTGGAAATTCCCTGTGACAATGTATCATGTCTATTCCAGGGACCCTCCCCAATTAGTCAGTTACCCAATACAACAGTGTTGTGGATCAAATGATCCAGCCCTGAGGGGTGGAAGCTCCTAATGACATCTTAGAGGCAAATAAAGAAAGATTCCCATGTTTTATGCTACAGCCAGAGGCACTCCCTGTCCTGTGAATACGGTGAGCTGTAGTAACACACTGCTCAAATGAATGAGACAGCTTACCCCTATGGGTACTTTGCAGGGGTTGGCTGAGGTGGTGGCAATTAAGGCACCTGATTGTGATGGAAATGAGATCACCTGGACAGACTCAGGTTCGCATTTACCCAGTATTGAAATAAATAAGGTTGTAAGTGGGGAAAACCTTCATATCCCGGCTTGCTTTAACTCCCACACAACCTTCTGGATTGGACTCATGGAGGTGACTCTTGCACTGGGATAGCTATTGCTCATCTTCATGCTTGGAAACATCTGGAGTGTAAATAACCTGGCTTTCTAGGGTCAGGCCTGGTCAGACTGCGCAGCGGCCGGGGCCGTGCCCTGTTAAAAAAAGATGTTGTGATTGGAGGTCACACATGGCAGGGTGCGTGACTTAGCAAATTTGTCATGGAGGTAATAGTCACAGGTGAAAGGAATACATACTGAATGATGAGAACTGGTGACTCAATATTTATTTGTCTCAACAGAGGCAAACTGAGATGGCAGGAGTAATCAACAACATGATTCCTGCACCTTTAGACGCGGCTGTGAACCTCTGTGTCAGAGCTACATTGCTCTTCTAGAAAATAACTTTTGTGTATGGTTTTAACATTTATGTTTATATTTTGCAGAAGGTTTACCGTTCCTACTTGCCTCGCACCAACATGGCTTTCTACTTCCTGGTGGGGGCTACTGAATTTATTGAAGGGCATTTATACATCTTAGTTTGGCCTGTATATGTTATATAATCCATCTTGATTGACATGTGTCTGCAAAAACATGTAAATTGAGAACTTGCAACTCATTTCATGAAATGGATGTATCTTATGTAAGTCTCCTATGGCAACTCTTAATGATGTTGCCCTCCTTCAAGTTCAGGCTCCAGAAAATGAAAAAGATACTTGGAGATTGGCAGGGTGTCTTTTGAACCCTGATCATTTTTGGCATTCCCAGACAGCCGCCTGGTTGCACCCATGATCCTTCCCCTTACCTTGCTCACCACAGTGCACCACAGTGTGGCCCACTTGAGCAAAGGGGGGATGATTGAAGCATTTAAACATTACTGGCATGCTCCAAATTTCCCTACTGTGGCTCAACAATCTTGCCAGATCTGCCCCATCTGTCTGGCTCACAATGTGGGCAAACATGTAAAAACACAAAGGGCAGCACACCCTTCACCATGGGGGCCATTTGTAAATATTCAGATTGATTTTATTCAGTTACCAAAATGTTTATCATATGAATATGTGTTAGTGCTTGTTTGTATGTTTTCTGGATGGATAGAAGCTTACCCATGTGCAAAAGCTGACACTATTACAGTCAGTAAGAAACTTTTGAAAGAATTTAACCCTCGATTTGGCATTCCTTTGTCTGTCAACAGTGACAGAGGAACTCATTTCACAGACCAAGTTATGAAAGAGATTTTCAAGGCCCTAAAGATTCAACAGAACTTTCATTGCTCATATCACCCTCAGTCTGCAAGAGCAGTGGAAAGACAGAATGGCATCTTGAAAAACAAGATAGCTAAAATTTGCCATGAAACAAGTCTCAAATGGCCAGACGCTTTGCCCTTAGCCCTCATGAGCATGAGATCATCATGCAACAGAAAGACTGGCCTATCACTACATGAGATTTCAATGAGAAGGCCCATGAGGCTCCCTATTTCCCTACCTGTATCAGCCCATGTAATGAACATTGATTTGGTTGGTGAAACTGTTCTAACCTATTGTCATGCACTAATGAAGTGTGTCAAGGCTTTTCATTCACAGGTCCAGGAAGCCCTTCCCCAGGAACCTCATGCAGCATGTCACAACCTACAGCCAGGAGACTGGGTCCACATCAAGGTTCACCAGTGGAAGACAGCCTTGGAACCCCGCTGGAAAGGCCCTTTCTAGATACTTCTTACCACCAACACTGCTGTAAAGTGCCTGGGCTGTCCATCGTGGGTTCATTCCTTACATTGTAAAAAGACCTCTACACCTGTAGAAATAAGGTCAGAGGAGCAGGTTGAAAGTGCTAGTAACCTCTCCCCTGCACCAGAAGACGATTTTCCACTCCAGAGCGAAGAGGATGTACCACCACAACACCCTTACCACCTAAGAGGGAAGAGAAAAGACCCTTCCAAACAGTTGGTTCTCTAAATGGATTTGCTTCATTGCCTTATGGATAGGCTGCACTGCCTTTATCTGCAAAATTCTGTTCTGGACTGCCCAAGACACAGAAGTTAACTTTGACTGTTAACACGCCAGTAAAAACATACCTGACACCAAGAGCAAACCACCCTATGCAGATTGAAAATACATTCTTATTAACCATTGAACAACTTCATAGGGATCTGAATAAGTCTAATTGTTGGAGATGTGCTCACATTCCTGTGCATGCCCATGGAAGTATCCCTATGTAAGCATACCCACTTAATAGTGCTGAGCTTGAAGCCCCATACATGTCTGAGTTACCTCCACACTCCACATGGGCAGTGGTACAGTGTAATGTTTCTGAATTTATATATATAATTGCTTCTCAACATGTCGCAATTTGCTTGCAATGTAATGGCACTGGATATTTTGTAAGTAATTTCACTTGTAATGTCACCATTGTCAAAAATGGAGCAGTACAGAACAGTGTCTTCCTTCCTGATTACACCCCTACACATTATAATATAACAGGATATTACTGTCAGGTTTTCATATATACCCATACCTGTTCTTGTGGGGTCACAGCCCCGGTAGGACACTACTTTGTTTGTGGTAACAAAGCTTGCAAACACCTCCCTGCACATTTTAGTGGCTCATGTTTCATCGCAGCCCTAGATCCCACCATAAAATTCATGTCCACCATTCCTCAGGGCAAACTCCAGAATCAAAGGAAAATCACTAAAGCCCAAAGGTTTTGGGGTATCACTCTTCCCGGACTTGGAGTTGCATACTCTTTTAGAGAATTAAAGCGGGTTGCTGGGGTGATGTTGAGGGTAGCCAATGCAACAACCCAAGGCTTTGAGACCATAGCCACCGAAATGGGTAGCATTAGGCAAATGGTTTTGGAGAACCGAATAGCTTTGGATTTCATTTTGGCCAGCAAGGGAGGGGTATGTGCTCTAATAGGAAAAGAGTGTTGCGTATACATTCCATTTTAGAACAAACTGCACATATTAGAGAATCAGTTGCTAAACTCCATGAAACAGACCAATGGAGTCTTTGGTCTTGGTTGGGGGGATGGGAATCAAAGATCTTTTATACTGTCTCTTAATTGTATTTGGAGCTAATATTGGCTTATTTATTTATTTATTCATTCATTTATTTTGAAGATTTATACACCACCCCTCCTGCAAAAGCAGCCCGGGACGGCTTACAACAATTTGTTTGCATACAGTTATTAATGTTGCTTATAAAATGCTGCCTGCACCACAGTGCTAAACAAATAACACATGGCTTAAACCTGGAGCAAAGGAAAGAAATATTGAACATGTATGAAGAAATAGAGAATGCTAGAAACTTGGAACAAGCAGAGATGTTAATGGCTATAAGAGTTTGAACACAGGTTGTGCCAAAATGGCACAAAAGGAGGGAATTCTGGAAGCTCTTCAGCTGAGGCCTGAAAACTTGGGACAGAAATGACAGAGACGAGCTGAGTTCTTACAATGCTCCATGTACTCATTACAGAATTGCAATAGATAAATATTGCCTTCACACTTCACATATGCAAGCTTGTTTTTCACTTTCTGTAAGAGTTTGTTTTTACTAGTCTTGAAGATGTTCTTCTCTAATATGAACTTTCTTTCTAGCAGTTTTGTGTTTAACATTACTCCAAACTGGTTTTCTAACTGATAAGAAATAGCTCTTTGCCTGTAACCTGAAAAGTCTATAAAAAGTGTTTTTCATTTTGACTAAGGAGGGACTCTAGTTATATAGGGGAAGCCCTGTGGACCTAGGACCCTCCTGACAGCTGTTAAATAAGAAATAAAGTTTCTCTGATAGAGTTTCCATACACAGAGTGTGTCCTGATTTCTTTGACAATAGTAACGGGAGGGTCGGGACCATTTTATAAAAGAGTAGGGTGGGTGAACAGAATGCGGTTTGGATGTTCGGATGTTCGGTCATTCAGTTCAAAACCCAAGTTCGGGTTCGATGGTTCAGTTCAGCCGATTTTGGGTTGGCCGATCTTGGCTGAACAGTCAAAAATAGCACTGTTGAAACCGAAACTGAAACTTAGCTGAAACAGAAACCTAACCAAAATAGAAATTTAATTGTTTTTCTCTGAAAAGACATTTTTCCTGCCCCTGAACTCATCAGAACACAACTGTTTGGTCATTTGAGAGTTTGGTTCAGACATTCGGTTCAGATATGCACCATCCCATTTTGTAACCAAGCCAAGTACGTGCACTTGAGACCTCGCATCTACATGAATGTTAGACCCCTTGTCTTTCCCTCTGTTCCCCTTCCTAAGTCTCTCCCCCAGCTCCTGTCTCTCAGATTGTAAGCCCTAGGGGCAGGGACCGTGTCTATTTTATTACTTTGTAAAGTGCCAG
>QEPC01014308.1:144992-180511 GCA_003113815.1 Sphenodon punctatus | reverse complement strand
CACCAAGGCTTAAATACTTCCTGTGGCCAACCAGGAAGCTGGGAGGCAGGGCTAAGGCAACTGGCTACAGCTGGGAGGGGGCATGACACACAGGGAGCAAGCACACAAGGGAGACAGAAGGGGGAAAACCCAACACCCTCACAAGCCCACCAGGTGGCGCAGGGCGCTGGAGAGCCTGCTCAGCACCCCAAGGGCCATGGGTTCAAGACCCAGCCCTGACAGTCAGCAGGCATGCCACCGTTACCTCCGCATCGGTCCACAGCATGACAACGGAAGGCAGGTGCCCCCAAGAAGGCTGGCACAGGGTGGCAGAGGCAAGCTTGAGGGAATGGGCCCAGCATGCCGGGGCCCCAACCTGGTGACCTATCATCCACATGTACCATGACAGGAGCCAGAAGCCATCACCTGCCGACAGTGGGTTGCTCATCAACAGCTGCACATCGGGGCTCAGCCAGAGGGCCTCCAAAATCATGTCCACACAGGGAGACCACCCCTACCTGACATCCCCGGATGAGGGCCCAGCAGAATTGCCAGCCATGGAAGCAGTGGGGCTCACTCCGGGGAAGTAACAGGCAGGAGATGGAGGGATGCAGCAACTGGGACAAGCACACACCAAGCGGATACCATCACCCACAGACGGCCTTACATGCCACAGATAGACAGAACTGCTGTGGACAGGGTGCTGCAACCAATGCACAAGGCAGCAGGGATGCTGTACAGCTGCTGAGATAAGATAGGGGACCACGGCCAGGCACTGCGCCAGGGCATGGAGCCGAGCCAGGCAGTGCATCCACTTCGGGCACTGCTGCAGCCTGCAAAGGTGGACCCAGGCTTCGGGATGGCAATGTGGTTGTAGAGGCAGGGGTGCCCAGGGATGCATGCAGTCCTATCCCCCCTGGCGGACATGTGTCCGGCCTGCTCGCAGGGATACTCAGTCAGACCCGGAACCCTCTTGCCGCCCCAGCACAGCTGTCCCTGCAAGTGCCCCCATACCACAGTGTCCAGTATGGGGCGGCACCACGCAGCTCTGAAGGGAACAGGGATGGCATCTGTCACCACATTGCTGCCCAGGCAGCCGACCGCTGGCCAGCGCTGGACCCAAACCCATGTCTGTAGGCCTGAGATCCCCTTCAAAACTGCTTGGCCCTACCCATTACCTGTATCCGGCCCTCCATTCCATGTGTGGCCTACTGGGTCCAGGGAACAGTTCCCGTGGGTTGCCCAATGGTGAGCCTGCTGGCCAACAAAAGCCCATTCACATGAGCAGGTCCAGTACACATCTGTTCATGCCACCTCAGCTGCATGAGGCATCACTGGTTGAGCCTCTGATCCCGCCAGATGGCCAGGGAGCCCCTAAACTGCACAGAGCCCCCAAAATGCTGGTGCCCCCATGCATGCCGCACAACCCCCCCCCCATGTCCCCGGACAGAAAAAGCGACTGCAAGGTATAGGTACAACCCCTTTATTGGAGGGAACATGTATAATGAAAGGGGGTGGGGTCAATGTCTGGGGGAGCCTCTCCCCCTCTTGGTCACACCACCAGGGTTTGCTGGTTGGTGTGCCCTGGCCGCAGCTGACCACAGGGCTGGGGTGCTGTTAGTCCTTTTTTGGAGGAGCAAGAACGGGTTAAGGGATCACCGTATGCACTCACCTCTGTCCCTTGTCAGTGCACTGGCACTTGGGTCCCCCATAGGGGTCCAGGGATCCCCCTACTCCCCACACATGCTTGTCATGTGCTGTGGGGCACTCCCTGAAGGTTCCCCCCCAGGACAGGCCACCCATGGTATCACGGCACCTGCCCAGTCATGTACTGTGGCACTGTGCAGATACACATGCCCCTGGCAATGACTGTCACTCCCCATCCCGTGTACGACGT
Source organism: Sphenodon punctatus (assembly GCA_003113815.1). NCBI lineage: Eukaryota > Metazoa > Chordata > Lepidosauria > Sphenodontia > Sphenodontidae > Sphenodon > Sphenodon punctatus. Next base: position 178,635 of record QEPC01014308.1, on the reverse strand, counting down.
GTGCTCAGCGTGGGTTCCCACACATGCTTATAAAGTCCTTTACCTGCCTGGACCAGGGCTCCCCCTTTTGGGACCCGTGTGAGGGGGGCTGACTGGCTTGGCAGGATGGGGCCCTCCCTGTGGATGTGGACGCTGTGGTGGTGGTCGTGTCCTGTTGGGGGTAGTGCAATAGGGGTATCTACGGCTTCTGCTTCCCCCCGCCCACCTGTGGGGCCTGCCCCCCCTCTCCTCCCTGGGGTTCCCATTTACTCACTGGCTGTCTGGGAGGTCCTCCTCAGCCGTCGTCCTGGTGGTACAGTGCTCTGTTGTCTGGAACATGTCCTGCAGGGATGGGGGACTGGGTTATTATTATTATTATTTTATTTATTATTTATTAAATGTTTACCCCACCCCTCCTGAAGACAGCTTGGGGCAGCTTCCAACAACAAAATACAGTTTAAAACAATCCAAACACTTAAAATACCATATAAACATTAAAATAACATATAAACAGGGTCTGGTATATAAATTACTTGGGATCGGCCAATAAAACTCAACTACCCACCCCCTCCCCAAATGCCTGGGTGAACAACCAGGTCTTGCATTTCCGCTGAAATAGTAATAGGCTTGGGGCCAGGTGGGCCTCTTCTGTCAGGGAGTTCCAGAGATGTGGCCCGGCCACCGAGAATGCCCTCTCCATTGTGGCCCCCCGCTTAACATGGGGGACCTCCAAGAAGGCACTCCCGGCAGACTGAAGGAGCTGCTCCGGAGCGCAGAGGGCGAGGCAGTCCCTGAGGTATGAGGGACCGAGACCATGCAGGGCTTTGTAAATCAATACCAACACCTTGAATCTGGCTTGGTACGCTATTGGCAACCAGTGCAGAGCCTGGACCACCGGTGTTATGTGCTCCCGGTGACCCGTCCCTGAAAGGAGATGGGCCGCTGCATTCTGCACTAGCTGCAGCCTCCAAACCAAACACAAGGGAAGCCCCATGTCGAGCGCATTGCAATAATCCAGCCTCGAGGTGACGAAGGCATGAATGAGGGAGACCAGGTCCGGGCTGGAGACGAACAGACGCAGCCTCCGCATCAGATATAACTGGTGAAAGACAGCCTTTGCGACTGCTTCCACCTGCTGCTCCAGGTGGAGGCCTGCATCCAGCTCCACCCCCAGACTCCGGACCTGTTGAGCTATGGGAGGGTGAACCCCCCCAATCAGGGGGGCTTACACCTACTTCGCTCTCCCCACCACCATCACCTCCGTCTTATCAGGTTTGAGCTTCAGTCTTCTCTGCCACATCCATTCCACCACGGCCTCCAAACACTGGAATAGCACTGAGATAGCAGGGTCTGGGTTCGCTGAAAAAGAGAGATACAGCTGAGTATCATCAGCATATTGGTGACAACGCACCCCGAACCCCCTCATGACCTCCCCCAGGTGCTGCATATAAACATTAAATAATAATGGAGACAGAATGGAACCCTGAAGAATGCCGCATGATAAGGCGCGGGGGCAAGATGTCTTCTCCCCCAGCACCACCCACTGGCTTCTCCCTGAGAGGAATGAACAGAACCATTCAAGAACAGTTCCATCCAGACCCCCCAGGTCACGCAGCCGTCTCAACAACAGCCCATGGTCCACGGTGTCAAAAGTGGACGAGAGATCTATCTGGATGAGAAATGTTGAACATCCTGCATCCATCTCCTGGCGGACATCGTCGACCAAGGTCACCAATGCCGTCTCGGTGCCATAGCCAGGGCGGAACCCAGATTGAAACGGGTCTAGGAAACCGATGCTATCTAGATGTGCCTGGAGCTGGAGTGCCACCGCCCACTCAATAATCTTCCCTAAAAAGGGAATGTTAGAGATAGGTCGGTAACTGGCGAGGGCGTCCACATCTAAGGATGGTTTTTTTCAACAGGGGGTGCACCACAGCCTCCTTGAGGCTGGACAACAGCCTCTCCTGCTGCATGGATGCATTCACTACCCTTGACAGCACAGTCCCCAACGTCTCCCTGGAGGATTTCACCAGCCAGGATGGACATGGATCGAGTTCACAACAAGTGGCCCTCACAGACCCCAGGACATCCGCTGCATCGGCCGGCATCACTTCCTGAAACTCCCCACACAAAGATGGACCAGATGGGGCCTCCATCACCTCGCGCTCTCTACCTACTGCCCCTAATCCGGCTGCAAAGTCGCTCTGAATNCCCCCCCCCCATGTCCCCGGACAGAAAAAGCGACTGCAAGGTATAGGTACAACCCCTTTATTGGAGGGAACATGTATAATGAAAGGGGGTGGGGTCAATGTCTGGGGGAGCCTCTCCCCCTCTTGGTCACACCACCAGGGTTTGCTGGTTGGTGTGCCCTGGCCGCAGCTGACCACAGGGCTGGGGTGCTGTTAGTCCTTTTTTGGAGGAGCAAGAACGGGTTAAGGGATCACCGTATGCACTCACCTCTGTCCCTTGTCAGTGCACTGGCACTTGGGTCCCCCATAGGGGTCCAGGGATCCCCCTACTCCCCACACATGCTTGTCATGTGCTGTGGGGCACTCCCTGAAGGTTCCCCCCCAGGACAGGCCACCCATGGTATCACGGCACCTGCCCAGTCATGTACTGTGGCACTGTGCAGATACACATGCCCCTGGCAATGACTGTCACTCCCCATCCCGTGTACGACGTGTGCTCAGCGTGGGTTCCCACACATGCTTATAAAGTCCTTTACCTGCCTGGACCAGGGCTCCCCCTTTTGGGACCCGTGTGAGGGGGGCTGACTGGCTTGGCAGGATGGGGCCCTCCCTGTGGATGTGGACGCTGTGGTGGTGGTCGTGTCCTGTTGGGGGTAGTGCAATAGGGGTATCTACGGCTTCTGCTTCCCCCCGCCCACCTGTGGGGCCTGCCCCCCCTCTCCTCCCTGGGGTTCCCATTTACTCACTGGCTGTCTGGGAGGTCCTCCTCAGCCATCGTCCTGGTGGTACAGTGCTCTGTTGTCTGGAACATGTCCTGCAGGGATGGGGGACTGGGTTATTATTATTATTATTTTATTTATTATTTATTAAATGTTTACCCCACCCCTCCTGAAGACAGCTTGGGGCAGCTTCCAACAACAAAATACAGTTTAAAACAATCCAAACACTTAAAATACCATATAAACATTAAAATAACATATAAACAGGGTCTGGTATATAAATTACTTGGGATCGGGCAATAAAACTCAACTACCCACCCCCTCCCCAAATGCCTGGGTGAACAACCAGGTCTTGCATTTCCGCTGAAATAGTAATAGGCTTGGGGCCAGGTGGGCCTCTTCTGTCAGGGAGTTCCAGAGATGTGGCCCGGCCACCGAGAATGCCCTCTCCATTGTGGCCCCCCGCTTAACATGGGGGACCTCCAAGAAGGCACTCCCGGCAGACTGAAGGAGCTGCTCCGGAGCGCAGAGGGCGAGGCAGTCCCTGAGGTATGAGGGACCGAGACCATGCAGGGCTTTGTAAATCAATACCAACACCTTGAATCTGGCTTGGTACGCTATTGGCAACCAGTGCAGAGCCTGGACCACCGGTGTTATGTGCTCCCGGTGACCCGTCCCTGAAAGGAGATGGGCCGCTGCATTCTGCACTAGCTGCAGCCTCCAAACCAAACACAAGGGAAGCCCCATGTCGAGCGCATTGCAATAATCCAGCCTCGAGGTGACGAAGGCATGAATGAGGGAGACCAGGTCCGGGCTGGAGACGAACAGACGCAGCCTCCGCATCAGATATAACTGGTGAAAGACAGCCTTTGCGACTGCTTCCACCTGCTGCTCCAGGTGGAGGCCTGCATCCAGCTCCACCCCCAGACTCCGGACCTGTTGAGCTATGGGAGGGTGAACCCCCCCAATCAGGGGGGCTTACACCTACTTCGCTCTCCCCACCACCATCACCTCCGTCTTATCAGGTTTGAGCTTCAGTCTTCTCTGCCACATCCATTCCACCACGGCCTCCAAACACTGGAATAGCACTGAGATAGCAGGGTCTGGGTTCGCTGAAAAAGAGAGATACAGCTGAGTATCATCAGCATATTGGTGACAACGCACCCCGAACCCCCTCATGACCTCCCCCAGGTGCTGCATATAAACATTAAATAATAATGGAGACAGAATGGAACCCTGAAGAATGCCGCATGATAAGGCGCGGGGGCAAGATGTCTTCTCCCCCAGCACCACCCACTGGCTTCTCCCTGAGAGGAATGAACAGAACCATTCAAGAACAGTTCCATCCAGACCCCCCAGGTCACGCAGCCGTCTCAACAACAGCCCATGGTCCACGGTGTCAAAAGTGGACGAGAGATCTATCTGGATGAGAAATGTTGAACATCCTGCATCCATCTCCTGGCGGACATCGTCGACCAAGGTCACCAATGCCGTCTCGGTGCCATAGCCAGGGCGGAACCCAGATTGAAACGGGTCTAGGAAACCGATGCTATCTAGATGTGCCTGGAGCTGGAGTGCCACCGCCCACTCAATAATCTTCCCTAAAAAGGGAATGTTAGAGATAGGTCGGTAACTGGCGAGGGCGTCCACATCTAAGGATGGTTTTTTTCAACAGGGGGTGCACCACAGCCTCCTTGAGGCTGGACAACAGCCTCTCCTGCTGCATGGATGCATTCACTACCCTTGACAGCACAGTCCCCAACGTCTCCCTGGAGGATTTCACCAGCCAGGATGGANAACGTCTCCCTGGAGGATTTCACCAGCCAGGATGGACATGGATCGAGTTCACAACAAGTGGCCCTCACAGACCCCAGGACATCCGCTGCATCGGCCGGCATCACTTCCTGAAACTCCCCACACAAAGATGGACCAGATGGGGCCTCCATCACCTCGCGCTCTCTACCTACTGCCCCTAATCCGGCTGCAAAGTCGCTCTGAATCCGAGCGAACTTGTCCACGAAGTAGCTGACAAATTCCTCACATCAGGCCTGGGACACATCCCCGTCCAGGTGGAGCGAGGCCGGACTAACCAACCCCCGCACCACCCAAAACAGCTCCGCCGGATGAGACTTCGCGGCTGCTATGAGGACAGCAAGGAATTCCTTCCTTCCTGTCCTCACAGTCTCAACATAGGACCACAAATGGGCCCTATGGAGAAGTCAGTTGGAGTCAGAGCGAGTATGCCACCAGCATCGCTCCAGCCTCCTGCCTGCTTACTTCATACACCACAGCCCCTTGGTAAACCAAGGGGCCCTGCAGTGATGACCCGAGGCAGAGGGTGTCTCGGAGCCTCGCTGTCGATGGCCTCCTCCAGCAAGATGTTCCAAGACTGGACCAGCTCATCGACAAAGTGACCATCCAGGACAAAAGTTAACTTCTGCAGGACTTCCTGGAACCATTGAGGTTCCATCAGCCGCCGAGAGCGGACCATCCTAACTGGTCCTTCCTCCTTCTGAGGGGTGTGTGCGGAGAGACTGGCCTGAAGGAGATAATGGTCCATCCATGACAAGGGCACTGCTGTAACCTCCCCCACAAATGAACCCCCCCGCCTCAAGGCCAGAACTGAAGATTAGGTCTAGGGTGTGTTCCCCCATGTGGGTTGGGCAGATAACCCCCTGGGACAAATCCATGGTTTCCATGCCGGCCATGAATTCTCGCTCTTCCCCAACAAGGCCGGCATCGGTGTGGACATCGAAGTCCCCCAGGACCAAAGTTCTAGAGGAGCCCAGTACCACCTCCGAGGCCAGCTCCGCTTGAGCGGTCACGGATGCCGCCGGACAAGAAGGAGCCCGGTATACCAGCAGCACCCCAAGCTTGCCCCCAGCCAAGTCAAACACCACGTGGAGGGCCTCAATACCTTCAATCTCCTGAACTGGATACCTCCTAACAGGCCAATCCACCCTAAAAATAATCGCTACACCACCTCCCCAGTCACCTGTGCAGGGCTGATGCTGCACGGCATACCAGGCCGGAACAAGATCCACCAAAGTTGGACCGGCGAACTCATCCAGCCAGGTCTCCGTGATGCACGCAAGGTCCACAGCCCCATCCAAAATCATATCATGGATAATTGGGGCCTTGTTGACCACGGACCTCGCATTCACCAACATCAGCCCACCACAAGCGGACTTTGGGCCTGGATCTTATCTCACCCCCAATGGGGGGGTGGCAACCCGCACCTGCCTCAGGCACCTTGGTTCCCTCAGGGCACGAACCACCCACCCCTGTGGACCATACCGTCCATGCCCCAGAACCACCCCTATAGCCTCCGCCTCCCCACCGTCCACCACATCCTGGCCCCCAAAACCTGGTTGCTCACCCTGTGGCCTCCCCTCCCCCCCTACAACCTCCTCCCACACACCCCAGCCATCCTGTTGCCACCAGGGGCTGGAGAGGGCCATACCCCCCTGCCCAATCCCTCTCTCATGGGGTATGGGCTCCTTCCCCCAAATCCACTCCCCCCCTACACCTCCCCTGCTGCCACCAGGGTTGGTTTTGAGAACCCCCACCCTCATCCCTCTAACCAACCCTCCTACACCCCCCACCCCACTCCCTAGCCCTGCACAGAACAAAAGCCACCCCACACACACAGTCTGCAACAAAAATAGAATTAAAAACCTCTTCTAAAAGGGGTTACCCCCCTCTCCCCCCTTTGAACCCCAAAGGGCCCCAAAGGGCCGCACCCTTTGGATGCCGACCCCGCAGCCGCTGGCGCATTGACTTTCAAGCAGCTGGGGGCGTGTCCAGGTGTGGGGAAAGTGAGCAACCTCAGCCACTCACCTGTTCTAATTCCCCCTTCAGTTAGCCTCTCCAGCCAAGCCAAGCACACCGCCCTCTGAAGCCACAGCCACCAGGGATGGTAAGTAAAATGGGGCTTCTCACCCAGCTGCCAGCCCGTTGCCTTTCAAGCAGCTGGGTGTGTGTCCAGGTGGGGGGGGGGAAGTGAGCAGCCTTAGCCACTCACCAGTTCTAATTCCCCCTGCGGGTAGCCTCTCCAGCCAAGTCAATCAGCACCGCCCTCTGCAGCCACAGCCACCAGGGATGGTCAGTAAAATGGGGCTTCTCACCCAGATGCCAGCGCATTGCCTTTCAAGCAGCTGGGGGCATGTCCAGGTGGGGGGGGAAGCAAGTAGCCTTATGCTGCTGCCCCCTGCCCTGTGTTCCCTGGCCTAGGGGTCCGGGCCCAGGGCACGGCTCTCCCCTCCCTTCCCAGGGGGGTGGTTACCCTTGCTCTCACCTTGCTCTCGCTGCTGCTCCTTGGGCCATGTCCTTGGGAGTTGCTGGGCTGGGGGTCGTCCACCAGGGGGACTGTCAGTGTGGCCCCTCTGCCCTTTGCTGGGACACGTGTGCCGTGTTACTTCCTGTTGCGTTTCCACACCCATTCCCCCCCGCTGCCCCCCTGCCAGCGGTCCATTGCCCCCCCTTTTGACTTCCACCTCAGACACATCCCCCCTGCACCACCTTGGGGCTTCTCCCCCCACTGGCACCCTAGGGTCCCCATGCTCGCCCAGCCCCTTCCCCTGCATGGGGTGGTGTTGGCTCCCATTGCCTTCTCGTGGGCCTTCCTGGTTGCCATCATGGGAGCCCACGCGCATGTGGCATGGTTCCTCCCTCCTTTACGGGCTCTCCAGCCGGACATATGGCATCCCCCCACCCTGTGGGCGTGTCTTCATGGCGGCACGTGCATGCCCCATGGCACCGACGCAGTGGAGCTCCGCCAGTCCGTTCTGTGTGGGTGTGGGTGTTTTGGGTTTTACACGGACCCTCAGATATTGAACACCCACCTCCACCCATGGAGGGCTCCGGCTCCCTCATGGCTGCTCCGTGGGTGTTGGCAGGTGTTGGCGGGTGGGTCATGCATGTGCCCCCACCCTCTTGTTGACATTTACACAGCCGCTCTCCCACCCATCTGATGGGTGTTTCTGGGTGTTTGTGGGTGGGTGGTGTCCGTGTAAAAGTGGCCATAGTGGAAACACTACTCACTACCTATGAACAATCCAAAGACATAAATAGTTACTATAATAATATATTAAGTAACAGGAAATCGGTATTGCTGACAATGATAAATTAGTGCTTAACCATGAATTCAATAACTTATCAAAGCCACACAATTATGAGGAACTATAAAGTAATTCTTGAGAAAACAGCAAATACTTTATTATTAGTTTGCAGTAAATCAATGAGCAGCATAGACCAAATGCTGTTTTATAGGGATGTTCAGAGTGCAGACTGAACTCGGTCTGTTCGGATGTCCGAACCGAATGTCCGAACTGAACTAAAAAATGGCCGAACAGTTTGGTCATGTTCGTGTGAGTTCAGGGTGGGAAAAACGTGACTTTGGGCGGGAAAACATGACTGGAAGGGGGGGGCAGCTGAGGAGCAGACTTCCTGGCACCAGGGGTGGAGGCCAGGGGTTGTTTCAGGGTCAAATGATACCGATACCGAAAATAATCTTCGAATTTGGTATCAGTATTAATAGCGCTATTCTCAAATGTTTGGCCAAGTTCAGCGGAACCAAACTCCGCCAACCAAACAACAGAACCCGAATTCGGGTTGCAAGCCGAACGTCCGAACGTCCGAACGTCCGAACTTCCAAATCTCATTCTGTTTGCACATCCCTACTTTTTTTTTTTACACAGCACAACAGAAGATTGCAGGAATATCTGGAAGAAAAGAAATATCACAATGTAGGTTTGTACTAGACAAAGTTTAGAGTAAAGTTACAGACAGACATGCAACTGACCGCTGGCCCCAATGTCTGTTATCCAGACTAAAGGAAAAGCACAGAGATGCTTGCAACTAATTAAGGAGACAACACTTAGACTCAAGACAATTCAGTCTACAGTTTAAAAATAATTTCTTTCCTCCTCATAGTCTCCTTTATTCTGTCTCAGCTCCACAACTTGCAGAATAAAAGCAGAGATAATGACTAGGGTAACAACACAGTGGGTATCTTCAGAAGTGAAACTACCACACTTAAACCCAATTCGGGGTAACAGCCACTACTCTGCCCTGGAGTAGGCCAATACCCAGGATATGACAGTGCGCCCTACCACACTTGGCCCCAAACTGTCATAGTGCTTACCACCAGCTGTTCCTTGCAATTTTCTAAGATAACAACTGATGGTAACTGCTGCCATGGTTTGGGGCAAAGTGTGGTGAACACCTGGCAGAAGTGACGGTGGTTGAGACCCCGGGGTGGGGTTAAGTGTTGTAAAGTGTGGCTAAGCATGGTAGCGTCACCAATGTGGTAGGTAAAGGTATAATTATGGAGATTTAACAGCTAATTTGGGGGCGTAAATGAAGCAAAACTATTAAATTTACAGAAATTGTTAAAATAAAATAATAATAATAATAATAATAATAATAATTTATTATTATTATAAAATAATACTAATAATAATAATAATAATTAATAAGTGATTACTCAGGCCCACAGAGAGGCATTCTCTGTGGCTGTCACACAGCTTTGGAACTCCTTCCCTTGGAGGTTCACCTGAGCCCAAGTTTGAATGTCTTTCAGAGATAGTTTAAGACCTTTTTATTTGGCCAGACATTCAATGGGCAGGGATAGCTTTGGCGGGAGAGAGATGGGGTGTATTTAGTTCTGTGGGGTTTTAACTGTTTATTTTATACTTGTATTGTTTTTATGTGGTTATGAGCCACCGTGAGTATTCGGGGATAAGGCAGGATAGAAATCTAAATAAATAAATAGTGAGGAAAGGGAAGTAGAGTTCTAGCTTGGAAGGTGAAGACTTAAGGCAAGGGGACAAAGCCACACAGAAACTCACAATGGGTACTTGGGATACTAGAAATAAGCTTCCTGGGTGGGTGCTTGGGAGGCTAGGACTACACAAAGGCTTGCAATGGGTGTTGAATGGGGTCTTTCCAGACAGGGAGAAGGATTTTTTGGGGTCATTGCAATTCTAAAGGGAGCAGTTATTCAAACATCAGGGTGGATGGAGGGGCAGGAGAATCAGATACATTGGTATCCCCTTATCTTGAAGGGTTTCTCACTGAAAGGGTCAAGGGCAGACTATTAACCAGGTTTGAGGTGCTAGGTGGGAGGATCCTATCTCTGGAGGTTACACAAAAGGGGGAGTTGCATGGTCTCTCAGTTGCTCCATATCTTTTAAGTACTGGCTCCTCCTATTTCTTTCTTAGGCTGGGTGTTTTGCACGAGGCTGGTCTTCTGAAAGGAATTTCTATGAGGCCAGCTTGACCTATTTTTGCTGTCCTCCGTCTTTCCACATGAGGTCCCACTGCTTCTTTCTATGCACCCCTTCTGAGTGAGGGGTGTGTGTGTCTTTTTGACTCATGTGTAACACATGACGGCCAGCCATGGCAGCCCCGAGTCCCAACCCAGTCCAGGTTGATGGCCTGGGAAAAGATGTGATAGTCTTTGTGGCCCGCTTGGGCCTGGTCGGGTGGACCTTAGCCTGGGTTGGAGGGCTTTAGCCTGCACAGCCTGGGCTACCTGGCAACATGGCCTGGGGCATTCCTGGGCTAATATCTGTTGGAGCCTGCACACACATGCAGGTGAGGTCCTGTACAAAGTAAGTCACAGCAGACTTTTGTCATATTTGTTGTTGTTTTTTTACCCAAATTTCCTTCTGAAAATGCCTGACTTTGATAAACCCATGTTTCACATTCATTACTCTGATAAGAAATTGAATACTATCTTCCTATAAGGTGATTATGCACCTGGGTTTCAGATTTATTGTGGAAGTGGATCTAGTTCAGCTTCCAATTGAATTAGAGGTCTGTATCTTTGGAGAAGAAAGTAATTAATTATTACTACTAGTCCTTCTTGGGTCATTCAGCAAGCTTGTCATAGCATAGTGATATATCCTCAGCTAATTAGCTAAAGAGAACTTGGCTCTCAGGTATCAATGGTAATCAATATACAACAGATCCCTCGGTCCTTAGCTACATCACTCTCAAGCCAGATTTATGAAACAAGAGGCCCAGGTAACGGAAAACAGGGACCTATTCAATAGGATGCCCTTCTATATTCCAAGGATGGATTTGCTGTTTATTCGAGAAAACCATGATGTTAGATTTACCGTAGTTAATCTCTAACTTACGGGCATCACAAAAGGTGACAAAGGCCTTCAGCTGCCTGATGAGCCCTACTCTGGTCTGCTATAGGAAGGCCACATCGTCTGCATAGGCAAGGCAGCCTACAGCCCTAGAAGAAAGCCTGGGAGGCAAGAACTTGGGGTCTGCCATCAGAGGGAATACTTCATTAATATATAGGTTGAATAGGATGGGAGCGAGAATACAACCCTGTCTAATCCCCTTTGATACCTTTATAGGCGGAGTGATATGCCCATCCGAGTCAATCCTCATTACCAAAGAGGAGTCCGAATAAAGGGAGCAGATGAGACTGGCCAGCCTTTTATCTATGGACGAATGCCCTAGTATACTCCACAGGAAGTATCTGTCGACTGAATCGAATGCAGCCTTCAAGTCCAGGAAGGCCACATAAAAAGATCCATTTAAGGCTCTGTAAATCTGGCAGATGGAGGGAACATGTCACTAGAGCCTTATTGATTACTAAGGGTCCTTCCCATGCCATTCAAGCCTTATATAGGCATCAGGGACACAGAACTATAGAGCTGGCAGTCCAAGTTCTTAATGCCAAGGTCAAAGCACAGCTGTTGTATGAGGCAGAACGTTGGGCGCCTGCGTTGGCCCATAGGGTCAATATGATACAATCAACATTCCTGATGAAGTTGATGGGAGACCCAAAAAGTGTCCCAGCTGTGCTTGTTAGGTCTGAGATGGGGCAAAAATCTTGGTCCCTATCAGCTAAGGAATTGGCTGCCAAATTCTGGTGCAAATTGCTGCTGAACCACGGCTCTAGGCTTCTTAAAGAGGTTGAGGAAGTTGCCTTTGTCAGCCCTTGGACTGCCGGTATGGATTTGTTTATGTCTCAAATGGGTTTCTCTAAGAGTTACCTCCTACATAAACTCCCCGATAAGGTCACTAAGGAGGTTTTACTCAGAATGAGGGATGTCAAGAGACAAAATGATTTAAGCAGAATTGCTGCTTCCCCCCATTTGGAGATGTACTCTGTTGGGATTCCTAATCCAGGGCAGATGGCTGAATATCTGGTCGCTACGATCTCCATTAGAGCCAAACATCTCTTCCTCCAAGCCCGTACAAATGCTTTCCCCTCACAGGTCCTGGAGGGACGCTTCCAGGGTATTCCCTTTGTGGAGCGTCTTTGCCCCTTTGACAATCTCCGTGCTGAGACGATTGGACACATTATTCTTTATTGTCACCTATATGACTCACTTAGAACAGAACTCCTGGAACCCTTACTTAAATCATTCCCGGGCAGATCCGAGTCAAATATTAGGAAGTACTGATAGGCAGGTGATTACCTTTACTGCCACCTTTCTGCTACAAGCCTTCCATCCATAGACGGAAGGATTTTCTTGACTTTAAGCATGGTCAATGCTAGAAGTATCCATGATTATCAGGTGTCTTAGATTTCTGTATCTTCAGGGTTGTAGCTTATATCTTCCCCTTTTTGGCAATGGGGGAGACAGGAGTAAGCTTCCTTTAGAGGCTGGGTCCTAGGTGAATGATATGCTGATTTTAGTTTTGTGACTAGTATTGTCATATTATTTTATTTATATCGCTGAATGTATGTTCTTATGTTGGGCTTTTTTGTAGCTTGTTATGTTTCATGTCTTATTTTATGCCATGGTCTATGATTGCACTAGAAATAAATATCTATCTATCTATCCATCACTCTCAAGTGTCCATTACACTATGTTCTTGACTGACAAGAAAGTCCTTTTAGCCTTTAAAGATACTCAGAGCACAGTCCTCCAACATTAAAATCAATGGCAAAATTCTCATTGACACTAATGATGGAGAATTGTTCTGCCTGTGGTACATGATCAGTGATTTTGTTTTCTGCTTGTGTTCTCTGTAACTCCTTCACTGAGTTTAAGTAATAAACCATAAAATTCCTTTCTTTAAAAAAAATGTTTTTGATCTGAACTTCTTTAGTTGGGAAGTGTGCTTCTGCTTTTAGAGTTGTGTTGAAAGCAGGTTCGAGTTCCTTTTTTCTTTTGAGATTTTATGCCTTCTGGTTTGATGAACTTTATTCAATTTAAACCAGTACTTTACCACAGAACCCCAATTCAGGATATAATTTTACAAAATTACAGTATTTTTTCAGTTCTTGCATTCCTTACAATAATTTTCATTGATCCTTAACTTAAATAAACCAGGTCAATTTCCATTCAGATATACCCTTACGCTTTGTTTATAAATGCCTTATTATTAATGTAAAGTGAAGTAATATTAAGTAAATTATTAGTATAATTTAATTCAATATCTTTCAACTTCTACATTTAATACATCCCTAGACAGGTTAAGAATAAAGATGGGAAAACATAGCTTTTTCATATTTCAAGATAAACCTAGGCATGGTTTGTGTTTCTAGATTGCTTCTTTTAAGTGATTTTACAATACGGAACAAAATGTAATGTTAGAAGGGTAAGAATATATATGATGTAAGAATATATACATCCATGTCTGCGAGTGTGTACATTAAGGCCCTTTTCAAACAGGCTGCGGTGGATGGTGGGATGGGTGTGCACCGGTGGCAGGTAGAGGTGGGTGTGCACCCATTCCCACAGGAACACACCTTTCTCCACCAATTTCCATGCACGGAGCAACCGGCATTGGTACCGGCTGCTCCATGCATGAGTAATGGGTGGAGATGGCTAGGGATGGGCAAACAGATCACGGTTTGGTTTCGGCCATTTTGTTCTGTTCTGTTCTGTTCATGCATTCGGTTTGGTTAGTCACGTCGTTCGCCGAGTTCGGGTTCGGTCGTTTGGTTCGGTCAAGTTCGGTTCGGTTCAGTCGTTTGGAAAAAGTATTGCAAGAGCCCGTGATCGTGCTGGAAACTGGAAATTTGAGTGCATGTGGATGAGAGTGTGTGTGTGTGTGGCTGTTCGGTTCGTGTGCTCTGTGTTTGATTTGGCTGGCTGTGTTTGTTTGGCGTGTTGTTGGTGAGCGTTGGTGTGGTGGGTTGACTGTGTTTCTATGGCTGGTGTTGGTGGCTGGTTTCTTGTTTTAAAAAAAAAAATGAAGAAGGTTGCAGTGATGATTCCCCGGCTGCGGTCCAACTTTGCACTCAAGGAGGAGGAAGAGATCGCTGCCCCTAAACCTCCAGTGGTGGTGCCCGGCTCCTCGGATGAGGAGTAAGCGGCAGGCTCAAGAGGTGCTTCCAGGTTTGTAAACTTTTTTTAAAATTTGAGGACAAGAAAGCCTCTATCCGTTAGAGCGAGCTCACTGGTGTGCAGGTGGGTGCGTGTGTGGTGGGCATCAGTCAGGCACAAACAGTGGGCATCAGTGGGTGGCAGCGGATGTCTGCCAGAGAGAGAGAAGGTACTGTAATGAGAGAAGGGGCTCTGTCATGAGCAGCACCCCCACCCAAACATGTGCCAGGCTAGCAAGGGTCTCCACTCTCCAGTTACCATCCAATTCCCTACACACCCACAAATAAGGGCAGGGTCTTTCTAGCAAGGGTCACATATCCAGTTGCCATCCCTAGCACCCCAAGGAGGGCAAGGTTTGCATATGCCAGCCAGGGCCTTTCTAGCTGCAATCCCTAGCATCCTCTAGCACCCCAAGGAGGGCAGGGTTTTCACGTGCCAACCAGGGTCTCTCCATTGCCATCCCAAGCACCCCAAGAAGGGCAGGATTTGCACGTGCCAGTCAGGGCCTTTCTTGTTTCAATCCCTAGCATCTCCTAGCACCCCAAGGAGGGCAGGATTTGCATGTGCCAGCCAGGGTCATATCTCCCGTTGCCATCGCTACTAGGACCCCAAGGAGGGCAGGATTTGCATGTGCCAGCCAGGGCCTTTCTAGTTGCAATCCCTAGCACCCCAAGGAGGGAGGACTAGAGGCATCATCATAAATGCATGATATTTCTTTGGTGTTCTTAATGTGTTCCCATTTCAGAGAGGAATCAGATGCCGGTCCCAGCGCTGGTGCCAGGCCAAGGAGGACCCTTAGATGGAGGTCGCCAGTGACACCCCAAACATTCGGCGGACAAGATCGGATGTCTGGAGATTTTTTGGCAAGGGCGACAGAATCGCCACATGCAAGGTATGGCACGGGGACTGGAACAACAGGGAATGAATTTCCCTATGACCTGTTAGGAATGGAAGTTCCCTGCAGAGAGAGACTGACCACCCAGTTCACCCACTTGTGGAGACAGGATGCAGGATGCAGGCAGGGGTGTTCTAGGCCATTGGTCTGACACAGTATGGCACTTCTTATGTTCCTATCTTTTTATGCTCTTTTTAGATCTGCCCCAAAAGATTCCAGTTTCAGAGGGAAGGAACCGCATCGGGGCTCATTGCCCACATTGAGTGAGGATGGCAGGTTGTGACCATGGAGTCTCAGCCTCAGTGCCAGAAGAAGGGGGGGGGGAAGGCAACCCAAAAAAGATGGCATGTAAACCATTCCCCTGCTCCAGCCCTGATGTGGAGACCCACGGGCCCCAGGAGTCTGCTGAAGTCAAAGCCTTTCAGGCTGAGTTGGAGAGGCCCATCGGGACTTTGTGGCCAGCCTTCAGATGACAGCAGCCACTATGGAGAACCGCCTGGTGGAGCAGTCCAGGTGGTCCAGGTGGAGAAAAAGAAGGTGGAGGCATACGGCCAGTAAGTCTCCGCCGAGATGGAACGCCTGGAACTATACCACCAGGCACTCTCCAGGTGGCATCATGCCGTGGAAGGGGTGTGGAGTTTTCCCTGGCCCAAGGCTTTGAGCTGCAAGAGTCCCGGGTGGCCGCCCCTCAGCCCTGTGCTGCACCCCAATGGCTGTTGTCTTTCCCCCAAGTCCCAGGGAACAGGCCCAGAGACTAATAGTTTCATTTGTAAGTTTCCTTTCAATGTTTACTTTTGGTTTCAGAATGTTATTGTTGTTGTTTTGTTGTTGCTGTTATTTAAATAGTTTTAATAAAAGTTGTATTTCTTGTTATGAGCTTTGTCTGACCTGCCCAAACTTTTATCCCTATGTGCTGAAGTTCTGGCTGGCAGGTGGAAGAATCTCATACAGCTTGTCAATCACTACCAGCAGCACCTGCCACCCCATGTAGCGTAGTTATTTACCCAAAGATGTGCTGTTCCAGCAGCAGGATCTCAGCTTGAAGACATCCCCCCAGGAGGGGCAGGGCTTGTGTTTGTGTGGGTGGGTGTGACAGAGAGAAAGACAGACAGGCTCCTTGACAGCGGGCAGCAGGCGGCGGGAGCTGGTGGTCGGAGGTTTTTTTATTTCCAGCAGTTTCAGCAGGCATCTACGGGTGGATGCGGAGGAGTAAGCTGTTGGGGGGCGGGGGGGTTGGGGGGGTTAGGCTGGCATGCGGGCACCGGGCTTCTGGATGCAGTGGGATGGAATGTGGCCCCCAGTGACTGGAATGATGTTCCCAGAATCTAACTGATGGTTCCTAGAACATGCAGGCATGACTGATTCAGGGATAGTGTAATGACAGCCTAAAGCCTATCGGGCACACTTCAGTCAATCATTCGATAGGTGGTAGCAGCAGGTACAGGAGCACACACAGGTAGGCAGGCAGGCAGGCAGGCAGATATAATATGTTGTGTTATATTCCATCTCATTATGGTATGGTTACTGCATGCTGTATGTGGACATTGGACGCATGAGTACAGATGAGAGTTCTTCCTGGTTCTGGCAGATGGCAGCCAGAGTAGCTGGATACACCTACCTCTCCCCCTCCAACCCCCATCTCTCTCGTTCTAGCTGGGAACTTCTCTCTCTCTCTCTCTCTCTCTCTCTCTCTCTCTCCATGAACAGCAGGTTGCATAAAAGGTGGAATGACAGCTGGGAGTTCTTCCTGGTTCTGGCAGGTGGCAGCCAGGGTAGCTGGATACACCTNTCTCTCTCTCTCTCTCTCTCTCTCTCTCTCTCCATGAACAGCAGGTTGCATAAAAGGTGGAATGACAGCGCCCCATGAGCAGAATGACAGGTGACAAGAACTCTGAGGGTGGGTCCTGGGGCTGGAGTGGCAGCTTCTAGATGTTGGCCACAGCCCTCCCTGTCAGTAACTTGACCCCAGAACCATGACGGTGGGTTCTGGGGCTGGAGGGACTGTTTCTTGATGTGGTGGAATGACATTGCCTCTGTGCGAGGAATGATGGCCCCATACCCATGATGGTGGGTCCTGGGGATAGAGAGGCAGGTTCTAGGTATTGTCCACAGCCCTCCCCTCCAGTAACATAGGCTCCAGAACCCTGATGGTGCGACCTGGGGCTGTAGTGGCTGTTTCTTAATGCGGTGGTATGACATCGCCTCCGTGTGATGAATGATGGCCCCAGACCCATGACGGTGGGTCCTGGGGCTAGAGTGGCAGTTTCTAGTTATTGGCCACAGTCCTCCCTGCCAGTAATGTAGGCCCCAGAATCCTGACGATGGGTCCTGGGGCAGGAGTGGCTGTTTCTTGATGCAGTGGAATGACATCGTCTCTGTATGAGGAATGATGGTCCAGACCCATGACAGTGGATCCTGTGGCTAGATTGGCAGTTTCTAGGTATTGACCACAGCCTTCCCTCCCTGTAACTTGGCCCCAGAACCATGGTGGCAGGTCCTGGGGCTGGATTGGCAGTTTCTTGATACTGTGGAATGACAGCGCCCTGTGGAAGGAATGATGGCCCAAGACCCATGACAGTGCATCATGGGGCTAGAGTGGCAGTTTCTAGGTATTGGCCACAGCCCACCCTGCCAGTAACATAGACCCCAGAACCCTGATGGTGGGTCCTGTGGCTGGAGTGGCTGTTCCTTGATGCTGTGGAATGAGGTCGCCTTCATGCAAGGAATGATGGCCCCAGACTCATGAAGGTGGGTCCTGGGGCTAGAGTGGCAGCTTTTTAATATTGGCCACAGCCCCCCCTTCCTGTAATTTGGCCCCACAACCCTGGTGGCGGGTCCTGGGGCTGGAGTGTATGTTTCTTGATGCTGTGGAATGACATCACCTCTGTTCGAGGAATGACGGGCCCAAGAACCCGTGGCACAGACAGCATGGATGGCAGTGGCAGCAACAGCAGACATTTTCTGCCAGGGTACAGAACCCTTGGCACAGACGGCATATAGGCCCATCCTGGGGGCCATTGGCACCAGCAGACAGTGGGTTGCCAGGGTACAGAACCCTTTCCACAGACAGCATATAGGCCTGGGGGCCATTGGCACTAGCATCAGCAGACATTGGTTGTCGGGGCAGGCAGTCAGGGTGCGTGGCATGAGCGGCAGTCAGGCAGACTGAAGCAGGTTTCGAGCTTTGCAATCTGGGCAGGCGGGCAGGCAGGCAGCGTGGCATGAGAGGTAGTAGGGAAGGCAGGCTTGGGCAGGCTTTGAGCTAGGCAACCTGGGTGAACAGACAGGCACCTTGGCATAGGAGGCAGGAAGGCAGATTGAGGCATGCTTTGCACTTGGCGGCAAGCTGGGTGAGCACACAGGCAGCGTGGCGTGGGAGGAAGTAGTGTAGGCAGGCTGGGACATTGGCAGCAGGGCACTCAGATAGGCTAGCAAAGACTGTGCAGCATGAGAGAGCGAGAGCCAGTCAGCGTCACATCAGTGGGCTTGTAACCATAGGCCGGCTGGCAGGCTTACAGTTTGTTTCCCATGCAACCCTGCATCAAGTGGTCAGTCAGATAAGGTGACTGAGGCCTTCTAGTATGAGAGAGAGAAAAATAGAGAGAAAGAGGCATTGAGAGAGGCAGAGAGAGAGTCAGGGTGGGTTCCAGGCATTGGGAGGGAGGGACAGCACATCCGCAGCACAGGAGCAGTAGCTTTAGCCCAGATTGAGGAGCAGGAGGAGGAGTCCCATCCCGACTGTCCCTGGCACGGGATGGCGTGTGGCACTGCACTATCACTCCTTGTCCAGGGGCAGCTCGGGGAATCCCAGCAGTGGAAGTTTCACCTTCAAGAAGAGCAACTGCTCCACCAACTTGGCCCCCAGTCTCAGGCAGTGTGGGGAGCAAATGTCCCCCGCCACAGAGAACACCCGCTCACTGGGGACAATGGTTGGTGGGCAGGACAGGATACCCTTGGCCACTTTCGACAGGGTCGACCACACGTTGGCCTTGCCCGCCCAATAGGCCAAGGGATAACTACTGGGATCAATATATGGCTCCTCCTCCAGGTAGGTCTCCACTGATGCTGAGATGCTATTATACTCCCTCTGGTAGCTCTGGGTGGGCACTACCTGCCCCACTGCCCTCAGCCATGCCCTTTTGTGCTGGACCCCATGCCCACTAGATTGGACAGCACACAGGAGGATCTGCTGGCACTAGTAGGGGTCCTGCTGCTGCTGCTCATCCTACTGCTGGTGCTGCTGCTACCACTAGGACTGGGGGCAGGGATAGACCCAGATGTTTGGAAGGGGTCACTGCTCCCACTCCCACCATCCCCAGAGGTGTCCTGCTGCATGGTCTGCTCTGTCTGCCAGACTTTCTGCACCAGCATACCCTTCTGGAGGCCTTGGACCATTGTCTCACGTGTCATGCTGTCCTCGATCCGGGGGCCAGCATGGTTACCAGGACATATTCCTCCCAGCGCAGGATCTCATCAAAGCACACATTCAGCGCCACCTCCAGCTTCCGTGCCAGGTCAAGCGCCTCATCTGAGATCTTCCTGCCCGGAGAGCCACAATCCCGCCCCCCGAGAATCTCGTCCAGGCTCCTCTTGAGACTATGGACCAGTGGGGTAACCTGGATGAGGGTGGCGGTGGAGCTGCTCATGGTCTCCATCACAGCCAGGAATGGTCACAGGATGAAGATCGTCTGAGCAATCATCTCCCATTTCTCCCTGTTGTACCTTGGAGGTGCATCAATGTCTGTCTCCAGTTCCACCTGATGCAGAGCAGCTTTCTCCTCAAGAAGCCGCTCGAGCATCAGGAAGGTGGAATTCCAACTGGTAGAGACATCCTGGATGAGCGTGTTCACTTGGGACCCTTGCTCGGCCTGCTTCTCCTGGAGGAGCTCACTGCCCTTCATGCTGCCGTTGAAGAACCCCACCAGCTTCCTCTCCCAGTCAACCAGGGTGCTAAGGGTGCCTGGCCCAATCCCCTTCTTCCCCAAGTCCAGATCATCCATCACCACAAGATGGAGGGTGTGTGCAGTGTAAGGGATGCTTGTGAAGCCCCCATCATGGACTGCCTTGAGTATATTGGCCGCATTGTCCATGACCACACACTCACCATGGTGGCCAGGGCTGCCTCGAGGTTCCTTGATGTCTGGGAGCTGTCCATGACTTGTGCCTGAAGCAGGGCCCACCTGTACCCTGCTTCAGGTCCCCTCCTGCCACTGCCAAGTGCTGCCTCTGGGTCCTGCCACCAGTGTGCAGTCAGTGCCAGGTAGGCATGCTGGGCAGTTCTGGTGGGCCACAGGTCAGTGGTGAAGTGGACCGTGGTTCCCCCAGCCCCTGCCTGCTGCTCCCTCACCCACTCCTTCAAAGCCCTGTAGAGCTGTGGCACCACAGTCCGACTCAGGGTGGAGCGGGAAAGCAGCTTAAAGTTGGGGGCCAGGAACCCAATCAGCTGCTGGAAGCCCTTGTCCTCCACAATTGAGAAGGGCTGCCCATCCAAATCAATCATTTCTGCCATCATGCGCTTCACTTTCTCTTGGAAGCCAGTGACAAGGTACCCTGCCGATGGCCTTGACAGATCCCCCCACCCCAGCTCCTCTATTGTGGACTGACGGCACTGCTGGGGAGGCTCCTGCTGCTGTTCTACCCCCTAGCAGGAGGAATACTGCTCCTGCAGCTAGAGGCAGCAGTTGGTGCTGGTGCAGGACGTTTGTCCGCTGAAGGAGCCAGGTGCCTGGCCGCTGCAGTCAGGAATCCTCTTGCATCCACTTTCACTGACTTCCCGCTAAGCAGCAGAGCACTGTGGCATGACTTTAGGTGCCTTGCCATTGCCCTTGTCCCCAGGTTGCTGAGCACCTGCTCAAGCTTTACCACTTTTTGCACACGGTGCACTGCACCTCTCTGGGATCATCTGCCCGCACCTGCTTAAAATGATCCCAGACTGAGGATTTTCACCCCTCCTGGCTTCTGACCCACCCCAGGTGACGCACTGCTACCAGCGCAGCTGGGAGGAGGAGAACTTGGTGGCACGGGTGACACAGCTGTCGGAGGAGGCTCAGCCATAGCCTCAGCTGCAGACATCTCCTCTGCGGCACTAGTGTCAGCCTCTGACTCACTGTCCGCAATCACGGTGATGTCCCGTGAAGGAGAGTACTGGGACCCTGAGGCTAGACTGCCCGTGCCCGCCATGCTGCTGGCAATCTCCCTGTGCCCCCCTCTATAGCTGCTAGTGCTGCTGCTGCTGCAGCTACTCCTCTTCCTACTGACATTGCCTGGGGATTGGGCCTTTCCTCTAGCAACCTGGGTGGGGTCCACCAGCTCTGGACTGCTGGGGATGAGCTTGACATAGGGAGGACATTGGTGGCGCTGGAGGAACATCGGAAGCAGCACTATGTACCCAGCCTCATGTACTGCAGGCCTTCCAGTGCCCTGCGTGGCAGTGGAGGAGGGCACTGCCAGGAGGCGATGCTGAGACAATGAAGCCTGGGACCCTAAAGCAGGCCTGCTGAGTCTGGGGCGTGGTGATGTGTTCGGACTACTGCTTCTACCTGCTGACACTCCCCTGGCATGGCCCCTGCCACCTCCGGCACATGCCCCATTGCCTCCCCTCTGGACAGCAGACCGGCCTCTCCTTCCCTTCTCCATTTCTCCCTCCAAAATAATTTTTTTATATGGTTTTAAAAAAAACAAAATCAAAAAAATTATTTAAATTTATATATATATATATGTTAAATCTAACTGATATTAACTAGTCTAAAACCTATTGAACTAAATGAAATATCCTAATAATTAACTACAAAGGCCTTGTCCTACAAACATACTGTATCTCTATCTATCTCTATAACTAAGCTAACTACTATGTATATCTGTCTAGTAACTATTTGTCTAATAACTATCTATCTTTCTATATATACAATATTACACAAGGGGAAACACAAAAAACACAGGGAGAGGTACAAAACTGAAATGAAAATCAATCTAATCATAATCCTACTCTAAAGAAATCCAAAACTTAAAAGAGGGGAAGGGAATCAGGGATGGAATAAGAGGGAGACGGAAAGGATTCAATGAAGGGGGGAGGAAGGAAGATTGAACACAGGGAGGGGTAAAAACAAACAATAACACCTAAATCTATCTAAGCTAAGCTAAATAAATGATAATATGGAGGTAGATGGGTTGGATGGGTGAAATAGGAGGAGAATAGGAGTGAATTCCCTTCACTCCCTTGGCTTTTGTGGCTCTGTCCATAACTGGTTCTCCTCCTACCTCTCTGACCGCTCCTTTAATGTGTCTCACTCCAACTCCGCCTCCTCCTCCTTCCCCCTCTCAGTTGGTGTTCCTCAAGGCTCTGTTCTTGGCCCTCTCCTCTTCTCGATCTATACCTCATCCTTAGGCAAACTCATTGCCTCCCATGGCTTCCAATACCACCTCTATGCTGATGACACTCAACTCTATCTCTCTACTCCCTCTCTCTCTCCCTCTGTTCAAGCTCGTCTCATCAACTGTCTCTCTGACATCTCTACCTGGATGTCTCAACGTCAACTCAAACTCAACATGGCTAAAACTGAACTCCTTATCTTCCCCCCTCATCCTTCCTCTCCTTCCTCACTGTCAATAACTATTGATGGAGTCACCATCCTGCCTGTCCCCCAAGCCCGTAGCCTAGGCTTCATCTTTGACTCAGCCCTTTCTTTTAAACCCTACATTGACTCTGTTGCTAAATCCTGTCGCTTCTCCCTCCATAACATTGCTAAGATTCGCCCTTTTCTCTCTGTCTCGTCTGCCAAAACTCTTGTTCATGCTCTGGTCATCTCTCGCCTCGATTACTGTAACCTCCTTCTCACTGGCCTTCCCCGGTCTCACCTTTCTCCCCTCATCTCTGTCCAAAACTCTGCTGCCAGGGTCATCTACCTCGCCAGTCGCTTCGACCATGTGCAGCCCCTCCTCTCTTCGCTTCACTGGCTTCCCCTTCCTGAACGAATCCTGCACAAGCTCCTAGTCTTCACCTATAAAGCTCTTCACAACCTTGCTCCCCCCTACCTCTCTGCACTTATCGCCCTCCATACTCCAGCCCGTGCACTTCGCTCCTCCTCTGTCCCTTCTCTCACCCTTCCACGCCTTCCCTGCTCCCCTAAGCGCCTTCGTCCCTTCTCACTTGCTGCCCCCCATGCCTGGAACTCCCTCCCTGTCCACATCCGCCTTGCCCCCTCCCTTCATACCTTCAAATCTCTCCTTAAAACTCACCTCTTTCGCTCTGCTCTGTCTGACTCTTTATCCTGCTGAGCCACTATTCCTATACCTACGATCGGTTTACCCTTATCCTTGCAACATGGACCTGCCTGCTGTCATTCTCATCGTAACCAAGCCAAGTACGTGCACTTGAGACCTCGCATCTTCATGAATGTTAGACCCCTTGTCTCTCCCTCTGTTCCCCTTCCTAAGTCTCTCCCCCAGCTCCTGTCTCTCAGATTGTAAGCCCTAGGGGCAGGGACCCTGTCTATTTTATTACTTTGTAAAGTGCCAGGTACACTGCTGGCACTATATAAATGTTTGTTAATAATAATAATAATAATAATTGCAATGGATTGAGAACTACTCGGAGAGGGAGCCCTTTGAAACACCTGCTGTTCAGGAACAGTGACTAGCTCAGAAGGTGTTGGGAAGGGGGGAGACAATCAGTTTTGTTTCTTGCTGCGCCCACTTGACCACAAGCCCCATTGACTTCGTGCAGCCTAGCCCATGGCCAATCGCAGACTGCGAAGCCAGTGGTCTGAGGCGAAAAGGGATGGTGATTCGGCAGGCTGGCTGCTACTCCAAGTCCCTCCACCCCTGGTGCCTGGAAGTCTGCTCCTCAGCTGATTCCCCCTCTCTGTCATGTTTTGCTTTCCAGTGACACGTTTTTGACACCCGAACTCACCCGAACGCGATCCAAATTGACCGAACTGTTTGGTCATTTCGACATTCGGAATTGAGTTCAGTTTGGTCAGTTAGTGTTCAGATTCGGGTTTGGCCATCCGAACAGGCCGAGTTTGGACTGAACTCTGAGCTTCCGAAACGTGTTCGCCCATCCCTAGCGATGGCGGTGCGTGGGAGCGAGCACACCCACCCACCCACCGCTAGTGGTGTTCCCACAGGTAACCCTCCACTCTCAGCGGTGACCAGCAGCATTCCTATGGACACCCCACCCACACACATGTGCGAGGGGGGTGAGCCCATTTGAAAAGGGTCTAACTTTTATATATCTTAATATAGTTAATAATAACAAATAATGTTATTTTTATAGTGTTCCCCTGCAAAATGACACTTGGATTGCTTTTCAGCATAACAATACCATAGTATATAAAATCCAGTTAAAATATAAATTTATATAAAAACCATTTTAAAGGAATAGCCAATGGAGGAGGAAAAGCACAATAAGGGTAACTAAATTCATATCCCCAAATAGTACTATGATAAACCAATGAGATATTACCCTGCAAGTTACCTGCTTGTCAGTTCGTTAACCACCAGATGTTTGCCCAAATATGCTTTTGAGCATGCAGCCAGCTGCTACCAGATGCATCATCTGGAGAAGGTTAGCAACATGGTGCAGACTAAAACTTGCCCAGCTGAGCTAATCTGAGCTAACATGTGTCCTTCCATCTGTTAGGCACTGTCCAGTCCAGACATGAGGTGAAGTCTGAGGATTGGGCCCAGAGGAGTGTGCTCACTCAACCAGGCCACCAAACAGCTGATTGAGGGGACCAGGAGAAACATGCACACCTGGCCTGCCAAACAGAAGATTGGGGTCGGAGGGCAGAGAAGCACGCTCTTCCAGGCCATCAAACAGTTGATGGGGGGTGGAGGAGTGCAGTCACCTGGCGTGGGTGAGCATTCCCCTTCTGGGCCCCTTTGGATTGCTGTTTAGTGGCAACTCCTCCAGGAGCCCAATTCTGCTGGGCAGCCAGGGTGTGGGGTGTCTGGGACTCCAGTCTTGTGTGGACAGTTCCTCATCCAACCAGTGTTGTGGAGAGACTTGTGATGGCAACTCCCCATCCCGAATTCCCTGGGGGGGGGGGGACTGCTTTTTTGAACTGCCCTCATTGCCAGTCCAAAGTGAGGAAGCTGTGGTGGCCCTCTCCGGGGCAGCCAGGGGATCTGGCTCACCCCTGTCTCATTTGTTTTCATCCTTTGTCTGGTAGGCAACTATGCAGTGTATGCTCTGTGGGCAGTCCACTGCAAAACACTCTCTCTCAGCCTTCGTTTCCCACCTGTAAAATGGGAATAACAACCACCTGCCTCACCGAGTTGTTGTGAGCTTGAACAAGATAAGAACTGTAACACATTCTGAACACTGAAAGTGCTATATAAATTATAAATAGAAATAACAACATCCATATGAAAAGAATCAGTATGCTGAATCACAATATTATAACTTATGTGAAAGAGGAGTAGTAAGTGTAATTAAAAGTGTCCCTTTTAATTAGAAAATAGTAGCAATGATGCTGGAATGAGCACTAAACTTAAAATAGGAATAGGAAGTGTGCATACCGCCTAACCATTTTAAAGGAAGCAAACTCTAATACCAATGCTGACATAGATAATGAATGTTATAAAAACAGCACATTTTGAAACTGTGTATTTGGAATATTCCTGCTGTGACCAGAATATCCTAGACAAGGAAGAGGACTTGTGAAGAAAACAGCATGTGATCATATAATACAAATGTTTTACATTGGGGTTCCACCGGTCTGCTTGCAACAAGAATTTGGGTTATTACTTATGGAGCTAGATTAATATGGTAAACATGAAGGCATGATGAAATCCATCTAGGATTGCAGGAACTGTTTCTATTGAAAAGAGGGCTCTTGCACTGAGATTAATTTAAATTTAGAAAGGTATCTATAAACATCTACAGGCAGCACAAAGCAGAGGATTCCAAGCACTGAGGTGATTTATCTGCTGTTTTGGAGAACAAACAATTCATGCTAAGGATAGCTGGAAAATAGATTTCTCATCCTGAGGGAAATTCCAAACTCCCAGCAACATTTTTTTACTCCAAATGGAGAAAAAGTTGGAGTTTCAAAGATTCCAATCAAATCAGAAATTCAGTGTTTTGGATGTAAGCACAATAAATGATCAGATTATCAATATATCAATATATCAATATATGATCAGACTATCAATATATGATGTTATATTATATGTAATACATCATCAGACTATCCATGATGCCCTGTACATTCACACACACAGGGCATCAGTAAAAAAAACACTATAGTATTAGAGCTCAAATGGGTAGCAAACTTTGTACCCACAGGTAAAACTTGCAGTTTTGGGTAGCCTATCAGTTACATGGCTGGTATCTGCATACCAAGGTGGGTAACCAATTACCCAAAATATCAGACATTACCATTAATAACTAAATTTTTGTTTTACTGATCCATGCCGTATTACTAGTGCTGAAACGAAGTATTTGGAAAACTTCAGAATTCAGCAAATATTACGGTATTCAGTTCAGAAAGTCCAAATTCCGAAGTTCTGAGGTCCAAGGCCATTCATTTTAAAACTTTGGAAACTGCTACTTATGTGGGGGACTGGTGGACAGTTGAGCTTCCCTTCTTCTGGAAGTGAAACTTAGAGCCATATTTGGTAGGCGGGGGTATGGGAGGGGACAGGTGAGTGATAGTAAGCCAGATGGCAAGTTTTGATTGACTGGTCAAGCCAGATGGCAAGCTTTTGATTGGCTGGTAGGGTAAAATAAAAGTGGCTGCAGCCATTTTGTCCATTCTTCTTGGTGAATTTGGCTGTGTCCTACAGTACTGCTGGATCTGTAAGTAATCATCTGGGGGGGAGGGGTGCCTGTCCTATCCTGGCATGGCATGGTATGGTTTGACCTGTCCTGTCCATAGGGTCAATGCTGGGGGATGAGGGTTACCTTTACATGCCATTTAAAAAAATAAAATAATTGCCACATTACTTCTAGTTCTGCCTGCTGCTTGGTTGGCACTTGACACCATGAGGTCAGAGGGATCTCTCTTTCTAGCTCCACTTCCCCTTGCCTGGTCAGTTTAAGTTACCAGTGCCACAGTACCAGTGCCATACCAAGAGGATACCCCTGGTCAGGGGGCGAGGAGTAAATGTCGGCTTTGCTGGGGCCTGGGCTTTCTGGCTTTTGGTGGGATTTATTTCTCCATGCAGTTGCAGACTCCATGGCCTGAATTTTTGTGCACTGCTTGGTTGGCATAATGATTTTAAAGTGGGGGCACTCACTGCTGATGGTGGCCCATGCTGTGGCTACACTATTGTTTTTGTTCTTTTGGATTTCTGAAAGCAGTTGTACTTTTAATATTTATATTTATTTATTTATTTAATTAATCAATTCATATTTTATATCCAGTTCCCTCCAGCCCTATGGCAGCTTGGGGCAGCAAAACATTTTAAGAACAGTAAGTTAAAAGCAATACACAGAAGGGTTACTAAAACATTGTAAAACAGACAATAAAAGAGGTAAAAACCACTGGCAAACAACCCCCACCCTACTCCGCCCTCCCCCAAAGGGCTGGACAAACATTCAGGTCTTACAGGCCCAGCGAAAGGGTAGGCGCTAGGCAAGTTTCCTCTGGGAGGGAGTTCCATAGTCGTGGTGTGACCACCAAGAATGCCCTTTCCATTGTAGCCCCCTGAGTACTACTTTTCTGGGAAGTGTCTTTCTGGGTAGTGCTTTGGCTGTGGGTTCAAGAAGTTTGCAACAACTTTCTGAAGTTTCAAAAGTTTTCTGAGGTCTGAAATTCCAAGTCCAAATTCCAAAACTTCGCAAACAGTGCTGAAGGGCCACCAAATACTTGAACTGATTATTCAAAACTTCAGTATTCAGCTTGAGTACTTGGAAGTACTATTCAGTACAGCCCTATTTATTACAATTTTAGCATCTTTCTGATTTTCCATGTTTTGTCATTTTTGGCATGATGTGCACACACACACAAGAAGAAGAGCCAAGGAACAACCATTGGATGAATGAAAATGGATGGGGAAATAGTAAATAGATAACTCAGTAAATGGTGGGAAATGGAAAACAAGTAACTCGGTAACAGAAAACTGGTAACTCAATAATTTGGGTACTGTTCAATTCCTGATCCTCCCAAGAGGAGAATTCACTGACTGCCTATAGTCTTCTGGGCCTAATTCAAGGTGCTGGTCCTTACTTACAAAGCCCTATACAGTCTGGGCCCCACTTACCTGCGAGACTGCCTCATCCCCTGGATTCTGGAGTAGCCCCTGCAGTTGGCCAGGAGTGCCCTTCTTGAGGTCTCCTGTGTATCACAAATGGCAACACTGGGAAGGGTGTTCTCAGTGGCAGCATCATGGCTGAGGAACTCCTTTCCCAGCGCTGATCCAGTTGTCCCCAGATCTCCCCTCATCAGTGTGAGACTTGGCTTTTTCGTAAGACTTTTGGTGGGGGAGATGGGTATGGGGAGGGGCTGGGGGGTTGTTTTGGCTCATAGGCTGCTTTGGGGTAAATGTGGAACTATTTTTATGTATTTAAGTGTTTACTGTATTGATTTTATGGTGGTTTTATTTCTGAGACTCCTCAAGCTGCCATGGGCAGAAGGAGATGAGATATTAAATTATAGTATATATAAATATATAAAAATAAATAAAAATAGTTCATGTACCAAAATTTCAAAGAGTAAGCCCAGTTTTATGGCTTCCTGTTCCAGCTGTTTATAATGTCCAGCTAGAGCTGATGAATCAAACCAGGGAACCCAGCTATTTCCCTGCCTTGAGCATTCCCTGGTGCCTTCTTTCAGTCCTCTGTAAATTCACACATACAGAGCGTGAGAAGAGATGCTTTGTCCTAACAGGAAAAGCATTTTTTGTTTTGGATTTGGGGTTTTTGTCACAAGGTAGTTCCTAATTTTCTAACAAGATTGTTCCTAATTTCTGTATTCTGACAAATTAAAACAGTCTGGCCACTAGAAATTAATTTGTGGTATTGATTCCATCAAGTTATCTTAAAGGTCTCTTTTAGGAAAGAAGAAATGTGAGTATATATGAAAATAATATGAACAAAACAGATCCACCGAACTTGAAGTCAATGGGACCAATCCCATGCCCTGTGCTCCCCATACATGCATATACATGAAAATAGTGTGTATGTCCATAAAGAGCACTTTGTGCCTCATGGAGCCCATGCAGATCCCACTTGGGATTGCAGCAACTGACTTTAATTAAAACAAAATTAGTGGATCTTTACATTCATCATCATCATCATCATCATCATCATCATCATCATCATCATCATTTATTACGTGATCTATGATCATTGTAAAACAATACAAACATCTACAGGAAAGACAAACACATAACAGCTTGCTTCAAAAGCATTGTACAATAAAATGAAAACCAAATACCTCCCTCTGATTCCTAGTGGGTGATGGTTAGGATTGGCTCGCTTAATGGGTACTTATAAACTGTGATCTGAGATGGACAGCCCTCAGCAAAAAGAGGGCTACCCTCCGAATTATATCTGGTTCGGAACTATCCAGCAAAACTGCCATAATCACAGGATCATCCCTCCCTGGATACTGATCCCTTATTGGTTCAAGAAGGTCATGGCGTGGCTCGTCATATAAATGACAGTGTAACATTATGTGCCCTACAGTCTCTGTCGTAGCATTGTCAAAGGGGCATAATCTGTCAAGAAATGGTATGCCCTGGATCCTCCCTTCCAGGACTTGAGAAGGGAACGCATTGAACCGGGCACTAGCTATCAGTTGTTTAGCTCTACCGGATATAGGGGCGATTAAGTAAGAAGCCATCTGACCCATGGGCGGGACATAGTATAGATACTCACGAATATGGGGTGAGGATCTTATTTTAGCAAGTTCCGTTTGACGTCCTATATCCCTAACCCTCGTAAGAACCTCAGTCCTGACGGAATCCGGGAGTCTCTCTTTCAAGCAGTGGGGAGACTTCCTCTCTCTTATTTTTCTCTCTCTGTCTCTCTCTCTTGGCAGCAACCTGGGTGGACAGACAGGCACCTTGGCATGAGAGGCAGGAAAGCAGGCTGAGGTAGGCTTTGAGCTTGGTGGCAAGTTGGGGTACAGAACGCTTGGAACAGACAGCATATAGGCCTGGGGGCCATTGGCAGCAGGAGACAGTGAGATGCCAGGGTACAGAACCCTTGGCACAGACAGCATATAGGTGTGGGGGCCATTGGCACTAGCATCAGCAGACATTGGTTACCAGTGTACAGAACCCTTGGCACAGACAGCATATAGGCCTGGGGGCCATTGGAAGCAGCAGTCAATGGGTTGCCAGGGTACAGAACCCTTGGCACGGACAGCACATAGGCCTGGGGACCATTGGCAGCAGCAGACAGTGGGTTGCCAGGGTACAGAACCTTTGGCACAGACAGCATATAGGCCTGGGGGCCATTGGCACTAGCATCAGCAGAGAGGGCTGTAGTGGAATGTCACAGTGGTAGCTATTTCCGCCGGAAACAGCTTTTCCGCAATTAGTGGTATGGTGTGGCAGAGGCTTTCATTTTGCTAGCTTCATTCCGCTGCTTCTGCAGTTCCACTAATTTCATTCCGCTACTTCCACAGGCTTCACAAAATAGCAGAAACATTACATTTTCACTACTTCTACCATTCCTCCAGTGCCACAAAATAGCGGAACAGCGGTTTTCCAACAGTTTTCGCAATTTTTTCACAATTCTGCAATTTGCAGAATGCCGGCGGAATTAGCGGAATGTCCGCAGTAGAGCCATGGTGTGGCGTGGGCAATTCCAAAATGGTGGAATGGAATCACGGCACGGTAACAGCTGCTTCTGCATCAGCCCTAGCAGCAGACATTGGTTGCCAGGGTACAGAACCCTTGACATAGAGAGCATATAGGCCTGGGGGACATTGGCAGCAGTAGACATTGGTTGCCAGGGTACAGAACCTTTGGACCAGACAGCATATAGGCCTGGGGACCATTGGCAGCAGCAGACAATGGGTTGCCAGGGTACATAACCCTTGGCACAGAGAACATATAGGCCTGGGGATATTGGCACTAGCAGCAGCAGACATTGGTTGCCAGGGTACAGAACCCTTGGCACAGACAGCATATAGGCCTGGGGGGTATTAGCAGCAACAGACATTGGTTGCCAGGGTACAGAGCCCTTGGCACAGACAGCATATTTTATTTATTTCATTATATTTATATGCTGCCCCCCCATGCCTACGGCATCTCGGGGCGGCTTCCAACAGAGTACAAAACAATTTTTAAACATAAAAAAATCTACAATATCATCATTAAAACAGATTTAAAACACCCCCCACAAAAATTAACCCACCCACCCTGCCCTCCGAAGGCCTGGACGAACAGCCAGGTCTTACAGACACGTCGAAAGGCCAACAGGCCCGGGGCCAGGCGAGCCTCTTCCAGGAGGGAGTTCCATAAACGCAGCCACACCACCGAGAATGCCCTCTCCATTGTGGCCCCCCGTCTTACACGGGGGACCTCCAGAAAGGCAACCCCGGTGGACCGAAGGGATCGCTCTGAGGCACGGAGGGAAAGGTGGTCCCCGAGATATGAGGGGCCCAGACTCCGAAGAGCTTTATAAATTAATACTAACACGCTGAATTTGGCTCAGTACGCTATAGGCAGCCAGTGCAGAGTGTTGTGCACTGGTGTTATGTGCTCACGCCGCCCCGTCCCCATCAGGAGATGGTCCACTGCATTCTGCACCAGTTGCAGCCTCCGAGCCAGAAACAAGGGAAGTCCCACATAGAGCGCGTTACAGTAGTCTAGGTGATGAAGGCATGGACAAGAGTGGGCAGATCAGGCCTGGAGAGGTAAGGTTGAAGCCCCCGTAACAGATACAGCTGGCGAAAGCACCTCCCCCGCCCTTCCCACCACAATCACTTCTGTCTTATCGGAATTGAGCTTCAGTCTTCTCTGCCGCATCCAATCCACCACAGCCTCCAAACATTGGGAGAGTGAAGAGACAGCAGGTCCTGGGTCAGTTGAAAATGAGAGGCACAGCTGAGTATCATCAGTATATTGGTGACATCGCACCCCGAACCCTCTCACGACCTCCCCCAGGAGCTGCATATACACATTGAACAACAGTGGAGACAGAATGGAACCCTGCGGAATGCCACAGGTCAAGGCCTGGGGGCTAGATGTTTCAGCCCCCAGCACCACCCGCTACCTTCTACCCAAGAGGAATGAGCAGAACCATCCAAGGACAGTCCCGTCCACACACCCCAAGTCTCACAGCCATCTCAATGGCAGCCCATGGTCCATGGTATCAAAAGCGGCTGAGAGATCTAGCAGGATCAAAAAGGTCAAACATCCTGCATCCATCTCCCGGCAGAGATCATCCACCAAGGCCACCAACGCCATCTCAGTACCTTAGCCGGGACGGAACCCAGATTTAAAAGTGTCAAGGAAACCAATGCTGTCCAAATGCGCCTGGAGCTGCAGTGCCACTGTCCCTTCAAGAACCTTCCCTAAAAAGGGAAGATTAGAGATGGGTCGGTAGCTGGTGAGTGTGTCCACATCCAAAGATGGCTTCTTCAGCAGGGGGTGCACCACAGCCTCCTTGAGACTGGGCGACAAT
This sequence comes from Sphenodon punctatus, assembly GCA_003113815.1. Lineage (NCBI taxonomy): Eukaryota > Metazoa > Chordata > Lepidosauria > Sphenodontia > Sphenodontidae > Sphenodon > Sphenodon punctatus. The sequence goes on along the minus strand of QEPC01014308.1, from coordinate 145,954 downwards.
CTCACCTGCCGAAGGGAGGCATTCACTACCCCCGCCAGCACAATTCCCAAGGTCTCCCTGGAGACTTTCACCAACTAGGATGGGCATGGATCTAGATCACAACTAGTGGCTCTGACAGACCCCAGGACATTCACTGAATCAGCCCCCGCACCACCTGGAACAGCTCTGCTGGACGCGACTTTGCAGACGCTATGAGGGCAGCAAAGAACTCCTTCCTTGCTGTCCTCACAGCCTCAACATAGGACCAAAAATGGGTCCTATGGAGAAGTCGATCAGATTCAGAGCGAGTCCGACGCCAGCGTCGCTCTAGTCTCCTACATACCTGTTTCATACACCGCAGCCCCTCAGTAAACCAAGGGACCCTGCGGTGACAAGACAAGGGAGAAGATGGAGCAGCAGCAGACAGTGGGTTGCCAGGGTACAGAACCCTTGGCACAGACAGCATATAGGCCTTGGGGCCATTGGCTCTAGCAGCAGCAGACATTGGTTGCCAGGACATGCAAGCAGGTGGTGTGGCATGAGCAGAAGTCAGGCACACTGAGGCTGGGTTCGAGCTTTTCAACCTGCACAGGCAGGCGGGCAGGCAGCATGGCATGAGAGGCAGTAGGGCAGGTGGGCTTGGGCAGGCTTTGAGCTAGGCAACCTGGGTGGGCAGACAGGCACCTTGGCATGGGAGACAGAAAGGCAGACTGAGGCATGCTTTGAGCTTGGTGGAAAGCTGGGCGGGCAGACAGGCAGAGTGGCATGAGAGGCAGTAGGTCAGGCAGGCTGGAACAATGGCAGCAGGGCACTCAGATAGGCTAGCAAAGACTCTGCAGCACAAAAGAGTGAGATCCAGTCAGTGTCACATTGATGGGCCAAGATCATGTAGCTATAGGCCGGCTGGCAGGCTAACAGTTTCCCAATGCCACCCTGTGTCATGAGGTCAGTCAGATAAGGTGGCCGAGGCCTTCTAGTATGAG
>QEPC01014308.1:91012-136488 GCA_003113815.1 Sphenodon punctatus | reverse complement strand
GTATTGGACGCAGACCTGCGTCTGGAGCGGCAGGTGGAGGCAGTCGCTAAGGCTGCCTTCCGCCAGCTTTATCTGGTGCGTAGGCTGCGTCCGTACGTCTCTGGCCCGGACCTGGCCTCCCTCATCCATGCCTTTGTCACCTTGAGGCTTGACTACTGCAACGCGCTCTACGTGGGGCTTCCCTTGTTCTTGGCCTGGAGGCTGCAGCTGGTGCAGAATGGGGCGGCTCATCTTCTTACGGTGACGTGTCGCCGGGAGCATATTACACCGGTGCTCCGAACTCTGCACTGGCTGCCGATAGTGTGCCGGGACAAGTTCAAGGTCCTAGTGATGATCTATAAAGCCCTATACGGTCTTGGCCACTCGTACCTTAGGGACCGCCTCACCTTTCGCGCTCCAGGACGGCTCCTGCGGTCTGCCGGGGGTGCCCTCTTGGAGGTCCCCCGTGTTAAACGGGGGGCCACGATGAAGAGGGCATTCTCGGTGGTGGGGCCGCGGCTGTGGAACTCCCTTCCGGAGGAAGCTCGCCTGGACCCAAACCTTTTAATGTTTCTGCGGAACTGTAAGACCTGGCTGTTTGCCCAGGCCTTTGGGGGAGGGTAGGGAGGTTTTTTTTAATCCCCTACCCTTTGTTTTCTAAGCCCTGTTAATATTTATGTTGAAGATTTGACTGTTTTATTAGAATTTTAATGTATTTTATTATTTTTAATTGTTTTATGCTGTGAGCCGCCCCGGGCTGCGTTGCAGGAGGGGCAGGATATAAATGCGTTTAATAAATAAAATAAAAAAATAAATACCCTGCTTCAGGACCCCTCCTGCCACTGCCAAGCACTGCCTCTGGATCCTGCCACTAGTGTGCAGTCACTGCCAAGTAGGCATACTGTGCATGCCTACCTGACCACAGGTTTGTTGTAAAGTGGACAATGTGCCCCCCCCAGCCCCTGCCAGCTGCTCCCTCAACCGTTCCTTCAAAGCCCTTTACAGCTCTGGCACCACATTCTGACTCAGGGTGGTGCGGGAAGCCAGGAATCCAACCAGCCGCTTGAAGCCCGTGTCCTCTATGATGGAGAAGGGCTGCCCATCCAGCACAATCATTTCTCCTAAAAGGCGTTTGACTTCCTCGTGAAAGTCATGCTGCCCTCTAGCTGCCGATGTCCTTGGAAGATGCCCCCACCCCAGCTCCTCCATGGTGGATTGACGCTGCAGGCGAGGCTCCTGCTGCTGTTCTGCCCCACCCCACCCCATCATCAGGAATACTGCTCCTGCTGCTAGATGCAGCAGTTGGTGCAGGACGCTTGCCCGCTGAATGAGGAGGGTGACAGGCTGCTACAGTTGGAAATCCGCTGGCATCCACTGCCCCTGCCTGCCCACTTAGTAGCAGAATGCTGTGGCATGTCTTCAGGTGCCTTGCCGTGGCAGTTGTCCCAAAGTTGGTGAGCAGCTGCCCATGCTTCACCACGTTATTGCACACATTGCACTGCACCTCCCTGGGATCATCTGCCCACACCTGCTTGAAATGTGCCCAAACAGATGATTTTTTTCCTGCCTCCTGCCTTCTGGCCCACCCCAAGTGATGCACTGCTGCCAGCACTGCTGGGAGGGGCAGAACTTGGTGGTGACGACACAGCTCTGGGAGGAGGGACAGCCATCACCTCAGCTCCAGACATGTCCTCTGCGGGACTAGTGTCTGCCTCTGCATCACTATCCTCAATGACGGTGATGTCCCACGAAGGGGAGTACTGAGACCCTGAGGCTTGACTGCCCACCATGCTGCTGCTGTCACTTTCCCTGTGCCCCCTATAGCTGCACCTGCTACTGCTACTATCACTGCTGCTACTCCTCTCCCTGCTGCCATTGCCCAGGGATCAGGCCCTGCCTCTAGCAGCGAGGGTGGGATCCACCAGACCTGGACTGCTGGGGATTGCCTCAATAATGGGGGACATTGGTGGCCCTGGAGGAATATCGTAAGCAGCACCTGCTCCAGCAGCAGCATAGACAAACGCAGCCTCATGTACTGCTGCAGGCCTTCCAGTGTTCTGCATTGCATTGGAGGATGATGGCAGGAGGCACCGCCATGTCACCCCCAAACTAGTGCCACTTCCCTCTGAACCCTGTCTCTCAGAATCAGGCCTGCGAACCTTGGGGCATGGTGATGGGCTCTGCCTGCTGCTGCTGCATGCTGCCACTCCTCTGCCATGGCCCCTAACACCAACTCTGCCACGTGCCCCATTGCCCACCTTACGGGTTGCAGACCGGCCTCTCCTACTTCCCTTCTCCATGTCTTCCAAGTGAAAGAATGAATGCAGCACACAAAGATTTTATATATATATAACATTTTATTTTTTTATTCAAATTTTGTATCTAATATTATATATATCTACACTAACTCTAACTCTAATTATTCTAAAATCTATGTAACTAACTATTGTATCTAAAGGCCTAGTCCTACAAACACACTCTAAAATATCAAAACTGAACTAACACTATCTCTATCTATCTATATACTAAGCTAAGTCCTTTGTATCTATCTATCTCTTCTAATATCTATCTAATCTATCTATATATACAGTATTACACAGGGATGGGGGGGGAGGACACAAAGAACACAGGGACAGGTATAAAACTGAAATGAAACCTAAATCAATCTAATAATCCTATTCTAAATAAATCCCAAAACAGGGGAAAGGAATAAGGGATGGAATATATAGAGGGAGAGGGAAAGGATTCAATGGACGGCGGAAGAAGAACACAGGGTGGGGTACAAAATAAAAACAACGCCTAAATCTATCTAATATAATCTAAATAAATGATAATATGGAGGTGGATGTGTGGAATGGGTGAAATAGGAGGAGGATGGCAATGGACTGGGAGGTAAAATGCTAGGAGAGGGAGCCTTCTTAAAATGCCTGCTGCCAGAAACAGTGACTAGCTCAGACAGTGTTGGGAAGGGGGAGGGCAATGAGTTTTGTTACTTGCTGTGCCCACCTCACTGTAAGCCGCATTGGCTCCGTGCAGCCTAGCTCGTGGCCAATTGCAGCCTGCGAAGCCAGTGGTCTGAGGAGAAAAGGGCTGTTGATTGGGCAGGCTCACTGGCTGCTACTCCAAGCCTCTCCATCCCTTCCAGTCATGTTTTTCCCTCCTAAACTCATCTGAACTTGACTGAACGGTACCAAACTGTTCGGTCGTTCAGATTGAATTCAGTTCGGTCGCTTCGGGTTTGGTTCGGAAGTTTGGTTCGGTCGTCCGAACAGACCAACTCCGAACGTCCGAACTGTGTTCACACATCCCTAGCTGGCAGAGGTTCATTTCTCCCACTTCTGCGGACATTGTCCCTGCTGCACACTTGCAGTAGCACTAAAAATAGCACCAAAACGTACAATTGCATAAAGGAACCAAAATAACTGAATAACTATTCACTTTGCAAGTTGATAAATATCAAAATAATATCTGCAAATACAGAAATTCCTATTTATTTCACCACCAAATGGAAATAATAATCTAATTTGCAGGGTGGTTTTCAGGGTGAAATAGATAAGAACTATAAAGCATTTGGCACTGAAGAACTATATATATTCTTAGATAAAAAAAAATCTTTGGTTTAAGAGAGGACTTAAGACTTTTACAAAATCATCCATGCTCCAAAAAGCATGGAAATTGTAAGTTAAGGATCCTGCCTTAACTTGTGCACCATGTAAACAGTAAAGATGTTTTACAGTCTCACATATTGTGCTCGCTTACAGTTAAGGCTCCATACACTTTGTCTGGTCTTTCAGTCCAAATCCTCCTCCTCTGCAGGCAACACTGAAGCTGGGGACAGAAAGCTCCTCCCCGCTCCTTAAGTGCTTGATCTCAGTCTCAATTGTGGCGACAATTTCTCCTTCATTTATAGCTCCTTTCTCAGGCAGCAGCTCAAGTGCTTCTGCTCACTGCACAGGTGAATAAAGATTTGTCCTCTTATGTCATGCAATGAGGTACTGCATTGTGGGTATGGGAGAACTGGTTAGGGGTATGCGCCAGGACCCCATGGCATTTTTCGTTATCGTTTTCATTATTAAAATTGGTCATTTTTGTTTTCGTTAATAACAAAATGTCATTTTTTGTTATAATTGTCTGTATCGGTACTGATTTCAAACAGAGATTTTATTTTTGGTTTTGGTATTGGTATCGATTTCATGTGCCAATGAAGAATTACTGTCAGAAATTGAACTCCTTCCCCTTCTCATTGTGATATAGAAAGAACTACACACAATAATATATACTGTATACAATATGGAGTTTTATTTCTATAATATATACAGAATCTATGCTAAACCTAACCTATGTATAATAAAAAATGTTCCTATCCTATAATCCTAATATATATAATAAAACAGCTTAGTATCTAAATATCTAATATATATATATATATATATATATATATATATATATATATTAGAGCCCCTTCTCAAAAAACCATCACTTCACATTGCCTCCCCCGCTAGCTATCTACCAGTTTCTAACCTTCCCTTTGTAGGGAAGGTTATTGAGTGGGTGGTGGCTCAGAAGCTGCAGGAGCATCTGGACTGCACCAGTTTTCTTGATCCTTCACAGTCCAGCTTTCATTCGGGTTTTGGCACTGAGACTGCATTAGTGGCTTTGGTTGATGACCTCTGCCAGGAACTGGATCAGGGTCATTCAACCCTGCTAATCCTATGCGATCTGTCAGCTGCGTTTGATCATGAGATGCTGCTGACTCGCCTGTGGACTGTGCCAGGGTGGGTGGATCTATTCTTGAATGGTTCCACTCCTTCCTGGCTGGGAGAACCCAGCGGGTGGTGATCGGGAATTGTTCATCTTCTCCCTGGGACCTCACGTGAAGAGTTCCACAAAGCTGTATTCTGTCCCCTCTCTTGTTTAATGTGTATATGCAGCCACTTGGTGAGGTCATGAGATGGTATGAGGTGTGGTGTCATCAGTACGCTGATGACACCAGGTCTCTTTCTCCTTTTCATCTGACCCAGACCTGTTAGCCTCAGTTCTTACCCAATATTTGGCAGCTGTGGGGGATTGCATGAGGACGAGTCATCTGAAACTAAATCTTGAAAAGACGGAGGTGGTTATGGTGGGGAGGACAGTGGGTATGATGTCCCCCATCATTGATGGGGTTCATCCCCCACTGATCTCTCAGGTCCGAAGTCTGTGGGTACTCCACAATCCACAGCTTTGCCTAGATCTCCAGGTTGGGGCTGTGGTGAGGAGTGCTTTCCACCAATTACATCTGGTGCAACAGTTTTGGCTGTATGTTTCTGACCTGGCCACTGTCATCCATGTCTTCATCACCTCAAGATTAGACTATTGTAATGCACTCTTTGTGGGACTACCTTTGGTGACGGTTTGGAGACTGCAACCGGTGCAGAATACGGAGGCCTGTCTTCTTACAGGGATCGGTCACTGTGAGCACATTACACCACTGCTCCAAGCACTGCACTGGCTGCCAATAATCTTCCAAGCCTGATTCAAAATGTTCGCAGGGCCAGCCTTACCGTGGGGTGGCTATGGGTGTCCTCCCAGGGCCTCATGCTTGGGGAACCCACATGGGTTTGGGGGTTTAATAACTTTGATTTTTTTTTTATTTTTTTTTTAAATAATCAGGTCGGGTCTGGTAGGGGGCAGCAGGAGTGAAGGAGAGGCAGAGGCCCAGCCTCTCCCACACTCCATGCCTCCTCCCCCACCCCCACTGCCTCGCACAGTCTCGGCCAGGGGAAATGAGGGAGAGAGAGGCAGAGGACCCGCCTCTCCCTCATTTCCCCTAGCCGAGAGACTGACAGGCAGGGGCCACTCATGGAGTGAGGGAGAGGCGGGGCCTCTCCTTCTTCCCTCACTTCCGGTGGTATTGAGGGAGAAGAAGGCAGAGGCCCCACCTTTCCCTCACGCTACTGACCCCCTTCGCTGCCTTGCTTGCCTTTCTGTTAGTTTTGGCAAGGGGAAATGAGGGAGAGGCAGGGCCTCTGCCTCTCTTTCCTTCATTTCCCCTGTCCGAAAGATTGTGCCAGGTAGTGGAGGGGGTGCGAGCACAGTGGGGGGCCCAGGCCGGAGGTGGCGGCACCGGCAGCGGATCAGGTAAGTGATCTGGTCAGAATCCGAATGGCTGCTCAGGCTTGGAGATGGGCTGAGGGGAGTGCCCCTCCACCCATCCCCAAGCCCAGGCCCAGGTAGCGTGCTTCCCCTAGGCCATGGAGCACCCCCTGAGTCAGGGAGTGCCCCTAGGCCCGCCAGCAGAAGACATGGGGCCCCACATTTCTTCCCCACCCTCGGCCCCACTTTGGGTAAGGCCTGTCCTGAGTGTTGGTGCTTTCCTATAAGGCCCTATGAAGTCTGGGCCCCTCCTATCTGTGTGACCTTCTCACTCTTCTTGTCCTGGATCGACCCCTGTGGTCCACTGGGAATGCCCTTCTTGGTGTCCCCCGGATGGGGCAGGAGGCTACAATGGAGAGGACATTCTTGCTGGTGGCACCCAGGCTGTAAAACTCCCTTCCGGTGGAGGCCCAGGTGACCCCAGACCATGCCTCCTTTCAGCGACAGTGCAAGACCTGGCTGTTCTGCCAAGCCTTTGATGAGGGAGGTAAGTGAAGGGGGGTGAGGGTAGGTGGGGAGGATGGGTTTTTTTATTGTAATTTATGCCTCCATTTTATGTAATTTACATATTTTATGTATATTTTTAAATATTTTGATTTTTGTAAGTTGCCTAGGTAGAAAAGGCGGGATATAAAAAATATCCCCTGTCCATTTATATCCCATATATGTACACATATACACACAACTAATATCTATAGCTATATAATACATGGACGGGGGGGGGGGGGAAAGACTGGGGAAGGGAAAAGGAAAACTCAGAGCTATATCTTCTCTGTGTGTGTGTGTGTACCTAAGGAATACAAATGCACTCTGACAAGCAAGATAACTAACACAGAATGAAGCAGCCCATCCCTACAATATTAAGGGTTCCAGTACCCTCCCCCAGAGTCCTCCTGATTGATTCTGGGAGGCAGAGGCATTGAGGAATCACAGGGTGCCATTCAACTGCTGGGATCTGCTTGCACTGCTCATTGGCCAGAGATACATCTATCAGGTCCTTCCCCTCCCAGTTCAAGAGTTCAACACAGTTTCTGGCTCTGAGATGTCTGCTCCCTCCTCCCCTCTCCACATTTCCCTCCAAAAAACACCTGCCAGGCAATAACAAAAACAATAACAACTTTTGTTATCATGATTGATTTCATTATTTTTTGTCATTTTCATTATTGTAATAATGAAAACAAAAATGACAATTTTCATTTTTGTTATCAATCAATATTTATTCAATAGCGTAGCCATAAGCCATTGCTAGACTTACATACACATAACCAACACGTAACACAAAACTACAAAAAACATGAAACCAGAATTACATACCCCATATTCCAAAATGCCTGGGTCCAAAAAGGCCCACCAACCCCCTAGGGACATTTAATCTTTGGCCACCTCCACCAATTCTAGAGTGGGCGATCCCTGGTCAAATGGGGTTAAGGGTCTAAAGTTAATAAACTGGTGCCTCCTACTAAATGCAGCAATCAGAAACTTCATCACAGCAGAAGTGGTGTCAAAGTGGGCACCTCTGAGCAAATGTCCCAATCTCCTCTCGTCAGACCATGAAGAGTGGCTAGGGAAGAGAGGCCCCAATATCCCCGCTTGCAGCTGGTCATACGGGTGACATCTGAAAAACAGATGCTCAGAAGATTTGACCTCAAGCTGATCGAAGGGGCAAACTCTCTGCATAAAAGGGACCCTGGCAAGTCTGCCCTCCCATAAACTCATTGGAAGGGCATTAAATCTTACAGCCATCATCAACCACTTCCCTCTGGCAGAATACTTCTCGGCCAAGTAATGGGCTAGGTTGATAATGAAAATGACATGCACACCCCTAGAACTGATGGTAATACTGATGCTTACAGTCAGATTCCCTGCTTCTGCACTAACTCTGGTCAATTCCATACTCCCCCTTGCTCAGGATTGACAAAAATAATCTCTTGGACTCATTAAAGCTGTTTATTTTGGAATGTCCTTTCTTGCCACATATTTTTAGTGTACCATTGTACAACATAACAAACTCTAACCTCAGAAGATCTGCTTTACCACACTTGTCTCCCACAATCCAGACAGCAGCTAAAAGTTTGCATCTCAGAAGCGGAGACTCACATAGATACCACTCCAGATCCCTCAAGAAAAACCAAAACAATGCCCCACCCCCTCCCCCACAAACAGTGCTTTGCCCTTTGCGGGTGAATAATAGCAAAATGTGACCCTCGTTAAAACAACCTTGTTCTTCTCAAGGCATGTCCCTGCAAGTCTTGGACAAACAGACTTGCTCTTCCCTTGGGAAGAGTTAGACTGACAAAGACCCCCAGCAACCTACCAGTGCCTAAGCATGCCACCCTGCAGCATGTGTCTGTGGCACTGCCGCAGGCAGAAGCTTGCTTTTAACTGGTCAGGGCTGGAAGTCCTTCACTGAGCCGCTCCACTGCTCCAACACTCCAGCGGGGAACAAATGCCTGGCACAAAGTTTCCGGTCTGCCAAAAGCCCCTGTTCTCCATGGGGTCCAGGCAAGGTGAGTCACTTGTGAGTAGGGCTGATGCGGCAGCAGCTGTTACCGTGCCGCGATTCCATTCCGCCATTTCAGAATTGCCCACGCCACACCTCGGCTTTCTGAGGACATTCTGCTAATTCCGCCAGCATTCTGCAAATTGCAGAATAGCGGAAAAATTGCGGAAACTGTCAGAAAACCGCTGTTCTGCTATTTTGTGGCACTGGCGGAATGGCGGAAGTAGCAAAAATGTCATGTTTCTGCTCTTTTGCAAAGCCTGTGGAAGTAGCGGAATGAAATTAGCGGAACTGCAGAAGTAGTGGAATGAAACTAGTGGAATGAAAGCCTCTGCCACGCCGTACCACTAAATGCGGAAACGCTGTTTCCGGCGGAAATAGCTACTGCTGCGACATTCCACTACAGCCCTACTTGTGAGTCTCCTAGTAGCAGCCATCCCAATCTGTCCCAGCAGTTTTGCCGCTTTCCTGGCCCTACACTCACGTCCCACCAAGTGACCCCTCTTTGGAAATAATTGTTGACAGAGCCTTTTTCAGGCACTCCCACACCACATCTCTTTTGTTCCCTGAAATCTCCTGGCCTGATGCTCTGGTAAAGACACATCTCTAAGAATCTTTTTTTTTTTTCGTCCCAGAATTTACTGTGTTTGTACTGCAACAGTGTAACAAACCTTCTAGAACTGCATTTCAGATGCTTTCACCTGCCCTCTTGTCCCCAGACACTTAAACATGTTCATATTAGTACTGTCTGTGCTACCTAAACTAATCTTTATGGAGGAGCTTTGCTCAAATATTACCCAACCCCAGCACAGCCTCAATCTTTCAGACTAGGGATGTCACCAAGGCAGGAAGGAAACAGCAAGGTTAGCCCTAATGTTTCTAATCCTGTATTTAGCCAAGTCTGCCCCAATCGTTATAATCTGGATGTAAATTAACAGTAGCCTCTGCTGTCCATATTCCTCCTGTTCACCACAACCCAAATTAAAGCACATAGGGTAAGGAGACACAAGATGTTTGTTAACCCACCTTGGGCAACCTTATTCCATGTTAACCTGCAATGCAGCTGACCATCAGGCCACTGCCACTAGATGTTCACCCACTTCTGCTCTGGGAAGGGCAGATGGCTGCTATGCAATGCATCTGCCAGAGAAGGTCAGTGATGCATCGCAGGCTACTGTTGCTCCAGCAGGGCCAACAGGCTGCCTACTGCCCAGTTAGCCCATACAGACCTATCACCAGGTGAAGTCCAAGGATCAGGCCTAAAGGAGCACACTCGCCTCTTGCCAAGCAACTGGTTGGGAAAGGGGGGCCTGGTGCTCACTCTCCCCATCCACTTAAACAGCTGATTGAGGGAGGGGGTTCTGGAGGAGAGTGCCCCATCCCCCATCAGCTATCTAGTGGCAGCGAGCCCAATTCTGCAGCGCAAAAGGAGTCTGGTAGTCCAGCCCATGTAGGCAGCTCATTGGCTGGACTCATGGTATGGAGGGATTGGTGATGGGTGTGGGGGACTACTCATTTGGACTGCCCTTCCCACTGGCCCAAAGTGTGGCAGCTGCATTGGCCCTCCCCGAGCAAGAGATATGGCTGGCCCTGTCTCATGTAACCATTACCCATAGGGAAAGCAGGGAGGCAGCAACCTGAAATTTTGAAATATACTTCCCCTCACCCCAAGCAATCCTCCCTAACAAATCTCACAACAATAGGAGAAATCATCCAGGAATGCTTGTGATTTTAACACAGTGATGCAGGTGCCTTAACTATAGAGCCGTATAATAATACAGGCAAAAAGTTTCAGATGAAGATGTTTAGAGCAGAGGCACTGTTTCAGCGTACAGCATGGATTGAGGAGAATTTGGATCACAGCGGATATATGATATTAAGGAACTTAAGTATCTTCTACTCAACCTTTTAAAAAAATTCTTAAATAAACCCACATATATTGACACTTATTTTGTTTAGGCAAAACCTCATCCGCAAATTTTCCAAAAGCAGAATGGTTAGGCATCACTGTAGGACTACAGACAGCCCAATAATGGTCAACAGTGGCATCAGAACTTTGAATTCAGTCTGGAGGCAAAGCCCAGTGCACCCAGTCCTTACCTTCCATTTCCATCCTGCTCGTGCTGCAGAACCCAAGCAGTCTTGGCCATAAATTACAGTTGCTTACGAGCTAGCTGATTACAAAATAGGAGTAGGAAAGGCTTAATGCACCATATTATTTTATCTAGCCCTATGCCAATTGTAGGTTTTTCTTTTATAGTACAATCTCTATCTCTTTGTCCAGTCTGGTCTTAAATTACTCAGTTTTGTTTCCTTAATTTCCTTTGGGAAGCAGTTGCACAGCATAATAGATCTCACCCTGAGGAAATGTTTCCTCATGTTCCGTCTTAATTTTTCACTGCTCATTTCATCTGATTACATCTAATTATACCCCCATACATCACCCTTAACAATATCTTATTTCTTGTTTACCTCTTAAGAATACTTCCTACTTCCAATAAGCATTGACTCAAGAGCAGGATTGTGATTTACCACCCTCCCAACCTTCCCTTTTAAATAAATCTTTTGACTCCTACCTTTTTGTTGATTTTGGAGTTATTTCCCTTTAATGGTCATTTGAATGAGTTCTTTTTTTCCTGGAATGATTTGATTTGATATTTTTTCATATGACAGAATGTATCACTGTCCCTTTAAGAAGGAAGATACACCTGCCCCAGTCTTGCTTGCCTCTTAAAGGAAGGTTAGTTGAAGAGCTGAATAGAAAGAGACGCAATAGGGCAGCTGAGGGCTAGTTGGTAGGAAGCACAGATATTGGTACTAGGGCTGAAACTAAAACTGAAACAGGTACTTAATTTAGTACCCACAGGTAATACCTGCATTTGAGTACTACATTAAGTACCAACTGGGTACACTGAGACACACCCTCCCCCCCAAACCAGCTATTTAAAGTACCAGGGTTTTTTTGTTTTCCCAATTACCAATATCAGGATAGAAAACAAAAAAATCAGGACTGGAAGTCAAAAACTGGGGACGAGACATTGGCCCTTTTCAAACAGACACGTTAACACTGATAAAATGGGTGTTGCATTTTATTATACATGTGCAGGGCTGCAGGTGTGTTCTATGGGTGCCCTGAAACATGGATAATAAAATGTAACACCCATTTTATCAGTGTTAGAGTGTCTGTGTGAAAAGGGCCACTGACTTTCTGGGACCAGAAGTTGACTTTCTGAGACATAAAATAAAGAAATTGTGAAGGAAGTAAAAAAATTGGTACTGGAAGTTGACATTCTGGGACCGGAAGTCAACATTCTGAGACATTGGGTACCCAACTTGGATCACAATTAGGTAACAATTGGTAACTGATGTTGTCGGGTGATTTGTGTACTTGAAATTCTTCAAATATACGCATTTTAGCTTAAACAAATACAGTACGATCGTGCTATAATGCACACTGTTATAATACGAATTCAGTTACAACCTGCTATGAGGCATGTCCTTCAACTGACAAAAATAAAGAATGAAATCCTTGTTTATTCATTCAAAGAGGTCTTTGATCACAGGCAGAGAGATTAGCAGATTGTGCTAAGAGTCCCCTCCAGGGAAAAGACTCACCAGGATTGCATTTTCTAAGTATAATGACACATCACAGCCACTCTACCAGCTGTTCCATTAAACTGATGGGTCATTATCCATTAAGCAATGAAAGCCTGGTCAGCCTTGCAATATCAAAGGATTCTGCACATCCAAACACCTAAGATTTAAGTGTCCTGGTTATAATGTGGTTACTGTTTCAATGAGGCATGAGGCATCGTTTCCAATACTGTGCAATTATGGGGTTGTACTGTATGAAATTTCATATTTGCAAATATAAATCACATGGGGAAATAGTTTATCCCATGAGCAAATATCAGAATTTGATTAGCCACAATTGTAGCATTTGCACCTTCATTTACTTCATTACATTGTTTTTGTTACTTTGGGATTTCGTGTCTCATATTTCCATCATTTCGACATTCACTACATCATCCACTGATGGTGCTTGTGGCAGGGTTTCAGGTGTGCATCCAGCACAGGGGCTTTGAGAATTCCCCCTTTAAGATCCTGTGGGTCACATAGTGAGCAGGCCCCTTTAAAAGTAGTGTGCCACCTGGTGAGAGGGTGACTGACTGGCAAGTGAGAGCAAGAATTGAGAGCAGAGGTGTGCCTACCTGACATCTGTGGTGTGGTAGGCAGGCCCTCAGCTAGCCAGAGGGCTGGAAACACACAAGACAGTCAGAAGTCAGGATGCAGAGTGGAGCAGCAGGGCTTGAAAAGCAACCACCTAAAACAGACTAGCCCCAGATGTTAAATTGATATTAAACCAACAAGCCGGCCGAGAAGTGAGGCAGATGACCTGAGAAGGCTAAGGAGCTCCAAGGTGCATTAGAGATGGATCCAGGAGGCTCACCCAAATCAGGGCTTGAGTGTGGTCAGTGGCAGGGGCTCTGGCTGGACCCTAGTGATGTGGGACACCAGGAGAACAAACTGCTGTGGAGACACCAACAGAGAGAGACTGAGGGTGAGTTGCAAACCAGAGATGAAGAGGAGCCAGACTGGGAGCTAGGAAATTTGCCTTGAAGGTACTATTGAACCCCCAGGGGGTTGTTAGAATGGTACAGCACAGCAGGCTTGACTCTGGGGTAGGGGTGATGCCATGTAACAGTGCTATTTATCGCTAAACATATTAACAGCTAAACACCAAAATGCCAGCATAACTCAAATACCAAGCATGACAATACGGAAACTAGGCACCTGTGTTCACTGCATTTTCCTTATTGTTGGCAATGGGGAATCAGTCTGGACAGAAGGAGGGAATTTTAAAAGTGATATGGTGATTGAATAGTGATACGGTTAAACAGTGATACAGTAATGTAGGTTAAACACTATTTTGGTAAACGGTAATGTGGCAACAGTAATCAAGTTACTTCCCTTTTCCTTCCCCTATTTTAAAGTATTTTATTATTGTTTAAAATTGTCTTGAATTGTTTTAAATTGTTTTATATTTTTTATATTGTTTTACACTCTGTGAAGTGCTTTGAGTGCCATGTAAGGCATGGGGAGCTATATAAAAGTGAAGTTATTCATTATTTATTATTATTATTAATGGTAAATCCTCTGGTTGCAAGTCAGATACTATCAGTAACCAAACAGATATTGAATAATGCAGATAGTGCAATATCCAACCAACCCTGACCTGGCCACTGTCATCCAATGCTTTCATCACCTCTAGGCTTGACAACTGCAACGCGGTCTACATGGGGCTACCCCTGGTGACGGTTTGGAGACTGCAGCTATTGTAGAATGCGTCAGCCCGTCTCCTGTTGGGACTGGGCCACCGGGAACATATTACACCAGTTCTTTGGTCTCTACACTGGTTGCCTATAGTCTTCCGGGCCCAATTCAAGGTGTTGGTGCTTGCCTATAAAGCCCTAAATGGCCTTGGCCCAACCTATTTGCAGGACCAACTCACCGCCAGAGTCCTGGATTGGCCCCTGCGGTCATTGGGGGGTGCTCGCCTCGAGGTCCCTTGAGTCTGCCAGGGGGCCATGACGGGGGAGGACCTTCTTGGTGACTGCTCCACGGTTGTGGAACTCCCTGCCAGTGGAGGTCTGTTTGGCCCCAGATCTTCCGTCTTTTTGACGCTGTTGTTAGACATGGCTGTTCTGCCAGGTTTTTGTTGGGGAGGATGATTATTTTAATTTCTCCTTGTTTTTGAGTGTTTTAACTGTTTTTATTGTTGCTTTGTAAGCCACCCAGAGATGCCTGTGGCAGGATGGGCGGGGTAAGAAATTTTTAAAATAAATAAATAAATTCTGGATAGTAGCAGTTATTCATTTCAACTCTAATCTTAACTTCATATGTATAAATAATAAATAGAGCCCTGGATCTGAAGGAGTTTCCGGGGTGTGTCATGTGCCTTCCAAGAGCTGGAGAACACAAACCTTTGGCAGAGAACCCTTTTTGACCAACAACTTTGGGTCGTCCAACTAATAAGGTGACCATGGCTTTTGGTAGTATGCTTCAGCCTACAGAGGAGACCATTTTCTGGTCAACCTCCTGCACTGTGATATGAGTTCTGCAGTGAAGGTGGGCTTGGGAGTGAAAAGGGAGCAACAACCAAAAGCTGTGCTGAACAAGCAAAACACTCAATCAATGCTGAGGAAAGACACTGAGTGAAAACAAGCATGACAGTAACCCACTCAGGCCAACAGGCCACTATCATGTTTGTTATCAGGCTCCTAGTTTTGCCTGGATTGACCCGAGCATATTCGTGGCTAGCCTGGACTCTCACCTTGGCGGATGACTGAAGTCACAGTACCAGCGAGTGCCAACCCGATTAAGGTAAAGTGGGCTAGAGTGTGTTTGCATGTCTGTTCCTGCAGGCCGGGAGTCCGCTAAGGGTGGCTGCCATGGCGGCCATCATAGGATGCCATGACTGCATGTCATGGTGGGGAGTGAGGCACTGGACACAGTGTGGGGCTAGACAGATGCACATTCATGTAACTTCCCTCCCCACTCCACAGGCCCTGGCCATGTGAATGTTAACTGACCCTGTCTGGACTGTGTTCACGACAACTTCCTGATCTGAACCATGCCGGGTTGCTGCTGTGGTGTGGTCACATCTGTTTTTACTCAGTCAGTGAATGCTGAACTACTCCGACAATGGGTATTTTCAGACGTTATGTTACCACACTCAACCACGGTGAATCCCCCGTGGTGGTGGACAGCCACATAATGTCTGGTTGCTCGCTGCCAGATGTTCACCACGGTGAACCACCGGCTGTGAGCAAAATAACCAAGCTTTCGAGGATGGTCCGGGCACCATCCCTGAAAGCATGGTTAGTTGAACCACAGCCCAGAATTAGCAAACGGTAACATCTGTTACCGCTGCCGATTCCAGGTCATGGCCCAGACCCCGGGTCAGAATCGGGCACAGTGGCCAGAGTGGCCGCTGCGCCCACCCATCTCCATGAGGGCAGGCAGCTGGGGGAGTGTGGGGGTGGGGCTGTGCAACCGCATGTTGCGCCATGCAGCCCCCCCCCCCGATTCCCCACCGGAATCAGCCGGCACATCTTCTGGAGGTGACATTTTGATTATGGCGTGGAAGCAAAAGGTGATTCTGTGACGGGGCCAATAGGCACCCCGTCACATCTGAAATCACCCAATGTGTGCAGCATTCAGATACGATGCTGCTCTTAAGAGTGATTGAAGCATACACCCACTCATGAAACATTACTGCAGAAGGGGTGTGGTGTAAGCTGCTCATAATTCAGAGTCTGATTATGAGCATCAAAGGAATGTTTAAGGATACACTGAGATGATGATGATGATGATGATGATTATTATTATTATTATTATTATTATTATTATTATCCTTTATATAGCACCAGCGATGTACCTGGTGCTTTACAGAGAATAAGATAGACACGGTCCCTGCCCAAGAGCTTACAATCTAAAGACAGGGGGAGGGGAGACAGGGAAGGGGAACAAAGGGAGATACAAGGAATGCAACATTCATGAGAATGCGAGAATACAGGTACACGTTCTTGGCTTGGTTACAGTACATTGGGATTTTGCAGCTAACAGGTGGGGGATAATCCTGGGTGGGGATGATTAGCAGGAGTTAGGAAGGGTGGAGCGGAAGAGGTGGGTTTTGAGGAGGAACTTGAAGGTGTGGAGGGTGGGGCCAAGGCGGTTGTGGGCAGGGAGGGTGTTCCAGGCATGTGGGACAGTGGGGGAGAAGGGACGAAGGTGGTTGGGGGAGCAGGGGAGTCATGGGAGGATGAGGGAGGGGATGGAAGAGGAGCGGAGTGCTCGAGCAGGGGTTCGGAGGGAGGTCATGGAAAAGAGGTAGGGGGGAGTGAGGTTGTGAAGGGATTTGTAGGTGAAGACGAGGAACTTGTGCAGAATACGTTCAGGAAGGGGGAGCCAGTGGAGAGAGGATAGGAGTGATGGGCTAGGTGGATGATCCTGGCATCAGAGTTTTGAATAGAGATGAGGGAAGAAAGGTGAGAGTGGGGAAGGCCAGCAAGGAGGTTACAATAGTCGAGGTGTGAGATTACTAGGGTGTGGAAGAGAGTTTTGGTAGATGAGACAGACAGAAAAGGGCGTATCTTGGCAATGTTGTGGAGGGAGAAGCAGCAGGATTTGGCCACGGAGAGGAATGAGGGATGTCTGGAGGAGAGTGACTGGGTGGAATATTTTCTAATAGCATTCATAGAACCCTACTACATAGTAGTAGCTCTTCATTATTCCATTATGCACCCTACTATGTAGTAGTTACTCCTCATTATGGTTAAAAAACATGTGATGGTGGTGCGCCACTGTCACAACCTGGCCCCAGGGTGGAAATACATGGTAATTCACTGCAGGCCATGTCAGGGTAATAACCATACATTACGTACCCACAGCCAGGCCACCATCCCTCCGCCCACATGTTTCATGGAGGGCCGCAACACACATGTGGGCATCTGGCCCCACCCTCACACTACTCCCAGAACCCCATCCCATGCCATGAAGGGCAGACATGGTGGCTGGCCATGGTGGGCTACAACAGACATGCTAGCCAACTGTGGCCTTCTTTGGCCATTTTTTAATGAGACGCTCCCACGCATGTCCACCCATGGGACGTGTGGGAGTGCCAGTGTAAATGAGGTGTGCGGATGTACACTCCTGTGGCCCATACATCTCCACCCATCCATGCACCAAGCATTGATGAAAAAGTTGAGTCCTTAAGAACCCTGTTCCAAGATTTTTGCCCTCGTCCGTCTGCCCTATTACTGTATGTGTGTGAGAGAGAGTATGTGTGAGAATTTATGTGTGTGTGAGAGAGAGAGAGAGAAAGAGAGAGAGGGAGAGAGACTCTGTCTGCTTGCTTTGCCCATGGGCCATGATGCTCCAATGCCTTTGCTTATCCCCCATCATCGCTCGTTGAGCCACTTGTGTGACACCTGCTGTTTGTGGCACGGGAATTGTTTCAACCACCCCAGCATCTGTGATCTCCCTTGAAACAGGGAGGTTCTCCCAGATGAATTCAGGGGCCACAGTGGGGCATGGAAGGACAGGAGGTCTCTCAGATATGCGGTCTCCAGACCATTTAGGGCTTTAAAGGTCAAAACCAGCACCTTGAATTGGTGACTTGGAAAACTACAGGGACCCAGTACAGACTTTGGAACACGAGTGTAATTGCTCTCGGTGCCTCACACCCAAAAGGAGACAAGCTGCTGCATTCTGCAGCAGCTGCAGCTTCTGAACAGTCATCAAGAGCAGTCCCACGTAGAGCACATTGCAATAATCTAGTCTTGAGGTGATGCAAGCATGGATGACAGTGGCCAGATCTGAATTAGAAACAAAAGGCTGCAGCCTCCTCATCAGATGGAGTAGGTGAAAAATGCTCCTGGCAACTGCCACAACCTGACAATCCAGGCACAACAATGGGTCCAGAAGCACTCCAAGGCTGAAAACCTGATTGTCCATAGGGGGCCAGATTCCATCAATAGCAGGAGTCTTAACCCCCTCCAGGTCACAAGGCTAGCAATCATCATCACCTGTCTTCAATCAGCAAATCCTCATCCAGTCCCCATCAGCAGTCATGCAGCAGGTAAGCACAAAGACTGCAGGGCCTGGGTCAAATTAAAAAGAGAGGTAGAGATGGATATCAGCAGCATACTGATGGCACTTCATCCCAAACCTCTGAATTACCTCAGTCAGTGACCTCATATACACATTGAACAAGAGGGGAGGCAGAAAATCTTGTGGAACTCCACAGGGGAGGTCCTGAGGGGACAATGATCAGTCACCCATCACCACTCTCAGGACCTCCCTAATAGGAAAATGGAACCACCCAAGAGCCACAGTCATGTCAACAACTCATCGTGATCAATTATATCAAAGGTCACCAAAAGATCCAACAAGATCAACAAGGTAGAATTCCCCTTGTCAATCTCAAGGTGAAGGAAATGGAATAAGGCCACAAGTGCAGTCTCCATGCCATACGCAGAATGAAAACCTGACTGAATTGGGTCCAGGAATCTGATGGTATGTAGATGAGCCTGGAGATGTTGGGCAACCACCGGTTTAATAGCTAAAGACAGGCCAATAGCTGGCCGGAGAGTCACCGTCCAAAAATGGCTTCTTATGTAGGGGCCGGGCAACCACATTTTTAAGAACGTCTGACACCCTACTCACCCAAAGGGTGGCATTGACAACCCCCATCAGAAACAGTCCCACTGTCTCTCTGCTGATTTGCACCACCCAGTACGAGCAATGATCTAATTCACAACTGGTTGCCCATATCACCTCCCACATCGGTGAGTGATACTGATTTGAAATTGACCCAAATTAACAGAACAAGACTGATTTCCATAACCTCAAACTCTGATTTAGCAGATAAAATGGCAGTACCCAAGTTGTAGTGAATATGAGTGATTTAGTTTGTAAAGTAGTTAATAAAAATGTAAACATGGGCATTAGATGACTCCATTTCCATGCAAAGGAATACAGGAATAAACAGGCCCCTCACCACCCGGAATAGCTTCGCTGCATGAGACTTTGCAGATTCTATGATAGCAGAGAAGAAAGCTTTCTTAGCCACCATCACAGCCATGGCATAGTCCTTTAAAAAGGATCTATGCCACAGCTGGCCAGCTTCAACACGAGTTGAGCGCCACCTGCGCGCTAACCACCTACCCTCCTACTTCAGCTGCCTCAGCTCCTCCATAAACCAGGGGGGGCTGTGCTGCTGCAGCAGTGGGAGCAGACACTTGTATTTATGGCCATGGTCAAGATGTCATTCCACAAGGTGACCAGGTCATCAACAGATTAGCTGCTAAGGTCAGTAGGTAAGTCCCCCAGAGAATTCTCAAAACCGATCAAATTCATTAGCCTCCAGTGGTGAACTAACCTAACCTGTTCACCATCCCAATGAGGGCTTAGGAGGGCTTGAATCCAGGCTTTCAGATGGTAATGCTCTGACCATGACAACGGTGTTGTAACAACACTCCAAATAATTGGAATCCCTGTATCCAGGCTGATGAAAATCATCAAATCCAACATGTGTCCCACCTCATGGGACACATGTGGACACACATGGAACACAAGTGATTTCAACATCACTTCCCAGACCATTTTGGCTACAGCAGTTAGGGAATCAGCTGTGTGACAGGATGGTCAGTAAACCAAGATGATTCCCATTTTATCCCCAGCCAAATTCAACACAAGGTGGACACAGTCTGTCTGAGATGAGTTAGGCAGCAGATACCTCCAAAAGGCCAAGCTGTCTTTACATATCACAGACGCTCCACTCCCACCCCCCAGGTCTCTGAACGGAGTCCAATGCTGCACTGAGTAGTACCCAGTTGGCACCATCTGGGACAATACTGACCCAGATGCTTCATCCAGTCAGGTCACTGTAATGCATGTGAGGACAGCAACCTCATCCCTACTCAAATCATGAATGATACAAGATTTACTTTGCCACTGACCTTGCATTAAGCAGCATCAGTGTCAGATCAGGGGCCCAACTGGCCTTAGCCCCCAAATATCCCAAAACAGGGAGTGAGCAGGACACAGGGACAGAGACCAAGTCTCTCTCCTGACAATCCCAATGGTCTATCCTCCCCGTCTGCCAAACCTCTGAGACGTTTTCTAATAGTCCCCCCCCACCCGCAAAAAAAGTTGCTTGTTTATTTCAAGAATGAATTCATTTTCTTTGCTACTAACATACGTATAATTTACTTTCATATATCCCATCCTTGCTAGTAATGAATGCTGTCATGGTTACAGGGCTATTTATGCATTATTTTTCTGTGCAAAATAGTTCTGCACTGTAGGGTTCTTTTGAGTGGATTCAATGGCTGTCTTGCCATTGACTTCAAACAAAACAAGAATTTTACTCATTGAGTAGTTATGGGTGATAGGTACAGTAGAGTATGTAGAAGATGAAGGAAGAAGAATGTAAGTGGGAGATCTGAGTTGCAGAATGCCTGAAAAGGACGGAAACTTTCCTAATATTTTTCAAGCTCCTCATTCTTCTTTTGTTCCTGTCTGTATTCCTGACAGCTGAACCTGCTGCTCTTTTTATCTAGCTTATAGCTTGTCTGCACTACTTACTTTATTGCTAGGTACAAATCAAGATAACTCACTTTCACCTCTTTGGGGATAGTCCTATTTCAATGCTTGTATTGTGGTTGTCAACTAGTTTGTATTGTCTTTTCCCTATGGCCATTCTATGAAGGGCAGGGTATTTATTAATAATATCTAAACGGAGAAATAGCATGTTTCTTTTTCTTTCTCTTGTCAATACTTTTTCATCTTCTCTCAAAATTCTTGATATCCATCC
This sequence comes from Sphenodon punctatus, assembly GCA_003113815.1. Classification (NCBI taxonomy): domain Eukaryota; kingdom Metazoa; phylum Chordata; class Lepidosauria; order Sphenodontia; family Sphenodontidae; genus Sphenodon; species Sphenodon punctatus. The sequence continues at coordinate 115,492 of QEPC01014308.1, read as the reverse complement.
TGACCTACACAGCTTCTCTGGACAGTGGGAGTTTTGTTTTCACATATATTAAAAATGTGTGGAAAGCAGATGTTGGTAGCCCAGTGAGGAGTTACAATAGGGTTATTGGGACCGCTGAACTGTATGTCATGGGAAAACAGTATTCCAGTGGAGGACAAATTCCTTGAATTGGATCATGGTACTTGAGTTCAGATGCCACAACAACACTGGATGTTTGTTTGTTTGTTTGTTTCTTTTTTATCACAAGTTGGGGTTACCTGAAAGAACCAAATCTTGGTCACCTTGAAGTGTCTACTGTTCCCTTTCACAGTTATTGATTTGTCAATAAATTTAGATAAAGCTTGGTTCCCTACAAACTTTTCTATAGCAGTCAGCTTCCACTTAAATATGTAGAACAGAGATGGGAAACCTCAGGTCTAGGGGCCAAATGTGGCCTACAGCAAGTTGTAATGCACCCCCTTTCTAGTTCCTGGTGCTGGCCCCTGAATCTAGTTCCTCCCTGCCCCCAGCACTGAAAAATTGAGCTCAGGGTAAGGGAATGGAGATGAAGCATGCCTACAAAGATAGGGGACAGATTCATGACAAAACCAAGCCAAGCACACGCACCTGAGTCTTCGCACCTGCTTGAATGTTTTTTTGTCTTCTCCCCTGTCTCTCCCACCGTCCCCTCTCCCTGTCTCCCCCTCCTTGTCTTTTAGATTGTAAGCCACAGGCAGGGACCGCGTCTATTTCTATGTTCTGTACAGCACCAGGTCACACGACTAGCGCTATATAAATAAATAATAATAATAATAATAATAATGATCTGAACCTTCTTTTTATTGAGTATCTACCTTAAGTGTCCCTGTTCCCAGCTTGTACTAATTTACAAAGTGGCCCCATGGAGAGAAAAGGTTCCTCACCCCTGATGTATAGAATTCTGCCTTGGATGAGGTTGGACTAGATGAGTCTTGAGGTTCCTTCCAACCCGCAATTCTATGATTCTACAACTTTTTCCATATAGTTTATAGCCTTACCTGTATAAATTAACAAGCAGGAAGATCTATGGCATTGGATGAACTTGTTTTATTTACTGACCATGATTCTACAACTTTTCCCATATAGGCCCTTTCCACGTAAGATGCCCCCCACTCCCATGCCCACGCAGATCCACTGCGTGGGCATAGGTAGGGCCGCCCATCTAACTACCATGGCGGGTGGGTGGGGGTGCTTGCCTGCTCCCGCAAAACGCACATCTCCACCCATCGCCCATGCATGGAGCAATCGGCGAAAACGGCGGTTGCTCTGTGTATGTAGATGGGTGGAGGTGGGTGGAGATGAGTGTACATCCGTGTACCCGTCCCCCACAGGCCACCCCCGCACCATGACGCACCCCACCACCCGGGCCTATACGAAAAGGGCCATAGTATAAAGCCTGACTTGTATTAATTAATAAACAGGAACATCTATGGCATTGGATGAACTTGTTTTCTTTACCCACCATTTTCTATTCAATTTTTTCCCATTAGGGTAAAAAAAACAACACTTTTGACTTTGGTGCTCCCTCAGCAAATTACTCTTTTATTGTTTTATGTGCTGATTTTGCTTAGTTGTGGCTCAACTGAATTTCCCCCCACCCCCCTCTTGCGTGTATACTAAGTGAACTTTTTATGCCCATGAATATTAGTTAAGGAAGTATATTGGCTTAGATAATTCAATCTGCACTGGAATCTGCACTTAAATTGCTATTAATTCCAATCCCTTAAAGAGTAACCTATGGTTGAAACAAAGTCAATATGATTAAGTAAATGAGAATAAACAATAGGGAACAGTGTAATAAAAATTTTTTATAAACCTTTAAACACTATTAATCATTCAGCCTAGTATGCAAGTGTGACATAATGGAGGCGAATCATGTTGTTGGTTAACAATTAGTGCAGTATTTATTAATTATTCCAGTGGAAGATTTCTAGTTGCAGAATATAAATGTGTAGTTATCGACACAGTAGTTTCCAAGTGCTTATTGCTTAACTATAAATCTTACAAGCTACTGATGAAGTCACTTAGAGACAAATGCTGATATCTTACTTATAGGTCAACCTGACATATCCCTTAAAGTTGATGGAATTACTTACAGTGTACAGCGCAGGGATACAGCTTGAATTCAGGGATACAAATTTGATGCTTAACTGATAACTGAGGTGTGCCCAGCTACCCTGATAATTTAAGTCCAAATTGTGACCAAGAAAATACCAAAACTAACTGACAATTTTAGGAAATTGTAGCCAGACTTTCTGATCCTATGGATATCAGCAAGGACATGAAGCATCATACAGAGCAAAAAAGATATACTACATACTTATCCAAATCAAAGAGAATATTTCATTTCATATCTTGATTTGGGTTTTGACTAATTTTTCCCCACCCCCAAACTGAGTTTGTTCATCCCTAAAACTAATAATATATCCATATATATCTTTATAAAGAGCATGAAGTGTATTTCTCACCATTATCAAGTACATCACAAAAGGATAGTAAGTTATTAGTTTTGCCATATATTTCCACTAAGTACAACATTTTCCAGTAGATCAACCCTACTATAAGGATCATTTCCCAAACATGTTTGAATAAGATTTTGGACTGAATCCAGTCATTTCCATTAGGCATAACTGTATCTACTTTGACTGTTAAAGTGACAATACAAATCAGGATTACAGTATATCTAATGTGTGGTGGCAATGTCAAATATACCGTAAGTAGTTTAACAACTGAAAATATATCCAGTTTGATTGACATCACAGCAAACCATAATTGATCCAAATTATGTTAAATACAACTGGACATGACCATTTTACACTTGAAAAATTAAGTCATGAGTTTATCATCTGATAATTGGAACAATAATAAGGATGCAAGAACAAATCAGAAACAACATCCTTAGCTTAGGGATGTACAAACTCAATGGGAGGGGAAAGAAATTAGTCACAAATATTTACTACGTGCTTCCCATCTGTCAAAACCCAAAGCCCAAGCAGCTATTGATTCCAGCCTTCGAGGCCTGTAAGATTTCTGGGCAGTGTCCGGACTGGAACCTCATTGTCACAGCCCTCTCGATTGGACCTTCCCCACTATAATTTTCTCAATCAACACCAAACTTCTAGTCTGAGCATCGAGCTCTTGTCACACCTCATGCCTCATAAGCTTGTTCCCGATCAGTCTCCATGTCCACAATTGCTACACTGCCTCACTTGTCTCAATGCCCATCTCTATATCATCTTGTATTGCTTGTGTTCACATCCAACCTTGCCTCTAGCCTGCCCTTTTGCCTTGCCTCACTCAATCCCTGATGTATCCACTACTTGACTCTGGGTTAACTCCTGTCTCTATGAGACTGTCACACCATTGGTCCATGACCCTTGGTTATCCCCTTTCTCTTGATGCCTTTCCTGGACCTATTTCTAACTATATGACCTTGGGGCATGGCTTTGACCAGGCTACTTGGCTAGCCTGTATCTCTGATTGCTTTCTTGGACTGATTCCTAGCTTATGATCTTGTGATATGTTTGATGGTGTAACCAGACCAAAAACTAACATTACCATGGCTGGGAAATATTTTGCAGGGAAAACAAAAATCCTTCGGATCTTGTTCATTTTTCAGCAACTGTACAAGCCATATTGAACTCAAAGAGTCAGATTCTGACATAACTTGTAAATGAACTAAAAAGGAATAGCAGAACTAACTGTCTAGTGTGACTACACTGAAATTTATGGAATTCTCTAATAGTCATTTTGCAACATTACATTGAAACAGAAAACCAGAATACTTGAAATAATTTAAATCTAAGGCCACAATCTTTAGGCCACTTACTCTGGAATAGTCGTATTTAAGTTAATGGCACTGCTCCAGAATGTTTTGAAGATTGTACTTTAACTTTTTAAATCATGTCAGACAGCAGAAGTTGCTTGTCTATTTTGCAAAGAAGACTTAGGCTGAATATCAGCCACAACTACCAATAATCAACTATTTCTAAGCTTGAATGTATCATTCTTATCCCCCCCCCCCCCCCCAATGATATGCTCTCTCATTAGGGCTCCTAATAGAGGAAGAATAGATCAAGCAAGGTTTTAATACTGGATTATAATAAATATTTTTAAAATAAAAGCTATAGTTAATATTTAAGAATATAAATAGACAGTTTTAAACAGTGGTTCTCAAACTGAGGAGAGGGCACCCCCAGGGTGTGAGGAAGGCATCCTAGCCAAATGCAAGAAGAAGCAGAGCGACCAAACTATGCCTGATCTTTCAAAGAGGGGGAGGGGCTTGTCCAAAATGGCAGTGTACCAATGGGAAGCGAGAAGGAGAGGATAAGGCTTATGTGACAGGGTCACAGGGCTGCCTGTTAGCCCTAACCTGAAGGAGGGAGAACTGAGTTAGAGCATGTATTGCTAAAACGCCCTTTAAAAAGCCAGGCCATTTTGGACTAATTGTTTCAACACCCTGCCTGCCTTAGAGAGTGCTGTGAGGGCAGGGGACCTGGTCCCACCCCCATTAAAGGAAGGGGACAAGCGATAGTGACTGCACTGTGCAGCAGGCAATGACAGAGCCTGCTGGATAGAGAGTTGCCATGGGCAACAGTTTGAGCATGACTGAAGTTGTGCAAGACTTTGGGACACCAGTGAATGCCACAGCAGCAGTTGGTTGGCGAATGGAGTCAGAGGAGCTCCAAGCACATCACCCACCCACCCGACTTATACATTGTCAGCATAATCTGGTCACCCCTCTTTGGCTGGGGAGGGGGGGCTGGAAAGGAATTTTATCTACCAACCTGTTTGGCTATTGGGGAGGGTGTTTTTTTGCCATCCCCAAAGTACTTGGAAAATTCACTTTGCAATCTTGGGAGTTTGTTCATTTATTTATTTATTTTAAACTTTTTAAACCCACCCATCCTGTCACAGGCAGCTCTGGGTGGCGTACAGCATTTACAAATCATAACATTACAAACAACTTTAAAATATTTAACAAAAGGGAGGAATAAAAAATATCCCCAACCGCCCACCACTCTGACCCATCCCCCGCACTCTATCCATCCTTCCCCTCAAAAGCCAGGTGGAACAGCCATTCCTTGCAATGGCGTCCAAATGAGGGGAGATCTGGGGCCAAATAAGTCTCCACTGGCAGGGAGTTCCACAGTCACAGAGCAGCCACCAAGAAGGTCCTTCCCATTGTGGCCCCCTGGCAGATTTGGGGGACCTGAAGGAGAGCACACACGCACCCTCGATGACCGCAGAGGCCAATCCTGGACTTGGGGGGTGAGGCGGTGCCACAACTAGGTCAGGCTGAAGCTATTTCAGGCTTTATAGGCAAGCACCAACACCTAGAATCGAGCCCAAAAGTCTAAAGGCAGCCAGTGCAGAGTCCAAAGAACCAGCATAATATGTTCACGACAGTCCAGTCCCATCAGGAGATGGATCGCCACATTCTGCACTAGCTGAAGTCTCCAAACTGTCACCAGGGGTAGCCCCATGTAGACCACATTGCTGTAGTGAAGCCTAGAGGTGATGAAAGCATGGATGATGGTGGCCAGGTCAGAGTCCGAAACATACAGCTGAAGTTGATGGACCAGATGTAATTGGCAGAAGGTACTCATTAATAATAATAATAATAATAATTATTATTATTATTATTATTATTATTATTATTATTATTATTATTATTATTATTATCAAGCATTTCTATAATGCAAACAATGTACCTGGTGCTTTACAAAGTAATGAAATAGACACGGTCCCTGCCCTAGGGCTTACAATCTGAGAGATGGGGGGGGGAGGGGGAGACGAAGGAAGGGGAACAGAGGGAGAGACAAGGAGTGTAACATTAACAAAGATGTGAGGTCCCAAGTGCATGCACTTGGCTTGGTTACATTGAGAATGATGGCTGGCTGGTCCGTGTGGTGAGGATATGAGTACACAGAGCTCAGGTAACAGATTGTACTGAATGGAGGGTATCAGCAGGAGTTAGGGTGAGGGGAGCGAGGAGTTGGGGAGGGCAGAGAGGAAGAGGTGGGTCTTGAGGAGGATGTGAATGTATTAAGGGATGGGGTGAGGTGTATGTGGGCAGGGAGGGAGTTCCAGGCATGGGAGGCAACTAGGGAGAAGAGATGAAGGCACTTAGGGGAGCAGGGGAGGTGTGGGAGGATGAGAGAGAAGGGGCAGAGGAGGAGCAGAGTTCACAGACTGGAGCACAGAGGGAAATTAGTGCAGAGAGGTAGGGGTGCAAGGTTGTGAAGAGCTTTATTGGTGAAGACTAGGAGCTTGTGCAGGATGCGTTCAGGAACGGGGAGCCAGTGAAGAGAGGAGATGAGGGGCTGCATGTGGTTGAAGCGATGGGTGAGATGGATGACCCTGGGAGCAGAGTTTTGGACGGAGATAAGGGGAGAAAGGTGAGAGCGGGGAATAAGGGGAGAAACGTGAGAGTGGAGGCCTGTTTGGCCCAGGACCTCCCCTCGTTTCAATGTTGTTGAAAGCCATGGCTTGGAGCAGTAGGGCAATCGTGTGGGCTTGGTTCCATGGGAGTGGAAGGAGTTTGGAGCAGTTAAGGGAGAAATCTTGGAGGCTTGGAGCAATGGGGCAGGAGAGATCTTGGGGGCTTGAGGCAGTGGGTGAGAGGGATCTTGTGGCAGGCGTGGTATTTTGGGGGCTTAGAGCAGTGGGAGTGGAGGGAGCTTGAAGCAGGAGGGGGATCTTGAGGGCTGGGAGCAGTGAGGGAGGGATCTTCAGGCAGGAGAGGGGATCTTGGAGACTTGGAGAAGTGGGGCAGGAGGGATTTTGTGGCAAAGGGGGATGACTTGGGGGCAGGAGAGACCCAGGGTTGGAGGGGGAGAGTTGTGGAATCTTAGAGAGGAAAGGGAATGTTGGGCAGAAAGGGCAGATCCAAGGTTAGCAGGCTTGAGGGATCTTGGGCTACAAGGAGAAACCCGAGGACCTTTGGGCTTGAAGAGGGAGGGGGTACACTGGGGCAGATGGCTTGAGAGTTTTTCTATTGTACTATGTTGTGTGTACATTGCTTTTCTAGTTTACATGCCTGTCTTTCAAATCACTTATTTATAGGTTAAAAAGCATTCACAATGTATTATTTATCATTTAATATGTAAAGTGCATTCCATTAATTATCTGCAGTAATTTCTATGAAAGACAAAAAGTTAAAAAAAAACTCACAAAACATGGTTACATAAAAAGACAAAAAGTCAAAACTTATAGGGGTGTGCGAACACCCGGGGATTCAGACCATTTGGGAATCGCCCCCCCAAAACCATTTGGGGTTCGGCTGTTTGGCCCGAACCTGATTGGGGGGCTGAATCTGTTTGGGCAGGGGACAGGGGGGAACCCGCTTTCCCCTCCCTCCAGGCTGCATGGGTGGAAGGGGCTCCAGAGTTCACCTCTCCCCCACGCTTCACAGCCTACTAAAAAAATATTTTATTAAAAAAAAAAACCTCCCCAGGAATTCCCCTACCTGGTGATGACAGGGCTCTGGCCCTGGGTCCTGCGGTGGCAGCAGTAGCGTTGGCAGGTTTGGCTCTGGCAGCACTGCAGAGTGCTTCAGACCTCTACTAGGCCTTCTGGGTCAGGTGACCAGGTCAGATGACCCAGAAGACCTAGTAGTGGCCTGAAGCATTCTGCTGCCACCACCGGACCCAGCCCTGCTGCCACCACCGGACCCAGGGCTGTAGCCCCGGTACCACCAGGTAGGTCAGGCTCTGGCCCCGGAGCCGGCGGAGGTAGCGGGGCCAACTCTGGCAGCACTGCAGAGCACTTAACGCCTCTACTAGGCCTTCCAGGTCAGATGACCGGGTCAGGTGACCCAGAAGGCCTAGTAGAGGCCTGAAGCACTCTGCAGTGCCACTGGAGCTGGACCCGCTGCCACCGCCACCGCCACTGTAGAACCCGGGGCAAAAGCCCTGGCGCCACCAGGTAGGGTGTTCCCTGGGGTGGGGGGTTTAAAGAAAAAAAATTAGTAGGCTGCACAGGGTGGGGGGGGAGGTGAGCTCCGGCACCCCTTCACCCATGCAGCCTGGAGGGAAGGGAAATCGGGTTCCTCCCAGCCCCCCACCCCCCACCTGAATGGGTTCAGAACCTGAACTTGGTTTGGGCAGGGGGCAGTTCAGGGGGTTAGCAGACGGGCTGAACTCCCCAAGTTCAGACCGAACGCCGAACCCCCAAACCGTGTTTGCACATCCCTAAAAATTTACCCCCGCCCTGGTCAATACAACTTCTATGTAAGCACACTCCTAGTGAATACAGCTTATGTGTCTTCCCCTCATAATTGTTTCTTGAACCCTGGAATACAGTGGGCTATTGTGCTAGCATGCAATCTTTATATTCAATTTGCCTCTCTCAATCCCAGTGTTTTACTAATGAAAATATACTGTGAAGTAGACACTGAGTTACTATGAATTCTAGCAATGAATGGACGTCAACATTTTCTTCCATGTTTGGTTAGCACAGAATAGAAACCTAATAACCTTGAAAGTAGCATAACCAGAACATCTCAGCTAACTAGTTATGGTATTTTTGTTCCCTTTGTGTTGTTTTGATATAACACAATAGGTAATTCTAAGCATATAGCAATGCTTCAGGGCACCATGGGAATAAACAGTAACGACAATAATTTCCAGGATTCAAATTTATGGGAGGGGAAAGAATTTTTAGCACCATTTTCAATGAACAAAAGGAAAATTAAAGATTGGAAAGAAGTGGCAATAGGAACGCAAAGTATTGTAATTTGATCCTCGAAACTCATAAGGAAGGTTCGAATTTCCCCCCTCTTTGAACACTGCAGTAGGACTGAAGAAGTTCTATTCCCACAATTTATTATTTTGAAGTAGATATTTAATGTTGTAAGCCAGCCTGAGTCTTTGGAGAAGGGCAGGGTAAAAATGTGGAAAATAATAAATATTTAAAATACGGATCTTGGGAGGGAAAGGGGGCTGTATATAACATACTGTTTTACAAATGATGACCATATGACTAAGCAAGATCAGTCTACAATGGGATATCACAGACGGCTTTGAGGAATTATTCTACTTCTGCTACTACTACTACTACTACTTCTCTTCCCCTCCCCCCACCCCCTTTTTGTCCTTTTAAAATAAGCTCTAAATAAATAAAGCTTAAGTAGCAGCAGGAACTGAAGGGTGTTGTAACAAACAAAAAGCCATGGAGGCATACTTTTTGTTGGGGGGGGGTTCACCCTCCCATGGTCTCTCAATTGCAGAGTCTGGGTGTGCTCCTCGATTCGCAGCTCAGCCTGGAATCTCAGGTTGTGGCCGTGACGGGTAATGCATTTCGGCAGTTACATCTTGTCCGGCGGCTTTGGCCATATCACTCAGACTCCGACCTCGCCACTGTCATCCATGCCTTCATCACCTCGAGGCTGGATTACTGTAATGCGCTCTACGTGGGGCTGCCCGAGAAGCTGATCCGGAGGCTGCAGCTGGTGCAGAATGCTGCAGTCCATCTCCTTACAGGGGCGGGTCGCAGGGAGCGCATGACACCAGTACTCCGGGCTCTGCACTGGCTGCCTATAAAGAACCGGGCCAGGTTCAAGGTGTTGGTTTTAACCTTTAAAGCCCTTCACAGCATGGACCCTGCTTATCTGCGGGACCGCCTCACTCCCCATGTGCCCGTGCGACCCTTGAGATCGTCCGTGGGAGCCTTTTGGGAGGTTCCCCGGGCGAGGCAGGTGGCCACCAATGTTAGATCTTTTTCGGTGGCCACCCCCGTGCTGTGGAATTCGCTCCTGGAGGAGGCTCGGCTGGCTCCCACTCTCCTGCTGTTTCAGCTTGTATGTAAGACCTGGCTGTTCCATCAGGCTTTTGGAGAGTGGTAGGGGTGGGGTTGGGGTGGGGGGGTTTCACCACATATTGTATTTTTAAATTGTTTTTTAAAAAATTATATTGTTTTTATTGAATGTTGTTCACCGCCCCAGGCTGCCCTGAGAGCAGGAGGGGCAGGATATAAATTTTAAATAAATAAAATAAATAAAAAAATACAATATAATCACTAGCAAATACAAATAATGAAAATTTGGTAAATTTTTATATATAGCCCCTTCCACCAAATTGGATCGGACAGTACTTCTCAAAGTTTACTGACTAGTGTATCTTTATAGGGAAGCTTATGCATCCAAGACAGAAATGCTGCCATCTCCAGGTGGAATGTACAGTGGCTGCTTGGCATATAGAATCTACTCTACTCTGTCCTTGGCAGGATGGCATCTACCAAGTGCATGGCAATTTGTAGACAAGAATGCTTATTCATTCCTAGTAGTTTGGTGATATGAACTTGTCTGTATGAGCCTGCAGTGTTGGACTATCCCCCCATGGAGAGAGGAATGATCCCTTCCACCTGGCTCTCTTTTCTCCTTCTGTATGTATTTTAACAAGGGTTGGTCCCTGGGGATGCCAGCCTGAAGTGTGGCACACAAAGGGTGCTGGCCATTTGTGGGGGTGTTGTGGCAGCCAGAGAGATGCCTGCAAGAGGACACACAGGGTTCAGACTGCCTGATCTGGTACTTTGCATAGGAGTGAAGACATCTGAAAACTATTTACTGGACTACATTAGAACCACTTGGATGAACCCTGGATCCTCGGTGGTGCTCACTGATACTATTTGCCCTTTGAGTCACCTGGGACTCAGCTCTGCGGCCGGCTCCCTCCCAGCGGACTCTTATTTTGGAATCTCCCCTGAAGCTCACAGAGGACCCGGTCCACAAGCGCTGCTCCACTTCCTCCTGAGGGAACGTGAAATGTTACAGCACGGCCACAGGCTCACACCATAGGTCACACTTTGAAGGGCTGGGAGCCTAGAGAATGCTGCTAGCTTTTAAAACACATATTTTAGTACACTCAGAACTTTTTCTGCTAGATAAGGATATTAATATAGCTTGTGTTTTGCCCAGCTTAAAATACCAGGACATGTTTGGTTAATTCTGCCTTAGGTGTTGAGTGTGTACACCCGTAGATTTTTGTCAAAAGTAAGGCTATTATTTTGGGAGTTAGAACTCAAGAGTCCTGCTGAAATCAAGGTGATTTATTGCAAGTGTGGAATAACATTTTCATGATGATTTGAACTGACTAAGAACCCCTATGAGCCTGTTACTGTAGTTCAAGTGGGTGGGTTTATGTGACAGGCTTTATTGGATAAGGAAGAGCCCACTTAAGTTCAATGAATTGGGGTATGGATGTAATTTATTTATATGCTAAGGGTTGATGATTTTTATCTAAGTTCTAACTGTCAAGTTTGTTTTTCTCTTTTGTTATTATATGTAATGCTACCTAAAAGAGCACATATGATGGATGCTGGCCAGATATCTCCACCTCTTAAACAAAGGAAGTTGGATGCTTACTTTGAAAACTCAAGATCTCAGGGCTTGAGTGATAACATCTTGGTTACATCCATTCCATTATCTAACTCTGTGGTTGGACCAAGAGGAGAAAGGGACATCTGACTCCCTATAGGAAAGACTGGCGCTTTTTAATGCTCCACAGGCATTGAACAAACTGTTAACCCTGAATCAAGACTATAAGACAAGAGCATTTGTGGAAACTCAGAAGGGGGAACAGGGAAAAGAAATTCCCCCCAAGTAGATGATCCTTTGTTAGTGGGTACTTTCAGACATGATGCTAACCACCCTTTAACCACCCTTGGTGGTTATTTATGCATGTTGCAGGACTGCATAGGGCACCAATACAGCCCTGCAACATGCATAAATAACCACCAAGGGTGGTTAAAGGGTGGTTAGTGTCATGTCTGAAAGTACCCAGTCTTAGACCCGGATCCCCAGTTAGTAGGAAACTGTTCAGTATCTTTGGAGTTAATGTCAGAACAAATTCTACTAATTAGTAAATCCCTTCAGTTCATCTTTACGCAATTAGGAAAATTGTTAGAGTTAGTTGACGGGAAGGGCTTAGCACAGATGCATAGGGTAGATATTAAATCAAATAATAATTTTTGCCCCTCCTCCAGGATTCAAAACCATTTAAGTGCAAATGAAACTCAGAGATTACAGAATATTCAGTTTAAGAGATACACTCCAGAAGCCTGTGTATGCACAATCCCATGATTGTAAAGGTTCTGGGACCAAATTCACTCTAAGATCAGAAACTATTGTGTTTACCATTTCCCCCTTGCCTAATGGAATCAATCCATTACGAAATACCCCTTTTCAAGTGGCTGGGCATATTGGGTTTATAGCTCGTATAAACAGTAAGCCCAAAGCCATTAAGGAAATTGAATTTCCATGGAGAGATGACATCAAACTGAAGTGTGTGATTACAATGACCAGACCATTACTAGTCGGTAATATTATGTGAATGAATGAATGAATGAATTTATTACGGCGTAGCCATTGGCCATTGCTCAAAACACACACACAAGTAAATACAATACACATATACAAATTCATAGGGCCCTTAAATATCGCCCTATTTAAATCCTAAAATCAATAAAATATTTACCTACAATATGCACTAAAATAAAGAAATGACTTTATCTAGAACTACCTCATATAAGCAGCTATAATTTACTTGTGGCTCCACAGATATTAGACCTGCACACAGGATCAGCAGCCAGGATCTCTTCAAAAATCGAGGCCCCTCTAAGAGGAAAGCCCAACTTATTTTTAACTGCATCATGGTTAGCCAAACCGGGGCTCAATACAATCGGGCATTGGATCTGGGAGGCCTTCCCTTTAGTTAAGAAAGCATTAGGAGAAAAGGGAACTTTGGGAGCATGGCCTAAAGATAAACTGGCAACATGGGGCCTTGAGAGAGTCTGGGAGTCTGCTGCCACTATGGCAGGCCTCCCAGTACTAACTGAAGCGGGAACCCTAGAGTGAAGGCGGTCTGGCTTAGCTAAAGCCGAGGCCGTAATAGTGGTAGTAGACACGCAGGCTGAGGCTAGGGTCGGAACAAAAGGGGCTTCGCTATAGGTCAACTTTGGGATCCCACAGGAGTTCATGGTTTCCCCCTGGGAAACTGGGGCAAATCGGAATTTCTTAGTCGGGGATCTGGCTTGGTGGGCAAAACCTTAGGGATAAGTGGCACAATTCCCCTCTTGGCATAAATTTTCCTCAAGTAAACCCACCACTGACTGAAATAATGGCCATTGGACAGCAGCCATTCTACGATGGCAGATGACCGAAAATAAACAACTAACCTTAAAGTGCCATCCCTAGCTGGCAAATAAAAAGAGCGGGCTATGTAAGATGGCAGAAAAGAGCAACCCAGTATCATAGAAACGTGGTGTGCTATTGAAAATTTCGAATCCCAAGAGGGAAGTACTCCAGATGGCAATGGATGGACTGATATAGTCAACGCATCAGTTACTGGGGTAATAACCCAATCCTCCTTAAGTATCCAAGGTAAAACCTTAGGGCAGGCCAAACCTTGTGAGGGAGTTGTCTGCGATGTCTGGTCCGCTTTCTGAAGGTCCGTTGTAATAAGGGTTTTTATTAATACTCTTGTGGTGCCGACGCAGGCGCAACAAGGGCTCACCTTTCCATCTGCCATCGCTGCTCTGTTGCCGGGGGGATGGGCTGCCTGCTCCCGTCCTTGCAGGGAAGAAAAAACAAACAAACAAACAAACTGTGAGCTGGAAGTGGGGGGGAGAGCAAAGGACATTCGCATACCTGGGTGCCATGGCGGGACCCCCGCCCCACCCCCATCCCCAATGCTTGACCCGGAAGGACTACAGGAACGAGCTGACCCTGGGACTCACCTTTTCATCTGCCGTTGCTGCTCCACTGCTAGGGGGATGGGCTGCCTGCTCTGATCCCTGCAGGGAAGGAAAAAAACAACAAACTGTTAGCTGGAAGGGGGGGAGAGCAAAGGACATTGGCATACCTGGGTGCCATGGTGGGACCACCGCCCCACCCCCCACCCCCAATGCCCCACCTGGAAGGGATACAAGAACGAGCCCAGCATGGCTGAGCCGCAGGCGTGGGCTGCAGGCTGCGGGCTGAAGGGCCGTGGACAAAGGGTGCGCCCCTTAGGGGCCCTTTGGGGACTATAGGGGACCAGGGGGACATATTGTATAAAAAATTGTTGAAGGGAAATGGGAGAGAGGTGGGAGGAATTTTAGTGTAAGGGGTGTGTATGTTACTGTGTAAGACTGTTGGGGTAAGGGTCTGTAGTTGGAGTTGTTGGGGGGAGTTGAAGGGGGGCAGTCTCTCTTCAGCTTGACCCTTGGTGGCAGAAGGGGGGGCTGGAGGGGGAGGACCACCTGGTGGCAGCAGGTGGGGGGCCCTGACCCAACCCTAGTGTTAGGTTGGGTCGGGAAATTGCCACTGTGCTGATCCTGGTGGCAGCAGGGTCAGTCAGTGCTGGGAATTGGGGAGGGGGGAGGAGGGGGTGGAGGGGAGGTTTCTTGGAAGTGATAATTAATTTTATACAGTGGGACAAGAACAGTTGGGTTGGGACGGGCATTTTGCAGTGTGTGATGTAGCTATAATGAGTTCCCCTGTGTGGGAAATTGTAATTTTGTTGTTTTGATATTGTAATATTGATTATTGTTGCACCTGTAAGGGTTTTTGTGTATTTTGTGTTCCAACCAATTTCTCCTCCCCCCTCTCTCTCCTTCCATACCTTTGAGGCTCACTCCGTGCGCCTCTACTACCCCCTCCATCTATGTGTTGCTGTCATCTACCGTCCCCCTGGTCCTCTCTCTTCCTTTCTTTCTGACTTTGAGTCCTGGCTCACTTTTTTCCTCTCTGTTGATATCCCCACTCTCATCCTTGGTGACTTCAACATTCATGTTGATGACCCATCTCAGCCCTCAGTCTCTCGCTTCCTCTCCCTAGCCTCCTCCTTCAACCTCCACCTTTGGACCAACTCCCCCACCCATACTAATGGCCATTCTCTTGATCTTGTCCTCTCTAGAAACTGCTCTGTCGCTGATCTCTCCTTCGATCCTCATCCTATATCAGACCACTTCCTTGCCTCTTTCAACATTTCCCACTGTCCCCCCTCCTCTTCCCCTTCTCTACGCCCCTTCCGTGACCTTCAAGCTATTGATCCCCTGGACTTTGCCTCCTCTCTCTCTCCCCTTCTTCCTACAGTCTTCTCTTCCTCCTCCCCTGACTCCGCTGTCTCTGCTCTCAACGCCTCTCTCTCCTCCACACTTGACTCCCATGCCCCTCTCTCTTCCCGCCCTGCCTTCTCCCACAACCCCCGTCCTTGGCTCACCCCTAGTATCCGCCACCTCCGTTCTTGCACTCGTGCTGCTGAACGACTCTGGCGCAAATCCCATTCTCACGCTGACTTCCTTCACTTCAAATTCTGTCTCTCCACCCTTACTTCTGCTATCTCCCTTGCTAGACAACACTACTATGCCTCCCGCATTGAGTCCTGTTCTCGGGACCCTCGCCGCCTGTTCTCTACCTTTGACTCCCTCCTCAAGCCTCCCTGTCCTCCCCCTCCTTCTTCCCTTTCTGCTCAGGATCTTGCCTCCTTCTTCACCTCCAAGATAGACAAGATCCGCCTCGACATCGCTTCCCACTCCTCTCTTCCCACTCCCACCCCTCTCCCTCCTCCCCCTCCTTCTCTCATGTCCTCCTTCTCCCCTGCCTCCCTTAAGGAAATCTCCTCTCTGCTCTCCTCCTCCAACCCTTCCACTTGCCCCCTTGATCCCATTCCTTCCCGCCTCCTCACCTCCATTACTCCCACTGTCGCCCCTTCCTTCCTGCACATCATCAACCTCTCCCTCTCTACTGGCTCTTTCCCTTCTGCCTTCAAACATGCCACAGTCTCTCCTATTCTCAAAAAGTCCACTCTTGACCCCTCTGACCCTTCTAGCTATCGTCCTGTCTCACTCCTTCCTTTTGCTTCCAAGCTGCTTGAACGTGTTGTCTACTCCCGCTGCCTTGACTTCCTATCCTCCAACTCCTCCCTTGACCCCCTCCAATCTGGCTTCCGCCCCCTTCATTCTACTGAAACTGCTCTCGCTAAGATCACCAACGATCTTCTGGTGGCTAAATCTAAACGTCTCTATTCCATTCTTGTCCTCCTTGATCTCTCTGCTGCCTTCGATACTGTTGACCACTCACTCTTGCTGGATTCCCTTCACTCCCTTGGCTTTTGTGGCTCTGTCCATAACTGGTTCTCCTCCTACCTCTCTGACCGCTCCTTTAATGTGTCTCTCTCCAACTCCGCCTCCTCCTCCTTCCCCCTCTCAGTTGGTGTTCCTCAAGGCTCTGTTCTTGGCCCTCTCCTCTTCTCGATCTATACCTCATCCTTAGGCAAACTCATTGCCTCCCATGGCTTCCAATACCACCTCTATGCTGATGACACTCAACTCTATCTCTCTACTCCCTCTCTCTCTCCCTCTGTTCAAGCTCGTCTCATCAACTGTCTCTCTGACATCTCTACCTGGATGTCTCAACGTCAACTCAAACTCAACATGGCTAAAACTGAACTCCTTATCTTCCCCCCTCATCCTTCCTCTCCTTCCTCACTGTCAATAACTATTGATGGAGTCACCATCCTGCCTGTCCCCCAAGCCCGTAGCCTAGGCTTCATCTTTGACTCACCCCTTTCTTTTAAACCCTACATTGACTCTGTTGCTAAATCCTGTCGCTTCTCCCTCCATAACATTGCTAAGATTCGCCCTTTTCTCTCTGTCTCGTCTGCCAAAACTCTTGTTCATGCTCTGGTCATCTCTCGCCTCGATTACTGTAACCTCCTTCTCACTGGCCTTCCCCGGTCTCACCTTTCTCCCCTCATCTCTGTCCAAAACTCTGCTGCCAGGGTCATCTACCTCGCCAGTCGCTTCGACCATGTGCAGCCCCTCCTCTCTTCGCTTCACTGGCTTCCCCTTCCTGAACGAATCCTGCACAAGCTCCTAGTCTTCACCTATAAAGCTCTTCACAACCTTGCTCCCCCCTACCTCTCTGCACTTATCGCCCTCCATACTCCAGCCCGTGCACTTCGCTCCTCCTCTGTCCCTTCTCTCACCCTTCCACGCCTTCCCTGCTCCCCTAAGCGCCTTCGTCCCTTCTCACTTGCTGCCCCCCATGCCTGGAACTCCCTCCCTGTCCACATCCGCCTTGCCCCCTCCCTTCATACCTTCAAATCTCTCCTTAAAACTCACCTCTTTCGCTCTGCTCTGTCTGACTCTTTATCCTGCTGAGCCACTATTCCTATACCTACGATCGGTTTACCCTTATCCTTGCAACATGGACCTGCCTGCTGTCATTCTCATCGTAACCAAGCCAAGTACGTGCACTTGAGACCTCGCATCTTCATGAATGTTAGACCCCTTGTCTCTCCCTCTGTTCCCCTTCCTATGTCTCTCCCCCAGCTCCTGTCGCTCAGATTGTAAGCCCTAGGGGCAGGGACCGTGTCTATTTTATTACTTTGTAAAGTGCCATGTACACTGCTGGCGCTATATAAATGTTTGTTAATAATAATAATAATAATAATTTACATTGTGAGCCTCCTTGAGTTGGCTGTAATTCCGAGAAAGTACGGGATATAAATTAAATTGTGATGATGTGATGTGAAAATGCCCCAAATGTCAGCACACCTCTCAAGATGCATCTCCAAACTTCTGCAGCAACTGTGGGGACAGGTTTGCCCCTCTGCCACAGGGAGAAAAAAAGGTGGAGGTAACCTGACTTTACTGCTTAATTAATAGGAGGCTGAACAGGGGTTGTTTGATGTGTGTAAATGAGATGGTAAATTCTGATGAATAGTAGAAAGTTGGGGTCCTTTTCACTGTTTCCCACCCCCACCCCTTTCTGACTCGCTCATACTGCTTCCCCACTTACAGACCCCACTGGTCACAGCTCTCTCCTGAACTGTCCCAGTCTGTAAAGGAGTACCAATGCTTGGTGTACCTTGATTCTCAGAAAGCATTTGAGAACATCCCACATAAAAGACTTCTGAGAAAACTAAAAAGTCATGGGATAGAAGGTAGTGTCTAACTATGGTTCGGTAATTGGTTAAAGGATAGAAAGTAAAGCGTGGACTAAACTGTCAATTTTCACAATGGAGAGATGTAAAAAGTGATGTGCCCCAGGGATCTGTATTGGGACTGGTGCTGTTTAATGTATTCATTAATGATCTGGAAAAGGGTGTTAAGAGTGAGGTGATCAGATTTCCAGATGACACCAAGTTATTCAAGGTAGTTAAAACACGAGCAGACAGTGAAGAACTGCAACAGGATCTTACAAGACTGGGTGCCTGGGCATCTAAATGGCAGATGAGATTTAATGTGGAGAAATGCAAAGTGATGCACACAGGGAAAAATAATCCAAACTATGAGTACACAATGCTGGGTACTAAGCTAGGAGTTACCACTGAGGAAAAGAAACTGGGAGTGATTGTGGACAGTCACTGAGATCCTCAGCCCAGTGTGCAGCAGCAGTTAGAAAAACAAACCAAATGTTAGGAGTTATACGCAAAAGGGATAGAGAATAAAACTCAGGATGTCATAATGCCTCCATACAAATAGATGGTGCGACCGCTCCTGGAATATTGTGTGCAGTTCTGGTCACCCCATCTCAAAAATTACATAGCTGAACTAGAAGAGGTACAGAGAAGGGCAAAGAGAATGATAAAGGGTATGGAACGGCTTCCGTACAAAAAGAGGCTTGACAAGCTGAGTCTCTTCAGCTTAGAGAAGACTGAGAGGGGACATGATAGAAGTTTATAAAATCTTGAGTGGTGTGGAATGATTAGATACTGATAGGGAACGGTTATTTACCCTCTCAAATAGTACTAGAACTAAGGGGCACTCCATCAAACTAGCTGCCGGCAGATTTAAAAACAAATAAAAGGAAGTACTTTTTTCAATCAACGCACAACTAACTTATGGAATTTGTTGCCAAAGGACATTGTCAAAGCCAGTAGTATAGCTGGCTTTAAAAAAGGACTGGGTAAGTCTTAGAGAGTAGGTCCATTCATGGCTATTAACCAAGTAGCTTACGGGATGAACTTCTTACTGTCGGGAGCTGGGAGTGAACAACGGGGAATGGGTTACCCATTGTGACTGTTGGTTCTTCTCCCATGTGATCGAGATTGGCCACTGTTGGAGAACAGGATGCTGGGCTTGATGGACCATTGGTTTGACTCAGTATGGCACTACTTATGTTCTTATGGTGGAAATAATTTGTATTTATGAATTCACATTAATTATAAGACAAAATTGATTTGAGTGCAAGTCTAATAAAAATTCAAAAGCAACCAGAAATAACATCTTAGCCTACTTAAAAGCCCATGTTACACAGCTGGATGTCTTTAGCTGGGCCTTTTCCTTCTTGATTTCTTTTGGTGCTTCTCAGTCCATGGCTGCTTGCCCTCTACAATCTATCGTTAATTTCTATCTTACATTATATTAGATTGTGTAATGTGGGCAACAGATTTCTTCGTTTGGCAGGGAAAATTCATGTTCTCATTACAGATGACAGGACTGAAATTACGGATGACAGGATTCACGTGAGAAGAAACTAATGTTAAATTTGAATGTATAAAGTGCATTCAAATTTAACATTAGTTAAATTAATGTTATTTATCCCTTGTGTCTCCCTATGTCCCCTCTCCATGTCTCCCACCTCCGTGTCTAATAGATTGTAAGCCATAAGCAGGGACCACATCTATCTTATTGTTCTGTAAAGTGTCAGGTGCGCAGCTGGTGCTATACAAATGATAATAATAATAATAATAATAATAATAATAAAATAAATAAATAATGTGTTATGAAGGATTGTCTATGTCTGCCTTCAGACTTTAGGTCAAGGTAGATCAGTCCACTCCAGAAGAGAACGTTCATTAGACCATCTATTAATAAAAGAGGGACTGATGTTCAGCACGGGATCAATGAAACAGGTAGTTGGGATTGTCTTGGTGATGGAGAGGAGGGTTTGCTGGAGTTAAGCCAAAGAGATGATAAAGGACTAAACTGCAGAAAGTGAAGGGAAGGTATGGGTTGAGCTAAAGTTATATGATTCAGGCACCCAATCCTACTAAGGGTAGAAGGCTGGAAAGGAGCTATAGTGGCCCCCATGTGGGACTCTGTCAAACAATACATGATCTGGCCTTGGAAGAGGGGATTGGATTGGGACTGTATCTGGGTTTATACCTGGTGGTTTTAAACAAGGGATTAAGGGTGAGATATATTTAAGGGGGCTGCAGGAGAATTTAGAGTAAGGAGGAACTTTGTGCAGTCAAGGAAAAGTAGGGATAACAGAGGATAAGGTTAACAATGCTGCGTCCTTAGTTGACAACAAGGAGGAATTAGTAGATAAGGGTTCTCTGGACAAACCTAGGGTTAGGGTTAGGGAAGAGAAGCAAATTGAATTAGGGGTAGATGAAATGAGACTTTTGATCTCTTACCACTGCAGGAAGAGCAGGATCATATTTTGTCAAGATTTCAAATTTTATATAGAAAATTGCTGGATTTACAAGTAACTAGGGATGGGCGAACAGAACACCGTTCGGATGTTCAGACATTCAGTTGTTCAGTTCAAAACCCAAGTTCGGGTTCGGCTGTTCAGTTCGGCGGAGTTCGGTTCATCCAAACTCGGCCAAACATTCAAAAAAGTGCTATCGGTACCAAAACCGAAATTTTTTCGGTATCGGTATTTTTGGCCCTGAAACCACCCCTGGTGTCCACCTCTGGTACCAGGAAGTCTGCTCCTCAGCTGCCTCCCGCTTCCAGTCACATTTTTCTCGCCCAAAGTCACATTGCCCCCCCCAAAAAAACTCATCTGAACTCATCCTAACTTTTCCAAACTGTTCGGAAGTTCGAGCGTTTGGCTTGGAAGTTTGGTTCGGCTGTCCGAACAGGCCGAGTTCGGGCCGAACTCCGAACTTCCAAACCGTGTTTGCCCGTCCCTACAAGTAACATCAAATTGGATGCCAATGGAAACAAAGGTCCAACTTAGGCAGCCCTGTCCTGAGCATTTGGGAGCCTTCTCATTGGTGGATGGGAATAAGGATCTGTGAAAATTATTTAAAGGAAACCCCAGGGTCAGCGAGTCAGTTCTTACTAGTAATAACTGGCAGAATTATAGATCCCTGGAGGATTTCGAACTTGGGGTAGCAGAAAATAATTGTGTAATTAAGGGCAATAAAGGGGACTTTACACCAAATCATGTCCCCACAATGTCTTTTGCTGGTAAAAAAATTAAGCATGACCCTCAGGTTATCCGGATTAATGATACTGAGTTTCGAGTAGATGGGGGGTGGGTGGGTTAGAAGATTGAAATGGTTATATTTGAGAATTTACTTTACTCTTCTGTGGAAATGCAGTTTAGATCGAATATGACCAGGGTTGGGTCTATGGATGAAGTCTTAAATGAAATGGCGTATGAAAAAAAAATTGCCTAGTTGTTTCCCTATTTGATAAGAGAAAGCTCTAGTAAAAAAATGGGGTTACAAGGCTAGTTGGATGGCTGGTTTGATGCTGAGTGCTGAGCCAAAAGGTTGGAGCTTCACAGATTATATTGAATGTATAGGAGAGACAATCTAAGGGAAATACCATCTATATTTTTTACTAACAGGAATAATTATAATCGTCTGCTGAAATAAAAGAAATTGGCCTATTGTAGAACCTTGTGGGCAAACTTAGGCAATGTGGCAGGGGACAGAGGGAATCCCACTTTTCGGGAATTGATAAATGGGGCAAATCTTTCATCAATGGTAGATTCATCTAGTTATGTCTCTAAAGCACAATGGGAGTGACATTTTTCTTTATTATTTAAAGCCAGAAGCGTTAATTCCATACCAATAGCCCCAGCAGTAGTATTACCAGACTGGCCTCCTGTAACTACTTGCAAAGTTAAGCAATTAATAAACCAATTAAAGTCCAATAAATCACAGGGAGGGGATTATATTTCCCCTGAGATGATGACGTCTTTTCAGAATTCGTGGGTGCCAGTTCTGGTGACCCCCTTTACACTGATTGATAGGACAGGTAAAATTCCATTGGACTGGGGGGGTCAGCCATAGTTATTCCCATCTACAAAGAAGGTGACAAATTGTCCCCTGGGCATCATAGGCCTATCAGCCTACTCAGCATAACTATTTGTAAATTGTATGCTAAGCATCTTTCCCAGAAACTGGAGGACTGAATTGTAAAAGAATATATTTTATAAGAAGAGCAGGCAGGTTTTAGGCCAGGCCATTCTACAACTGATAATTGTTTTGTGATTTCCCATCTTGTAGAAAAATGCTTGGCCACACAGAGTGTTCTGTATGCGGCATTTATTGATCTAAAGGACACTTTTGATTTAGTCCCACGTCAGCGGTTTTGGTAAAACTGTCAGGTACTTCTATAGATAGGCGACTTTTATTTTTAATATGGGTATTGTATTAAATCGAATCACTTAAGGCAAAATTAGACTCTAGGGGACATCCATCTGATTCAGTCAAAGCTTTTGCCGGGGTCACGCAGGGATGCATTTTAGCCCCTATGCTATTTGTTCTATATTTAAATGACTTTATGGACTATCTAACCATCTCTTTGAATCATCCTCCATAGCTTGGTAATACACCTGTATCCTACCTTTTATATGCCGATGATGCTGTTTTATTGTCCCTAACCCTGGCGGGCTTGAAACAGCAACTTGAGTCTTTTTCAGCCTTTTGTCATCAACATTTGTTAACTATCAACTATGAAAAGACAAATGTTATGTTTTTTCTTCTTCTAAAAATAGACCCCATTATAGATGGCTCATGGATGGCCATCAAACTGAGCTGGTTAAATCTTTCCATTACCTTGGTATTGTTCTCCAGGGGTCTAGAAGCTGGTCAGCATAAATACAGGCATCAATAACCCAGGCAAACAAAAGTGCTGTCACCATTGTACACATTTTTTTAGGTCTAGAGGTGGCAATTTGGTCACCCCAGTCTTTAGAGTTTTCAAGTCAAAGAGTTTGTCTCAATTATTATTCTCAAGAGTCCAGTTGTGGGCTCTTGAGAAAGCTGATGCTTTAGAAATTCTTCAAAGTGAGTTTCTCATGGCCCTTTTGTCGGCCTCTTGTTGTGTAGCAAATGTAGCACTGCACTTGGAATGTGGCTTTCCTCCTGTAGCAACTAGGGCTTGGTCCCTGATTATTTTGTATTGGCTGCCTTTATTATTTTCCCTGGCTTCCACCATGTCATTGCTGGTCCTTCAGGATAAAAAGCCCTGCCATTGGTTCTGCCTGGTTCAAGTTAAGGTTCAGTCCCTGGGTTTTTCTTCCCCTTTTTTGTTTCCATTAGGGTTTCAAGGGGCAGAAAAAGCAGTTACACAGTGCTTATTGGATATAGTCCGCCAGGCAGATATAACTATTATTAGTTCCTTGACATCAACAGCTTATTAATTTGCACTTATGAATCCATTACCTGTGGCAATGCCTTATCTGGAGATTCCATTTAATCTTAACTCATGGAAAGTATTTGCTTGGACTAGGTTTAATTCTTCTTTTCCTTCTGCAGTTCTTGGGGGACATTATAAGGGGATACCATATTTAAATCACGCTTGTTCTTGTGGTATGGGATTGATGCAGTCTGTCTATCATATACTATGGTTTTGTGAGTTTTATAATCTCCGAACTCAATTAATTTTCCCTATTATAAATAAATTCAGAGGTAGAACATCTGATAAATATCTTCAGTTATTGCTGAGTGATAAATCCCCAAGTATTACACTTTCTGTGGCAAGATTTCTGGCAGCAGCTGTAAAAAAAACACCGGGTTTTTGTGAATTCTTAAGGGCCACAGGGGATGACAGCCATTAGCTCTTACAGTGTGTGGGGGGAGGAGGGGGGGTTATCCACAAGCCATATGCATTTTATGTAATTGTTTTTAATATTATGGTATTTATTTTATTATTTGTTTGTACTTTAAGTTTTTTTATGTTTTGTAATGGCCTTTGGCTATACAAATAAAGTCAATCAGTTAATCACTCAGGGTATTTTCAGACATTACGAGATCACGCTCAACCACACTGAACCACGCTCAACCCTGCGGCGGGGCCAAAGGGCCCTGAACGTCTGTTCGGCGCGTGCCAGACGTTCATCACGCTCAATACCCACATGGGGTCAATTTCAAGCACGCTTCCCGGGCTAGCCGGGGTAATATCCCGGGAAGCGTGGTCAAACAGACCCCCACCGGGAACCAAGGAAAAGTAACATCTCGAAACCAATCCCCGGGCGGAACCAAACGAAACGAGCCCCAGCCGGGGACAAGGCACACAGCGTCGCTGCCGGGCAACCAGCAACAACACAACAACCAGAGGGAGATTTAAAGCAAAATCAGCAGCAAGGAAACGTGGCGGGATGGAGCGAGGAGGGAGGCGGAAGAGAGCGGAGGCAGAGAAAGCGATACAGGTGGTGGAGGAGGCAGAGGAGGTGGAGGCAGGGGCAGCGATGCAGGTGAAGGGGGCACAGGTGGAGGAGGGGGGCACACGGGTGCACCCGACCAGGGAGGGGACCCAGGCACAACACCCACAGCTGCAGCC
>QEPC01014308.1:41651-90912 GCA_003113815.1 Sphenodon punctatus | reverse complement strand
GTGGTCCCGGTCCCGTCACGTCTGTTTGGGTCGTTTTTCCACCCCGGCCCGTGGTTGTGATGTTCACCCCCCCTGGGGGTTCACTGTGGTGAACCGCCCGCCCGTAACGTCTGAAATCACCCTCAGTCATTGCTAGTAGTTAGCAGTAGCACAGAAAGAAACTTGTCAAGGTACTTATGCAGCCATTATCACCACAGTATCTGAGAGTGAAATGTACATTGGGTAGTTGTGATTAATGAAAATGCCCATGTTTCTTGTGAAACTCTACTTGCTTTGCAAGATACAGGATTTCCTGGGGAATAAAGATTTACTTTATTTTCCTGGATGATCTCTCAAAATTTCAAGTCCCTTTCAGCATGAAATTTAACTTTGCAGGGGCCAACCTTTTAAGGATAAGACCAGTTAGTAAGCACTTTTAGATTATAGCACTAATAACCTAATTTCAGTGTCATTGGTGGGGAGCAGCCCACATGCACTGAGTGTCATAGATCATAGAGAACTACTTTGATCTACCAAATCAGAATATGCAACGGTGCAGTATAGCTCTGAGATTACCTTACCATGTTACTTATAAGTAACTAAGGTTCGAGGTCTTACTCAAGTAATTATCCTGTAACCAAAGACTGGAATTGGTGCGAACACTACATTTTTAGTAACATTTGTGTTGTCACACTTTTCTACAAATGTCTGCTTATAGGACTACACCACACTGACCATTCATTTACCTACTGATTGAGAAGTCAATTTTTTTTAAAAAAAACCAACATAATTTATCTGGCTGTGCATTCACTTGCTAGAAATACTGTGATGTGGAAAGGCAAAGTGAGGTTTTAGGAGATGAAGAAATTGTTAATATGTCAGTCATTCTTTCTGCTCTATTCATAATTGTCACTTTGCTCCTGGATTTCCCCCCCCCCTCCCAGGCTCATGGGCCTGAGTGCAGCTGCTCCACTGCACTTTTTATAGCTACACCCCTACAAGTTTCATTTGAACTGTTGACCCCATCCATAGATGTCAAGTTCCCCCCTTGGGCTCTCAGCCCATTATTTGGGATCTTCCTGGCATAAGAAAACAAAATCTATCTAAAACAACATGCTACATCCGTTCCACTTACCTAACTCTAGGCAAGACCCTATCTACCTTTGCTATATTTTCGAGAAAGAAACATATGCCAGAATATATGCACATGCAGGAATGGTGTTCATTCCAAACACAATTAGAAATGTCTATTTATGTGTTAAGAAATGTGTTCCATCCATTCAATTTACCAGATGTTAGCACAGCTAATTCAGGATTTTGGCAGACTTCACTTTATAAGGATTTGGCATTAGTGACTATATTTATTATACTATTATCTGTGAAGGAGCCATGAATGATACTGACATCTCCTCTAAACTACAGTAAAGTTGGCATTCAAAAATGTGTGGTGTTTGGTATTTCATACCTCACAACAATAATATAGATTTGCTTCCCAGACGTTTGGAAGTATGCATGAGGCACAGGACAATTTAATGAGAGGTGGATTTTTTTGTGTGTTCATGAATTGGCATTTCTCATGTCAGTCTGCTCTCTTAGTTTTTTGTTTTACAGCTGCCAGTAATTTCAAAGGACTTACAAGAGAGCAGAATTCCAGCCTTTACCCCTGCTGCCAAGCATTCTCATTATAATGGGGAAGCAGGTTGCAGAACACAGATATTCAAAACCATGTTGGAAGCCGTTTCATGCATTTCTGTATTAACACAATGTGGCTGAAGTCCTGATTTCATCCTCTCCTATGGCTAGCAGTCAAATGGTTGAATTACAGTGAGCAAAGGTAGAAGTGGGAACCACTTGGCTCAATAACAGGTGAAGCATCTGTCTGCATTTTTACACATTTCAGTTGCTAATTGGCATGGTTCACTGCAACCCATTAGCATCTTAAAAATGTCCCTAAGACAACCGCTATGAGATTGGTTGGAGTGGGAGCAAGAATTCAACCTCTAAAACAGAAGCAGTAATAAAGACAGCTCATTAAAACTTCTATGTATTGAAAATATCTTGATACCAGAATCCAAACAAGGGCAGTGTTTAAAAATCTGATGGAATTTATGACCTTAAAAAAAAATGTTGCAAGGTTGCAGAGGATTTTCACTACATTCTTCAGAAAACTAAGGGCTCATTCACAAAGCACTTCTGCTCTGAGTGAAGGATCACAGAGCATAGTGTCTGCTGTCTTTGCTCCATGGGGTCATATGTTACATGAAGAGATTTGCCTAAGTCCAAAGGGGGGGGGGAAACCCTGTGATATAACTATACTCCATATACCTTTCCCTGGTACGTCGGGAAAAAATGTGCACATCCCTACTAGCTGCAGTCTTCGGACCATCACCATGGTTAGCCTCATGTAAAGTGCATTGCAATAGTCCAATCTCGAGGTAATGGAAGCATGGATGATGGTGGCCAGGTCACTATCTGAAATATACAGTCAAAGCCGTCACACCAGATATAATTGGCAAAACGCACTCCTCGCCACAGTCTCCACCTGGAAATCCAGGCGGAGCTGCTAATTGAGGAGCACGCCCAGACTATGGACCTGGAATACCAGTGGGGGGTGGACCTCATCAATGATGGCAATCACCACATCCACTGTCCTTCCCATCACCGTCACCACCGTCTTGTCAGGATTCAGCTTCAGTCAGTTCGCCCTCATCCAGTCCCCAACAGCTGCCAGACATCGGGTAAGCACAGAGACTGCCAGTTCTGGGTCAGATGAAAACAAGAGGTAGAGTTGGGTGTCATCAGCATATTGATGACACCACACCCCATATCGTCTCACAACCTCACCAAGTGGCTGCATATACACTTTGAACATGAGCAGGGACAGAATAGAACCTTGTGGGACACCACAAGTGAGGTTTCATGGATATGAAGAACAATCCCCAAGCACCACATGCTGAGTTCTCCCAGCCAGGAAAGGACAGAACCAATCAAGGACAATCCCGCCCACTCCAGCTTGATCCCTCAAGGGAGTCACGAACATCTCATGGTCAATGGTATCAAAAGCAGCCAACAGATCGAACAAAACTAGCAGGGTCAAATGACCCTGATCTAATTCACGGTGAAGGCCGTCAATTCAAACAAGACCACAAATGCAGTCTCAGTGCCACAGACCAGACAAAAACTTAACTGAAAGGGATCCCAATAACCAGTGTGGTCTAGATGCCCCTACAGCTTCTGGGTCACCACCCACTCAATAAACTTCCCTAAAAATGGAAGGCTAGATATCAGATGATAACTGGTGAGGGAATCAATGTCAAGTGATTTTTTTTAACAGAGGCTACACCACCGCCTCTTTGAGGCAGCCTGACAGTCTGCCCTCCTGAAGGGAGGCATTGATCACCCCTGCCAGCAATGGCTCCACTGTCTCCCAAGTGGACTTTACCAGCCAGGATGGGCATGGATCAAGTTAATAAAATGTGTCCCTAAGGGCCCCAAGAAAATCCCCCACACTGGCAGACAACACCAACTGAAATTGATCCCATGAAACTGGACAAGGTGGGGCTTCCACAACCTCTGGTTCACCCACTGCAATAAGTGCAGCATCGAAGTTGTGGTGAATCCGAGTGATTTTCTCTGCAAAATAGTCACCAAACATGTCACAGCATTAGATATTTCTGATTCCAGGCAGAGGGAGGGAGGACCGATCAACCCCTTCATCACCCGGTAAAGCTCAGCTGGACGAGATTTTGCAGAGGTTATATGGGCAGCAAAAAAACCTCCTTTTTTTGCTTACACCTACAGCATAGACACATAAACTAGCTCTATGTTGCAATATGTCAGCTTCAGCACACAAATGGAACCACCGCCACTCCAACCACCTCCCTTCCTGCTTCAGAAACCTCAGGCCCTCTGTAACCCACAGAGGCCTGAGGAGCTGTCACCAAGGGAGCGGACGTCTCGGAGCCATCCGGTTGATGGCCTCCAACAGTCCAGTATTCCATAAAGCCATGAAGACGTCGAGCAGGCAGTCGTCAAGATCCGAAAGTAACTCCCCAAGAGCTTTCCGGAACCACTCGGATTCAGGGGGTGAAACATCTGAATAGGTTCTACACATTATTAATTATTATTATTATTATTATTATTATTATTATCTTTTATATAGCACAAGCTATGTACCTGGTGCTTTGCAAAGAATAAGATAGACACGGTCCCTGCCCAAGAGCTTATAATCTAAAGACAAGGGGAGGGGAGACAGGAAAGGGGAACAAAGGGAGATACAAGGAATGCAACATTCATGAGGATGTGAGAACTCAGGTACACGTTCTTGGCTTGGTTACAGTACATTGGGATTTTGCAGCTAACAGGTGGGGGATAATCCTGGGTGGGGATGATTATCAGGAGTTACGAAGGGTGGAGTGGAAGAGGTGGGTTTGGAGGAAGGACTTGAAGGTGTGGAGGGTGGGGGCAAGGCAGTTGTGGGCAGGGAGGGAGTTCCAGGCATGCAGGGCAGTTGGGGAGAAGGGACGAAGGTGGTTGGGGGAACAGGGGAGGTATGGGAGGATGAGGGAAGGGATGGAAGAGGAGCGGAGTGCTCGAGCAGGGGTTCGGAGGGAGGTCAGGGCAGAGAGGTAGGGGGGAGTGAAGTTGTGAAGGGCTTTGTAGGTGTAGATGAGGAGCTTGTGCAGACTACGCTCAGGAAGGGGGAGCCAGTGGAGAGAGGAGAGGAGAGGCTGCACATGGTCAAAGTGATGGGTTAGGTGGATGATCCTGGCACCAGAGTTTTGAACAGAGATGAGGGAAGAAAGGTGAGAGTGGGGAAGGCCAGCGAGAAAGTTACAATAGTTGAGGCGTGAGATGACTAGGGAATGGATGAGAGTTTTGGCAGATGAGGCAGACAGAAAAGGGCGGATCTTAGTAATGTTATAGAGGGAGAAGTGGCAGGATTTGGCCACGGACTCAATGTAGGGTTTGAAGGTAAGGTGTAATTTGAAGATGAAGCCCAACGGGCTTTGGGGACAGGGAGGATGGAGACCCCATCAATGGCAATTGACAGGGAAGAGGGAGAGGAAGGATTGGGAGGGAAAATAAGGAGTTCAGTTTTCACCATGTTCAGTTTGAGTTGGCGTTGAGATATCAGAGAGACAGTTGGTGAGACAAGCTTGAACAGAGGGGGAGAGGGATGGAGTGGAGAGATAGAGTTGTGTGTCGTCAGCATAGAGGTGGTATTGGAAACCGTGGGAGGCAATGAGTTTGCCTAGGGAATGGGTGTAGATAGAGAAGAGGAGAGGGCCAAGGACAGAGCCTTGGAGAACCCTGATTGTGTGGGGTAGGGAGGAGGAGGGGGAGTAGTTAGGAAGAGATACATTGAAGGAGCGGTCAGAAAAGTTGGAGGAGAACCAGTCAAAGACAGAGTCCCATAATCCCAGGGAGTGAAGCAATTCAAGTAGGAGCAAGTGGACAACAGTGTCGAAGGCAGCAGAGAGATCAAGGAGGACAGGAATAGAGTAAAGGCAGTTGGATTTAGCCACAAGAAGATTGTTGGTGATTTTAGCCAGAATGGTTTCAGTGGAGCGAAGGGGGTGGAAGTCAAATTGGAGGCGGTCAAGGGAGGAGTTGGCAGAGAGGAGGTCGAGGCAATGGGAGTAGACAACCCGTTCAAGGAGTTTGGAAGCAAAGGGGAGGGGTGGCATCAGAATCCTGGCCATTTAGGGAAAAAGAACCCCCACCCTCATAAAGACCACCGAAGAACTTCTCTCAGACAGTGTTAGGGACCAACACAGTGCCTCCACTCCGAGTAGGAAGTATTCAATGATTTAAGACTTTCCAAAATTTCTTAGTCTCACCCTGCCGGGCAGAACCTACTAATTCAACCCATTTCTTGTGATAATAGCCACACCTCTTAGATTGGATAATTTGTTTATAGGATTGCTGCAATTTCCAAAATCTGGAAATTGCAAAATCAGTTTGGGTCCTAACCCAATATTTTTTGGCTGCAGAGAGTTGAGACTTAGTTTCTCTGCATTCTTTATCAAACCAATAGCTGCTTTGTTTCAAAGGAGCCCTCCCAGGGGCAACAAGTAAATTTTCTTTCAAAAAATCCATAATTCCTGTAAATTTGTTTAGGCTCTCTATTGGATCCCCATCTCTCCCAACCTGCCAGAATAGCATAAGTTCTGCATCCTACAAAATAAGGTGACTGCATCCCATTTCTTGGGTCTTTCTAAAAAGAGAGGTTACTCGTTGACGCAGGGGGAAGTGTAATAGGCTGATGCACAATGAGGTATGCTTCCAGTAATCTATGATCGCTTTCAGGTCTAACATGCAGCTCAAATTTACAGAAACTGTCCCATATAGCAGGGTCTATAAAAATAATAATCCACCACACTCTGGCCAGAAGGGCCATCGTAGGTGAAATCACCTTCCAGATCACCCTGTAGTCTACCATTCAGTGGGATCAGTCCAAACATTTGAGTAAATGCCAAGAGTCATCACCCCACTTCATTAGATATCAGATCACAGGAATTTCGACCAGCAATCTGATTTGGGAGGATCAACTTCCTCCCTTCCTCATAAAACTCTTCAATATTGATATTCCCAATCCTCACATTCCAATCTCCTAGGAGAACAGGCCATGCCTTAGGAAACTGATCTTCCCAAACACTGACGTGCTCCTCCAGGGAGGTCCAGAAATCTTCATTATAATAAGGGGAGGCATAGGTTGGAAGATAACCATTTAGGATGAGGTACTGAGTAGAATTAGCCAAATTTAATACTCCTGCTTGAAATTCCAGCCTAGGTGAAGGTAACGATTGAAAAGACCAAGATTGTGAGGGGGAGATCAAAAATGCCATTCCTCCTGAAGCCCGCCCCTTTTCCTTCGTCTTTTGACCCCCATGCAACTGAACTAGACATTTCCCCACACTGGATAAGCTACTTGAGGAAGCCTTATTTAGGGGAAGCCAAGTTTCCTGCAAGCAAATGAGATCAAATTAGTCTATAAATTAGATCCAATCCCCATCCATTAACTTAGATTGAAGCCCTGCTATATTCCATGATGCTATTTTAAAATAGGCTTCAAGTGAGTCCACTGCTTCCTGCACAGGGGGACAGCCTACGTTCGGGGGGGAGGGCAAGATCTTAGTATCAGCCAAGGTCCCCCCTGGCATTTGTCAATCTACATTATCAGCTGCCTCAGTCAAAATCTGCTCACAAGTTACACATGCCACATTTGTCTCCATAGGTCTAAGGTGGGCTTTGGTCTCTATCGTTACCCCCCGAGTATTACAACAAGATTCCTGGTTCACATCTAGACTCAAGATTTTAGCACTGGGAGGGCTCCCTTCCTCATTGGGCTCCAAAAAGCGAACAGCTGTAAGGTCAACACGATGACATTCCAATCTTAATTGCCGTTCCCCATCTGCCAGAGCAGGGGCTCTATAATCTAGAGCATCCAATTTGACGTCCCTCCGAAATACATCCATCTTTTGTATAATAGCATCCTGCTCAATAAAAGAAAAACTCCGAAAAGCAGCATTCAACAAGGAGGGATCATCATCCCCTGCACCATCCAGCAAAAAGGCTCCCAACTCCTTAATAAGGGATTGTTGCTTAAATAAGGTATCTTTCAGCTGCACTGAGGGGACCTTAATTATGTTAGTCTGAAAAACTGGCTGATGCTCAATGGTGGGGAGAGTTCCCTCCGCTGCCTTCCTAGGATCCAGCACTAAGGAATTGGTCAATATGGGAGGCCTGGTCTGTAGAATACTATCACAGGTCTGCCCCGTAGCTTCCCCCAATTGGGCCCCTTGACCCTGTATATAAGTTTTACCAAGCCAAATAACATCAAACCCAGCATTTATAGATGGAGACAAAAATTGCTCCTCCTGCCCATCTGTAAATAACCTCTCTAGCCTCCCTCATTACTCAGGGGGAACAGCTTTAATAGATGGAGTTAAGGGGCATCCGTAGGAGCAGGGTGAAGTTGGAGATGCCCTACCTCCACTCTACCATCGGTTGCGGGGCCTCCACTAAATAGTTGTTTCTGAGGACCAGAAATATCCTGCCTTTTGCTCTGAAACCTCATCTCTGGGCTCTGACCTGCAGGAATCTATGGTGGAGAAGCTGATTGTGGCTTTGAAGGGTAATAAGGCCGCTGACACGGACTGTCTGACGGCTGGTGTTTTATGGGCTGCCCCGCATTGGTGGACTAAGATCTTATGCAAGTTATTTAGGGACATCTTGCATGGAGGGCAGCTCCCCCATTCCTGGAGTATGATCTGGATAGTCCCCATTTATAAAAAAGGTAATCGCTGTCAACCTGGGAGTTACAGGCCTATAAGTCTTCTCCCAGTAATGGGGAAGCTTTTTTCTTCCATTATTCTCCAGCGTCTCCAGGAATGGGTGGACATAGAAGGGATCATTCCAAGGGAGCAATATGGTTTTAGAATGGGCAGGTCGACTATGGACTGTGCATTCATTGTTTCTCATCTTATCTCTAAATATCTTAAGATTAGGAAGGGGAAAGTTTTTATAGCCTTTATGGATTTCACAAAGACTTTTGATTCTGTCCCCAGGGGGAGACTATGGTTACAGTTAAGAGGGCTGGAATTAGATGAAGGTCTTTTGGCCACCTTTGTGGCAATTCATAACAACAATACTGCCAGAGTAAGGGGAACCCCGTATGGATATTCTAGTGCCCCAATTGTCATCAATGGAGGAGTCTGTCAGGGGTGCGTGTTGGCACCCCTGCTTTTCAATCTATATGTGGCAGATCTGATATCATTTGTTAAGGAAAATAATAACCATCCTCCCAAGATTTGTGAGCACCAACTTCATGACCTTCAGTATGCTGATGACCTGGTGCTGTTTTCTCAGACTGAGAAAGGGCTGAAAGCCTCTATTACTGGGCTGATTGAATAGTGTTCATTAAATGGGCTCCAAATAAATGGAAGTAAGTCTAAGATACTTATTGGGGGGGAACCCACATATGCCATTGGTGTGTTGCAGGCGTTCGCTTGGAGGTTGTTAATATCTTTACCTATTTGGGGATTGTTTTTACAGCCAGGGGCACTTGGGCTCAACACTTAAAAACAAGAGCCCATGTAGCTAGAAACACTGTCAGGGCATTGCTGAGAGCCTTTAACACTCCCTATGGTGTTTCTGTTTCTACTGCATTAAAGGTTTTCCAATCTAAGGTCTTGCCCATGCTCACTTTTGGGAATGAGCTAATTCCATTCCCTGACTACGTGGTTCTGGAATGAATCCAGAACTACGTCTTATGAAGGATTCTCAAAGTGGGCCAAAGTATCCCGGGGGCGGTCGTCCGCACTGAAACTAACATGCCTGCAGTAGAACACTTTAGCAGGATGACCCTGTTACGATTCTGGATTAGGGTTGGCGTGTCCCCACCTGAGTCCCTGCACTCATTGTGCTTGGCGTAGAAATTGTCCCATATGGGAGCTCAAACATATCCATGGCTCAAGTACCTGTTCTCAGCTGTAAATAAGCTTGGATTCTCTTTCCGCTATTTTCAGGGCAAAGCTATAGCTACCATAAAGAAAGAAATGGAGCAGAGGTCTAGAGATCAGTCCATCCAGGAACACTTGGCAACTCTTAGGTCATGGAGAGTGGCCCCCAGTTTGGGTGCCTCCAAATTTAGCTTTAGTAGGGAACCCTATTTGGATCATCTAGGCAATTGGCAACTGAGGAGGCAGTATACTCTCCTCCGTTTTCAACAGTTTCAGACTGCAGTTTTGGTAGGCAGGTTTTCAAAGATCCCTTACAGTGATCACAGATGTTTGTGCTCTTTGCATGTAGTAGAAACAGCTGAGCACTTTCTTTTAAGTGGCCCCTACTACAAGCAGTTAAGGGAAACATAGATAACTCCTTTATTGGCTGAGGAAAATGTAGGAGCTATTGAACCCTTTGTCTGAGTAATTTGGCACTGCCTGATGATCTGTTGGCTGTTGCAACTTTTTTATTTTTGGCTGCAAAGAGGCGGGACTTCATTCATGCCTGCCTAAAATTATAAGGCATTCTGTGATTTCTCTTTCTTTTTAGCTTCCCAGATAGAATGGTTTAAATTCCTTGTATATTTAACTTATATTATTTATGTTTTCCTTGTCTGATGGTAAGACTTTTTATCCTTATGCAATTTGTTTGAGTTTTATATGGCTTGTTTTATTCTTGTGTTATTTGTATTAGTTGGTATTGTTTTATGTTTGCTTTAATTGTTTGGCCATGGCGGAAGCCAGTGTCTTGAATAAAAATATTTTAATATCGTATCGCAAAGGGGAGGAGCAAGACAGGATGGTAATTAGAGGGTTCAGAGGGACCAGAGTGGAATTTTTGAGGATGGGGGAGACAGTGGCCTAGTCCATCTCCTGGGGTGAGCACAGATAATGCATTTCCAGTTCATTCATGAGGGACTTGTGCATACTCCAGGAGATGGACTAGGACTCTGGGCCCCATGGCTCCACATACTACCACCCTGCCATTGTGACTCCCTCCAGCCTCCCTGGATCTCTGCCACCAGCCACCCACCACTGCTTCTACTCCTGCTTTCATGAGACATATGTAAGCTGGGCAGGAGAGCAGAGGTGGTTGAGCACTCTGACAGACACCAATGGAGAATTCCATGGTATCCAACCCCTCTCTGGCACGTTTGAGTACCATGGAATTCAATGGGTATTCCCATTTTGAGGGTTCCATTTCAGTCTACATTTTATAGAATAAGCTAATTTATGGAAGGAAACTTTGTTGTACATGACTTTGTTGGGTTTTATGGCTCAATAGTAGTTGTGACAATAAAAAAGTTAAAATAAAAGGGGAAATGGAGCATGATGAGATTATCTGATCTAGATGCTTGTCTGCCTGAGAGGCTGTAGTTCTGTTGCTAAGTGCTTGGCTTATGCTTATAAAAAGGGTACACCACAGTTTTGAGGCATCCTCAGTGAGATTGAGACAAAGAGAATGTGGAGGGAGTTGCCAAGTCCTCCAGTCTAGAGAAGGGCCTGGGCAGATGACTTCCTGAGCTAAGATCTGGGGACTGCTGAGGCAACCTAGCACTTGAAAAGGACAACTTTCTCTAGAAGAGTGATTCTTGGTGTAGTTGTTCAACTCTGTGCCTTACTTTTAAACATAAACAAAAGCAAGGATGATACAGCTCAGCACTCGGGGTGTGCATTTTGTTTTTGTTATAATGAAAATGAAAGATGGCTCTTTCATTTTTTGAATTGAATAATGAAAACCAAAGAACAACAAAACAACAAAATAATTTTCTGTCATTATTACTAAATAATAGGAAAACAGTGACAAACATATTTTCAGCTATAAAGTTTTTATTTATTATTAAATTTTGATTAATCTTGGTAAGATTGTACCCCCAAAAGAGTGCATTATGTGTACCCAATCTCAGAAAGATTGGATAAAGGAAACCAATTTTATAAGCAATTGAATTATGTGATTTGAAGGAAAGCTGCACACACCTTCCTGGCTACAACTTCTTTGGCAGCTTTTAGATGAGATCTGTCCACTTGCACCGTGAAATCATGTGGTTTGTAAAAGTGCCATGGACAGCTTTTAGACGTGCCTATACGTGCCGTATTTCTGGTCATGCATTCTTTAACAGTGGTAGTGCGAGATAGCAGCTTCCAAACCCCCAGGCCTGACAGTGCTGCATCAGTGGTGTCCCAATACTTGGAGGAGGAAGTGGAGGATTCCAGCATCGATTTGTTGACCTACTGGGCCCTACTGAGATGGAATGCCTGGTGTGGCAGCCCCTGGCCAAGGTGGCCAAGGATTTACTAAGCTGCCCACCCACCAGTGTGCTGAGCGAGTGGGTCTTCTTGATGACAGGGGACATTGTGAACCCGCATCACTCGCATCTGTCATCTGGTTGGTGGAGCAGCTGGTATTTATAAAGGTGAACTCGCTGCTACTGAGATTCCCCGAGATGCCCTATGAGATGGAATAAGGGGCACACTGCTGTCTCCAGGGGCAGCTTATCATGTGTGGAACCAAGGGAGACAATCTATGCCTGAAAACATGCCAGCTCCTGCAGAGAAAAAGAGAGAGAGAGAGAGAGAGAGAGAGAGAGAGAGAGAGAGAGAGCATCTATGCCAAGCCATGGTCCCCTGGGTGTTGTCAGCAAGCTGACAAACCCTTTCAATTTTTTATTAATAGATACTAGGAGAAGCCATTATAAACCCTCTCACATTTAGGGGTGCCACACCATGCCCCCCCTCCCCTGGGGCAGAAGCTCACTGTTAGTTGACAACTTCTTTCATGCTTTGGAAATTCCATGTCATGCCCTCCTGGGTTGTCTGCTTCAAGTTGACACCCCATTTCACACTTTGGGGGTGCCACTCCATGCCCCCCTGCAGTGATTTCTGCATGTTGATGACCCTTCATGCTTTGGGAGTGCCACCCATGCCACATCACATGTCATGCCCCACACCCTGCCAATGCCTCCTGCCGCTGCTTCTCTGACCTGTGCCTGCTTCCTGCCTGCCTGCCCGCCAGTCTGTGTGTCTCCCTCAGTCTCTCTCTCTCTCTCTCTCTCTCTTGCACACACAACCACCTGCTACTGCTACTGTGGGGTTGCAAGTTGATACCCCTTCATGCTTTGAGGGTGCCATACCATGCCACACCCTGCTACCACCTGCCCGTCCACTGCTGCTTCTACTTCATCTGGCCTGCTGACTGCCTGCCAGTGTGTCTGACTCTCTCTCACACACACACATACACACACAGAACCACCTGCTGCTGCTCCCCTGGGGTGGTTTCTGCAAGATGAAACCCATTCACGCTTTGGGGGTGCCATTCCATGCCCTCCTCGGGTGTTTGCTGCAAGTTGATAACCCTTTCATGCTTTTGGTGTGCTACACCTTGCCCTCCTGGGATGCTCTCTGCAAGTTGATACCCATTCATGATTTGGGGGTGCCACACCACACCATGACACCACCTGCTTTCTGCCTGCCAGCCCACCAGTATGTGGCATGTGGTGTGACTCTCTCAGTCTCTGCCACGACCAGGAGAGACAAAGAGTGGGAAGATTAAGTGCCAGCCGACTACCACCCACTGCCATGAGAGAGAGACCATCTGTGCATTCCTGCTGCCATCTGATGCCATGAGAGAGAGAGAGAGCGAGAGAGAGAGAGAGAGAGAGAGAGAGAGTGCACACATCTGTGCCTGTGCCTGGGGTGCCCGCCCAGACTGAAGCCTGTGCCAATTGGATTGGCATTTCAAAGACACCCTGGATGGGACAGAAAAGTGATATTGGTCTCTCTTACTGCATGCTTCCAGCTTTACAGGACAAATTCTGAGTGGAATTGAGACGGGCACAGAAGCGCCATAACTAGGACTTCAGGCAGCAAGGCAGAGGTCAGGGAGACAGCATCCCAGCAATCAGGAGACATAGTTCACACATCCATGCTGGCCAGTTGCCATCACAATCACATCCTGCAGTATTGTGACAGAGGAC
The DNA here is from genome assembly GCA_003113815.1 of Sphenodon punctatus. NCBI lineage: Eukaryota > Metazoa > Chordata > Lepidosauria > Sphenodontia > Sphenodontidae > Sphenodon > Sphenodon punctatus. The sequence goes on along the minus strand of QEPC01014308.1, from coordinate 77,450 downwards.
ATAAGAGCATCTCCCATTGCTCTTTCCTAAGCAGATGCTTCCAACTTGCCAGTAACAAGTGGAGGAGAGGGGTTGGGTTGGTCACAGAACAGAATGATGTATGGGTGACATTTCTGCTGGTCAACTGGCATCACAAACACATCTTGTACCACAGTGACAAACGTAAGAGAATCCCTGCTGGCATGGGCTCATTCTCTGCAGATTTTGTGCAGGCTTATAAAATTAGGACCCTTTAACAAATCTTTCTGATATTTTTCATAGATGGTACTGAAGGTGTGAAATAAAATTTCTGCCAAATTTCATGTAAACTGTCTGGGATACAAAGTTATTACAGCCAGAAATGAATTTTCATGTTAATTGCTTATAACTTCAGGACCCTTTATCCAATATTTCTGAAGTTTTGAAGAGGTAGCAACCATGGGGAGGGGTATAATCTTGCCATGTTTCATCAAAATTGGATGTGACACAAAGAAGTTACAGCCAGGAATGTGTACACAGCTTTTCATAAAATAACAAACTTCAACTGCTTATAAACTCTGCTTCCTTTATTTTCTGAAATTTGGTACAGATAATTCCCTCCATTGTGGGTAGAAGCCCCCCAACCCTCATCCAAATTAATTAAAAAAACAAAAGCGTTACAGCAGAAATTGTTTTCCATTGAAACCAACAGAAAACGAAAACAAAAATAAAAATGAAAATGAAACAAAGACTAATGAAATACAGTGAAAACAAATGACATTTTAATAATGAAAATGAAAGTAATAACAAAACTGAAAGAGTTACTGTGCACATCCCTACTCAGAACTTCAATGGGCAAACCTCGCACAGGAAGATATACTCTCCTTCAAGCAACTGCCATAGTCCAGTAGCTATAAGCTATGTGAGCCATGTTGAAGTACGAACTAAAAAAGACTTAAATTGACTTCATTGCTTTTTCCTATCCAGAATAGCATGGAGTTGAAGGGAATGCCAAACAAAAAGCCTGTATATTTTATCCTAAAAGAAGGAATGTGAGTATTCATGATTTAATTATCCAGTTCCATAAGATGACTGATAATTTTATTAAAGAAGACATTAAGGTATTATTAATGCAGATCTACTTGTGCTAAATATATTCAGTGTTCCCTCAATTCCTTATTAACATTATTTTTTTCCTTTGATTTAAAATGCTGCCAAAATCAGAGGATAGAAACTTTTGCTGAATTCTTTACCAACATGGAGTGCATCCTGGACTGTTAACAAATATGATTGTGGCCTGATTTGGTCTGGGAGCTACCCGCAGGTTTGTTAGTGTCCTGCCAAATGAATACCTTGGATTGCTCCTGGGAATGTCAGCAGCAAGCCTGGACAGTAATCCCAGAGATTTATGGGATTACTAGGGATGGGTGAACAGATCGCGGTTCGTGTTCAGGTTCGGCCGTTCAGTTCGATCTGGTCCAGTTCAGTTTGCCCGTTCGGTTCGGCCGTGTTCGGTTTGGTTTGGGCATTCACACAAAGTATCGTGAGAGCCCATGATCGTGCTGGAAACCGGAAATTCAAGTGCGGAGCTTGTGTGAGTGAGAGCATGTGTTTTGTGGTTGCTGGGTGTTTGGTTTTGATTTGTCTGCTTTGGCTGTGTGGTGTGTGTTGGTTTTGGTTTGGCTGGTTGGTGAGTGTTGGTGGGTGCTGTGTGTTGGGTGTGTCTGTAAAAAAAAAAAAAAAAATGGAGAAGAAGGTGACCAGTGCCACCACCATTAAACGCCGGGCCTGGGGGAAGGCTAAGGTGGTGGAACCGGTGGTGTAGGAAGAGGTTCCTCCTGCCACTGCTGCTGGACCTTCGGTGGTCGAGGAGAAGCCAGAGCCGGTGGGCACAGGAGGTGCTGCTGCCAATGCTGCCAGGTTTGTAAACTTTTTTTTTTTACTTTGAGGACAAGAAACATAAGACTCTATCTGTTAGAGCGAGCTCAATGGCATATGGGTGGGTGCGTGGGTGGTGGGTATCAGTCAGGCACAAACAGTGGGCATCAGTGGGTGGCAGCAGATGTCTGCCACAGAAAGAGAGAGTACTGTAGTGCGGGGGGCTCTTCCAGCAGTCAGGCATGAGCACGAGCAGCACCCCCACCCAAACATGTGCCTTCTAGCCATACCAACGGTCTCCACTCTCCAGTTGCCATGGCACCCCCAAATAAGGGCAGGATTTGCATGATATTACTTAGGTGTTGTTTATGTGTTCCTGTTTCAGAGAGGAAATGGATGCCGGCACTGGTGCCCTGCTGTGCAGGACACCCAGGCGGAGGTTGGACTCGCCAGTGCCATCGCCAGACAGTCAGCAGACAAACCGCTCCAATGTCTGGAGGTTTTATGAGAAGGGTGACGGAATCGTCATCTGCAAGATAAAGCACGGGGGTTGGACCAACAGGGAATGGATTGCCCTATGACCTGTTCGGAATGGAAGTCCCCTGCAGAGAGAGATTGGCCACCCACCCACTTGTGGAGACAGAATGCAGGCAGGTCTTGACACAGACCATTGGTCTGATGCAGTATGGCACTTCTTATGTTCCTATCTTTTTATGCTCTTTAGATCTGTGGCAAAAGATTAAAGAGGCAGAGAGAGGGGACCACATCGGTGCTAATCGCCCATATTGAAAAGCTCCATGACTCCATGACTGGACGTTGAGGTGGCAGGAGGACTCTGGCGTGGCCATGGAGCCCAAGCAACAGTGCCAGAAGAAGAGGGGGAAGGCAACCCGGAAGTGATGGTATGTAAGCCCTTCCCCCTCCTCCAGCCCCGATCTGGAGTCCTTCAGGCCCCAGGATTCTGCTGTGGCCAAGGCCTTTCTGGCCGAACTTGAGAGGCCTGGCTGCCAAATGATGAAGGGCGTCCGCTGCCTGGTGAATCACCTGATGAAACAATTCCAGGCGCTCAAGGTGGAGAGAAAGAATGTGGAAGTGTATGGCCAGTACGTCTCCGCCGAGATGGAATGCCTGGAATTGTACCACCAGGCGGTCTCCAGGTGGCATCTGGACATGGAAGGGGCCGTGGAGTTTGTCATCTCCAATGGCTATGAGATGAAAGAGGACTGGATGACTGCCCCTCAGTCCTGTGCTGCGCCCCAGCACCTTTTGTCTTTTCCCCAAGTCCCAGGGAACAGGCCCAGAGGCACAGATTAATAGTTTTTCCTTTATAAGTTTCCTTTAAATTGTTGGTTCTGGTTTCATAATGTTGTTGTTGTTGTTGTTTTGTTGTTGTTTTGTTGTTGTTTAAATAGTTTTAATAAAAGTTGTTATATTTCTTGTTATGAGCTTAATTTGACCTGTCCAATCTTTTATCCCTATATGCTGAAGTTCTGGAAGGCAGGTGGCAGAATCTCATACAGCTTGTCGATTCCTACCAGCAACATCTGGCTGGCTCCACATATAGCGTATTTAAGGTATTAACCCAAAGATGTGCCAGGCAGCAGCCGCGTCTCAACTTGCAGACAGCCCCCCAAGAGGGGCAGGGCTTGTGTCTGTGTTAGTGTACCACTGCCAGAGAGGAAGAGAGACAGGTTCCTGACCTTGGCAGCGGGCAGCAGGCAGAGGGATCTGGTGGCTGGAGGGGCTTTTATTTCCAGCAGCTTCAGCGGGCGTCCGCGGGTGGGTGTGGAGGTGTAGGCTGGGGGGTGGGGGCAGTCTGGCTGGAATCCAGGCACCGGACTTCTGGATGTAGTGGAATGGAATGCAGCCCCCAGTGACTGGAATGAAGGTCCCAGAATCTCGTTGATGGTTCCCGGGATGGGAAGGCATGACTGATTCAGGTACAATGGAATGACAGCCTATGTGAGTTTAGTTTAATGATAATTAAGTCTCTAGAATTAGTGCATGGTTGTGAACACTTCATTCAATCATTCAATAGGTGGTAGCAACAGGTACAGGAATGCACATAGGCAGGCAGGCACATATAATATGCTGTGTTATATTCCATCTCATTCTGGTAGGTTTGCTGCTGGATGTGGGCAACGGTCGCATGAGCACAGATGGGAGTTCTTCCTAGTTCTGGCAGGTGGCAGCTTGAACTGGCCTCCCCTCCACCCCATCTCTCTTATTTTAGTGGGGAGCCTATCTGTCTCTCTCTTCCCCCCTCCTCTCGCTCTGGCCACATAGTGCAGATGACAGCATGGGTGGGATTGTGTCTGTCTCTCCTTCTAGCACTGGGGAGACTTTCTCTCTCTCTCTCTCTTATTTCTCTCTCTCTCTCTCTCTTGACAGCAACCTGGGTGGGCAGACAGGAACCTTGGCATGAGAGGCAGGAAGGGGGGCTTTGATCTTGGCGGCAAGCTGGGGTACAGAACCCTTGGCACAGACAGTAGCAGACAGTGGTTGCCAGGGTACATAAACATTGATCTCTGTGGTACAGAACAGCATCGTGGCACAGACAGCATATAGGCCTGGTTTGGGGGCCATTGGCACTGGAAGCAGCAGACATTGGTAGCCATGGTACAGAACCCTTGGCACAGACAGCATATAGGCCCGGCCGGGGGCCATTGGCACTGGAAGCAGCAGACATTGGTAGCCATGGTACAGAACCCTTGCACAGACAGCATATAGGCCAAGACCTGGGCGCCATCTCTGTGAGCAGAATGATGGCAACTGGGAGGTCTAGAGACTGAGGTGAGACAGGAAAGCAAGTAAAACTCCCCACCCACACCAACTTAAATACCCACATACAAAATAACTGTGACAGAGACACAAACATATGGGTATAATGTCATGTGACCAATCCCCCTCACCCCCAATTGTCACACTTTGCCACCCAACTCTACCTCTTGCTAATCTTTACAACTTGGATGACATACTTTATTGACGGCCCCATGCACGGGAGCCATCAACACCTTAAAGTCCAAGAGCATTGAAGTCCAGGCTAAGAATGATGAGGGAACAGGGCTAAGGTGGCTGGGAAGGGGAGGTGCCTGCCGGATGGAGAGGGTGGAGGTTCCCTGGTACTTTTTAACTAACCATGGCAAAGTCACAGAATAAGGATTCTGGCATGAAGGAAAAGTTTAAGATTCTTTTAGGATGTGCGAGGAATGATGGCCCCAGACCCATGATGGTAGGTCCTGGGGCTAGAGTGGCAGCTTCTGGATATTGGGACAGGCCTCTCTGCCTGTAGCTTGGCCCTTGACTGCAGGTCCTGAGGCTGGAGTGACTGTTTCTTGATGTGGTGGAATGACAGCACCCTGTGCGAGGAATGATGGCCCCAGACCAATGACATTGGGTCCTGGGGCTAGAGTGGCAGCTTCTAGATATTGGCCACAGCCGTCTCTGCCTGTAACTTGCCCCAGAACCCTGATGGCAGGTCCTGGGGCTGGAGTGGCTGTTACTTGATGCGGTGAAATTGCAGCGCACTGTGCGAGGAATGATGGCCCCAGACCCATGATGTTGGGTCCTGGGGCTAGAGTGGCAGCTTCTAGGTATTGGCCACAGCCCTCCCTGTCTGTAACGTAGGCCCCAGAACCCTGATGCGGGTCCTGGGTCTGGAGTGGCTGTTTCTTGCTGCAGCTGAATGATGGGTTTCTTTGATTGGAATGATGGCCCCCAGAACCCATGGCACAGACAACATGGACAGCATTGGCAGCAGCAGGTGACATTGGATTTCCAGGGCACAGAACTCATGGCACAGACTGTAGAGGCAGCAATGGCAGCAGACATTGGATTTCCCAGAGGCAGCATTGGCATCTGGTGCTGTCATTGGATTGCCAGGACACAGGACCCATGGCATGGACAGCAGAGGCAGCATTGGCAGTAGCAGTAGCAGACTTTGGGTTGCCCGGGCACAGAACCCTTGGCACAGACAGCATATAGGTATGGGGGCCATTGGCAGCCGCAGACAGTTGGTTTCCAGGGTACAGAACCCTTGCCACAGACGGCATATAGGCCGGGCTTGGGGACCATTGGCACTAGCACCAGCAGACATTGGTTACAAGGGTACAGAACCCATGGCACAGACAGTATATAGGCCTGGCCTGGGGCCATTGGCACCAGCAGATAGTGGATTGCCAGGGTACAGAACCCTTGGCACAGACAGCATGTAGGCCTGGGGACTATTGACACTAGCAGCAGCAGACAATAGTTGCCGTGGCAGTCAGTCAGGTGGCATGGCATGAGTGGCAGTCAGGCAGACTGAAGGAGGGTTTGAGCTTTGCAATCTGGGCAGGCGGGCAGGCAGGCAGCATGGCATAAGAGGCAATAGGGCAGACTGGCTTGGGCAGGCTTTGAGCTAGGCAACCTGGGTGGGCAGACAGGCACCTTGGCATGGGAGGCAGGAAGGCAGACTGAGGCATGCGTTGAGCTTGGCGGCAAGCTGGGCAGGCAGACAGGCAGTGTGGCATGGGAGGCAGTAGGGCAGGCAGGCTGGGACAATGGTAGCAGGGCACTCAGATAGCATAGCAAAGACTGTGCAGCATGAGAGAACAAGATTCAGTCAGCGACACATAGGTGGGCGCAGATCATGTAGCCATAGGACGGCTGGCAGGCTTACAGTTTGTTTCCCAATGCCACCCTGTATCATGAGGTTAGTCAGATAAGGCGGCCGAGACCATCGAGTATGAGGGGGGGGGGCATGGCGGGTGCCAGCCATTGGGAGGGAGGGACAGCACCATCATGGTCTCCATCATGGCCAGGAATGATCTCAGGATGAAGACCGTGTGAGCTAGAATCTCCCATTCCTCTTTGTTGTACGCTGGAGGTGTCTCAATGTCTGTCTCCAGTTCTACCTGATACTGGGTTGCTTTCTGCTCAAGAAGCTGCTTGAGCGTCAGGAAGGTGGAATTCGACTTGGTAGAGACATCCTGGATGAGCTGGTGCACTGGAGACCCTTGCTCGGCCTGCTTCTCCCAGAGGAGCTCGCTGCCCTTCATGCTGCGGTTGAAGAACCCCACCAGCTTCCTCCCCCTGTCGAACAGGGAGCTAAGGGTGCCTGGCCCAATCCGCTTCTCCCCCAAGGTCAGAGCATCCTTCACCACAAGATGGAGGGTGTGTGCGGCGCAAAGGATGCTTGTGAAGTCCCTGTCATGAACTGCCTTTAGTATATTGACTGTGTTGTCCATGACCACACACCCCTTGGTGAAGGCCGTTCCTGGCATGACCCACTCCCTCGCCATGGTGGCCAGGGCTGCCTCAAGGTTCCTTGATGGGTGGCAGCTGTCCATGACTTGTGCCTGAAGCAGGGCCCACCTGTACCCAGCTTCAGGACCCCTCCTGCCACTGCCAAGTGCTGCCTCTGGGTCCTGCCACCAGTGTGCAGTCACTGTCAGGTAGGCATTCTGGGTGTTTCTGGTGGACCACAGGTCAGTGGTGAAGTGAACCGTGTCCCCCAGCCCCTGCCAGCTGCTGCCTCACCCGCTCCTTCAAAGCCCTGTAGAGTTGTGGCACCATAGTCCAATTCAGGGTGGAGTGGGAAGGCAGCTTAAAGTTGGGGGCCAGGAACCCAATCAGCCGCTGGAAGTCCTTGTTTCTGAAGTCTGCTCCTCAGCTGTCACTGTCACGTTTTGCCTTCCAGTGGCACGTTTTTGCAACCCGAACTCAACCGAACGCCATCTGAACTGACCAAACTCTTCGGTCAGTTCGACGTTCGGAATCTAGTTCGGTTTGGTCAGTTCGAGTTTGGTTTCAAGTTTGGGTTCGGTCGTCTGAACAGGTCAAATTCGGGCTGAACGCCGAACTTCTGAACCGCGTTTGCCCATGCCTAGGGATTACAGCTTGGGCTGTCATCTGCTTGATCAGGCCAAAGTAAGGCTATAATGTCTGTTATGGTCTGCTGTGACCTGGCCCAGACAGGGTCCACCATGGATGGATGCCATGGCTGCTAGTCATGACAGGGGTGAGGCTCTGGGTGCAGCTCAGGGGCACAGGGCAGTGCGAGCTGGCCACACATTCGTGCGACTCCCTGTCATTCCTAGGGGCCCAGCCACCAAAACATTTGTTGTGCTGGTGGACCCAGTCAGAATGCATTGCCAGTCTGTTCCTGAACTGTGTTGGGATGTGACAATGGTCCTCCACTCTCACATCTATTAACACCCCTGTCCCCTGCCCTAAAAATCTGACATGCCGACTAAAGACTATGGTTCATGCAACAATAACGTTCAGTAGCAACTCTGTTTTTCTTCAGATCGGAAACAAAACCAAAAAACAATCAGTTTGTCAGTCTTCAAGTCCCTTGAAGAATGTGGCATATACTATATATTATTTTCAGCCATCAATGGTTTATAAAACAAAATTACATTTTTATTGTCCTTTAATGGAAGAAAGCAACTATTTTAACTGCCTACATAAACCATCACAGCTATATATGTCTTTTCCTAATTCAGTATATTAAGCAGCACTTGTACACAAAGTGGCTATTTTATTCAATAACATTAGTTTCTGTTGCCCCATATATTGTCTTGATGTTCTTAACAAACATGAATATATTATTGATACACTCTTCATTGTATCTGAATATCTTACTTTGTCCAATTCACTTTGAAATAAACTGCATTTTCAATTGAATTATCTTGTTAAGCTAATATGCTCATTTGAAACTAAATCCTTTTTTTCTATTTTAAAGACAGATCCAAAGGCCACTGAAGTCTAACAGTTTTTACACTGATTTTAGTGGACATTGGATTAAATTGTTCATCATCTCATTGTACAATAAAATATGCCATAGATGTAGAGAGAGAGAATATATGCTTATTGCTTCTAAAAAGGATTTAGATTACCATTATTTAACTTGTGCTAAATAGTACTATGGCACTTTTATTTCATCAAGGGATTGTTCTTGCAATGTCTTAACCATGCAAGTAATTGTTACTTAAGTATTCCAGTATTATTCAGTAATTCTTACTAAAGTGTTCATTAAATTCAATGGGATATTCTTGAAATCAGTGGAACCACTTCCCCAGAACTACTCACATGAACAAAGTTTTGTAAGATTGTGCCTTTAATAATAATAATAATAATAATAATAATAATAATTATTATTATTATTATTATTATTAATTTCTATAGTGCCCCACATCAACACTTTGCAACATAACAATAAAAGAATACAAAATCTATTTAAAATACAAATCCATTTAAAACATTTGAAAAGGCAAGGTAAAGAGAGGATGAAAAACATCAAGGGGAACCAGCAGCAGATACAAAAAGCACATGGATAACAAATAAGTATTCAGATACTTTTTAAAGGTAAGGAGGGAGGCACTGAGGTATACATCTACTTGCTCTCTACTTACATATCTTCTACTTATAAAAATGGAAGGAATGGCCAAGTACTGTACAGCAGACTGTTTATGTTGAAACATAATTGCGCTGTCAGTTGCATGAATATAGTACATTATGGACTAGCCAATGACTGCAAAAATCAACAACAACATTGCTAGCCTCAATAGCTTGGGTAAATCATCAAAATTATCATAACCAGTGACCCTGTGCTGGCAACTAATTTCTTCCTAATAAATAACAATGGAACATTTAGTTAATAAAAATCTGTGATTCAATCTGGGCATTTTCACACAAGATACTCTCCTCCACTCACTACCCACTCACGCTACATGGTACAGGGCACCCATAGGGCAACACTTCAGCCCTTCAACATGTATGGTGGGTGGTTAGTGGGTGGAGAGTGTCTTGTGTGAAAATGCCCTTTGTCTCTCCTAGCTGTTTCAAAGAGGATTTATTTTTCCTTTTCCGAGATGGAGGATTGGGAAGCAGATTGTACAGTCCAAAATAGTTGCTCTCAGGAGACTTTAACATCCTCCTTTTTCCACTCTGGTTCAAGTGAAGGGTTGATAAAAATAGGATTTTTTCATGAAATGGTTACACTCATGCCCACGCAGATCCACTGCGTGGACATGAGTGTACGCCACCCATGTGCATGTTGCTCCGTGAGTGAGGATGTGTGGGGATGCCTGGGTGTGTGTGTGTGTGTGCGCGGGCGTGTTCACCAGCACCCACATGACACCCATGCTGCTGCGCGCACACCCTCCTCCCACACTTCTGCGGCTCGTATAAAAATGGTCATACATATGACTGATTATAGTTCTCAATAGGTTGTTTTTTTAAAAAGCATTTTATTTAGTTCACAATGAAAATTAACATCCCACAGCACAATCTTCACAGCATTTATGGAGGACATGATGCATGCTTGATGTGGGACATACCTTGGACCTGATTTTTTGCACCGGCCTTGGGGCGGGGGAGTCATTGATTGGGGAGGTGTCAGCAGAGCATTTGTCATGGATGGATCATTACCTCCTGCGAGCACATCTCCTGGTGCATGTCTGCCCCCGGGGGGTGTAGAACCAATTCAGATGGTTCACCCCTGGAGACTAATGGAACCTGAGAAATTCCAAAAGTTCTTGGGGAGTTACCCTCCGATCTTGACCATCATATGCTCAATGACCTCGTGACTTTATGGAACACCTTACTGATGGAGGCCATCAACTGGACGTCTCCGAGGCATCCGCTCCTTCGGCAATGGCTCCTCAGGCCTCCATGGTTTATGGAGGGCCTGAGGTTGCTGATGCAGGAAGGTTGGCAGCTTTTTGCATTGTGCCTCAGTTTCCTCAAAAGGAAAATGCACTTAGTGGTCTAGCCAGAAATAATCATGAACCAGATTTAGGGCAGCTCTCTTCCAAATTGTGGAAACTGAGTTTACACTCTGTTTAAAGCCAGACAGCTCAGCAGAGTATTGTAAAGACAATATTATTTATAAATGAGGACATGAGACAAAGAATGTTATAAAGATAAGCATAGTTTACTTAAATTCAAATAAAAAGTATCAATATGTTACACTAAAGAGAATAAAATTCATTTACGAGTATATGAGCTAAATAAACATTTCTGTTTAAGGAAACAGCTTTAAAAGCTAACATATGCTTAATTCATTGGCTCAAAGGTATCAAAAGAATATACTTTCATATTCACCCAGTCCAGTGTCCTATACTGCCATCATGGTGAGAGAAAAAATTCCAATGTCAGTTTAGAATCTTTTTCTGAAGAAGCAAAGAGCCTCTCTCACTATTATAGTAAGGCACATGCTTGATAGGTAGATGACGCAAGTTACTAGGCAGACACACAGACTTTAACAGGTTCTCTTCAAAATTAATTGCCAACCAATTAGGTGAAGCAGCTGTGAGCTTAGAAAAAGCTAAAACTTCTACCCCGGAGATGTCTCTGCATGGAGCCATTAATCATTGAGGCCAAGTCTTGATAAGAACACAGTCCTGCCACAAAATAACATTTAAATCTCTCTCCCAGTATATGGTCAAAGGTTCACTGAGACCACACAGAGACTGAAAATCAATACATTGGAACGCAAAGTCAATACATTGATACATACAATCAATACATTGGAACACAGATGGCCAAAAATATGGAAAATACATGACAGGTTGGAGTGACAGTGGTGCTGTTTGTGTGCTGAAGCTGACAGATTGCAACATTAGAGCCAGTTTATGTGTCTATACTGTAGCTGTAAGGACAGCAAAAAAAGAGGCTTTTTCTGCCCATATAGTATCTCCAAAATCTTATCCAGCTGAGCTTTTCTGGGTGGTGAAGGGGTTGGTTGGTCCTCCCTCCCTCCACCTGGAACCGGAGTCATCCAGTGCCCGCTGTGACATGTTTATTGATTATTTTGCAGAGAAAAATCACTCAAATTCACTACAACTTCAATGCTGCACTTATTGCAATGGGTGAACCAAAGGTTGTGGAAGTCCTGTCTTGTCTGGTTTCATGGGGTCAATTCCAGTCAGTGTCATCCACCGAGGCAGGGGATGTTCTTGAGGCTGTTAGGATCACCTTTTGTGAACTTGACCCATGCCCGTCCTGGCTGGTTAAGGCCAGCAGGGAGACAGTGGGGCCAATGCTGGCCTGGGATGATCAACGCCTCCCTTCGGGAGGGCAGAGTGCCAAGCTGCCTCAAAGAAGTGGTGGTGTGGCCTCTTCTCAAAAAACCTTCACTTGATGTTGATTCCCTCACCAGTTATTGGCAAGTCTCTAACCTTCCCTTTTTAGGGAATGTTATTGAGTGAGTTGTGGCTCAGCAGCTGCAGGGGCATCTAGATCACACTGTTTATCTGGATCCCTTGAAATTCAGCTTTTGTCCAGGTTATGACACTGAGACTGCACTTGTGGCCTTGGTCGATGACCTTCACTGTGGATTAGATCAGGGTCACTTAACCTTGCTAATTGTGTTAGATCTGTCGGCTGCTTTTGATACCATTGGCCATGAGATGTTGGTGACTCACTTGCAGGATTGAGCTGGAGTGGATGGGATCATTCTTGATTGGTTGAGCTCTTTCCCAGCTGCGAGGACTCGGCATGTGGTTCTTGGAGACTGTTTTTCATCTCCATGAGACCTCACGTGTGGAGTCCCACAAGGTTCAGTTCTGACCCCTCTCCTGTTCAATGTGTACATGCAGCCACTCGGTGAGGTCATGAGACAGTATGGGGTGCGGTGTCATCAATATGCTTATGACACCCAACTCAACCCCTCATTTTCATCTGACACAGACCTTTTAGTCTCGGTGCTTAACCAATGTCTGGCTGCTGTTGGGGACTGGATGAGGGCGAGCTGACTGAAGTTAAATCCCGACAAGATGGAGGTGATGGTAGTGGGTAAGGCAGTGGATGTGGTGACTCCCATCATTGATGGGGTTCGCCCTCCACTGGTTTCCTGGGTTTGCTTTGCAGTCTTGGCGTGTCCTCAATCTGCAGCTGCACCTGAATTCCCAGGTGAGGGCTATGGCAAGGAGTGTATTTCACCAATTACATCTGGTGCGACCACTTCAGCCATATGTTTCAGATAGTGATCTGGCCACTATCTGCCATGCTTTCATTACCTCGAGATTGCACTATTGCAACGCGCTCTGCATGGAGCTACCCATGGTGATAGCTTGGAGATTGCAGCTAGTGCAGAACAAGATGGCCCATCTCCTTATGGGGATGGGTCACCATGAGCACATTACACCAGTGCTCCCGGCTCTGCATTGGCTTTCTATAGTCTTCTTGGCCTGATTCAAGGTATTAGTTTTGATCCATAAAGCCCTATATGGTCTTGGGTAGACTTATCTGTGTGGTTGCCTCACACTCTGCACTCTGGAATGACCTCTGCAATCCATTGGGAGCGCACTTCTTGAGGTTCCTCTGTGGCCTAGGGGGTCATTATGGAGAGCACATTCTCATTGGCTGCACCTAGGCTGTGCAACTTCCTCCTAGTGGAGGGTGGCCCCAGATCTCCCTTCCTTCAGTCATATGTGTAAACTTGGCTATTCTGCCTGGCTTTCGGTGAGGGAGATGGGGTGTAGGGTGGGATGGGGATTGGGAGGGGGATGAAGTTTTCTGGGGTTTTTTGGCCTTCTCTTTTAATGTATTGTTTTGGTTTTATTCATTTTATGTGTTTTTAATATGGTAAGCCACCCTGGGCTGCTTGGAGCAGGAAGGACGGGGTAGATTTTTTTTATATAAATAAATAAATAAAATTATAAATAAATTTAACACCAAGGCCAATGCTTGGTGTTAGTATAACTTGCAATGACACTGCTGGCACCAAAGGATCATTTAACACTGCTGCTGCTAAATTATCAGATGATTGCACCCTAAGTGTGAGTGTCACAGGTTGGGGGAGAAAGAATGTTATAACAGTGCTAAAAGTTGAGGGAGGAAAACTGTGTTGGGGAATTCAGAGAGCAGGGCCCAATCCCCACACCTTTCCAAATAAGTTATCTTGTTGCTGAAGAATGATACATTGACTAATTACATTGTACTATGCACAGTAGAATTTACATCCTGGTTTCAACAATAAACCTTTGTATACTGCCTCATGATTGACCAAATTAGTGTCTTAAACTCAATGTTTTTTTGATATTTTAAATATATTTATACATGAGCTGTATTTTATGATTAATATGCTTGTGATTTATAGTAATACATGAGAAGTCTAGTCAAAATATAAACTAATGAAGAAAGTACACCATAAATCCTACAAATAATCCATAAAAGAGCAATACACGTGCTAATGAACTGTAATCATGACAAAGGGTGAAAACAAATGAGACAGTAGCCATCAGTAGCCCAAGTCACCTGCTTGTCAATTCTTGCCCACTTCTGATTCAGGGTAGACAGCCAACTGTTATGAGATGCGTTGTCTGGAGAAGGTTGGTGATGCAACCCAAGCTAAGGCTCACCCAGACAAGTTAATCTGGGCTAATGTATGCCTTTCTGTCTGTTAGGTCCCACCCAGCCAGACCCTGGGATTAGATCAGAAGATCTGGCCCAGAGGAGTGTTCTCACCGGGCCCGACAAAAACTGATGGGGGAGCAGAGGAGGGCCCTTTCCAAGCCCTTCTGCACTCAACAAACAACTGATTAGTAGGCCTGGACAAATGCAATCACCCAGTCCAGCTGTGCATACCAAACAGGTGATCAGAGGGCCCTGGAGGAGGACCCTCACCTAGCCTGGGTGCATGCACCAAACAGCTGATCAGAGTGTTCTGGAGCAGCATGCTCCTATGACCCGCTCATTGAGAAGTTTGGGATGCACACCCAGACTGGGTAAAGGTGCCACTCCAGCCCCCTGATCAGCTGTTTGGCAGGCTGAGGGACTCAGCATTCAACTCTGGGCCCCCAATCAGTTGCTTGTCAGTAGCTCCTCCCAGGGGACTAATCCTGATAGGTAGCAGGGGACCAGGAGTTCTGTTCTATGTGGATGACTCCTGACTGACCCATGGTCTGGAGGGACCTGAGGAGTGGCAGCTGCAGTGGCCCTTCCAAAGGCAGCGAGGAGGTCCATCTGCCACCTGTCATTTGTGGTGGGGTGGTGCTATATGTAAGAGACAACACTGAATCAAGCAAGATTAATATTGTAAAGGAAGCAAACAGTACTCTGAAATCTTTGTGGTTAGAAATTTCATGTATAATGGGGAAGTCTATAGCGGTCAGCCTACACTATTGTCCTCCTGACCAGGACAGTGAGAGTGCCTGTGAAATGCTAAGGGGGATTAGACAGACAACTAAACTTTAAAACGCAGTAATAATGGGTGATTTTAATTATCCTCATATTGACTGGTTGAATGTCTCCTCGAGGCAGGATGCAGAGATAAAATATCCAGATGTCATAAATAACTGGTTCCTGGAGCATCTCCCTGGTACCAACAAGAGAAGGAGCCACTCTGGATCTAGTCCTAAGTGGAGTGCAGGATTTAGTGTGATGGGGAATGGTGCTGGAGCCGCTGGGCAATAGTGATCATAATATAAGCAAATTAAATATACTCACAGGATGGAAAATGCCAAATAAAACCACTGCAGTAACATATAACTTCAGAAAGGGAAACTATGGGTATTTTCAGACATTAAGAGATCACAGTGAACCACGGTGAATACCCACCTGTGGTCAATGTGTCTCAAATGTCTGTTTGGCGGCTGCCAGATGTTCGCCACGGTCCGGGATCCCCAGCGGGATCCCGGGCCGTGGTGAATCCGGCCCGACGCGGCGGCTGCATTGGCCCCGCCGCCCGCCCGTCTCCCCGGAGGGCGGGCGGCGGGACTGTGGAGGGGGCGTGGCCATGTGGCCGCACGTCGCACCACGCGGCCCCGCCCCCTCACAGATTCCCCACCAGGATCCCCCTGGCATGTCTGTTACGGCGTGACAGGGTGACCCCGGTGGGGAATGAATGTGGTGATTTCGGTACAGGGCCAATGGGCCCCATAACGTCTGAAATCACCCTATGTAAAAATGAGGAAACTAGTTAGAGGGAAACTTAAATGAACAGTTGCAAGAATTAAATGTCTACAGGCAGCGTGGAGACTATTTTAAAACACCACCATGAAAGCCCAAATTAAATGTATTCCACAAATTGAAAAAGGTAGGAAGAGGACTGAACGTCTGCCTGTGTGGCTAAATAGTGTGGTAAAGGAGGAAATTGGAGCCAAAAAGGCATACTTTAAAAAATGGAAAGAAAGCAGGGCCAGCCAGAGGCATGTGCCACCAGTGCCCAGGCACATGGCCCCGCAGCAGCCTCCAAGGGAGGAGCCCTGCACCACAGAGATGGAGTTGGACCCCACAATTTAAATTTCCCACCCCCACCCCCATTGGTAGCAAAGCCCCAATGGCCACCTGTCCTGGCTTGGTTCCCCCCCCTGCCCTGCCCCCCCGCCAGCTGACACATGCCCCCCCTCCCCTATGCCACCTCTCCTGCCAGGCTCATGCTGCTGCAGCAGCAGCAGCAGCGATTGAACTGGGAGATAAAGCTGTTTTTTTACAAACAGTTCCTCCCCATGTGCTGATCAGAAGGTTGTAGCCTTGAAAAGAAGGTTCTTTGAGATGGCACCTAACATTCTCACAATTGGGTTGTGCATGCTCACCCTGTTCAAATAATAGCCACATGATGGTCTCAAGCTCCTGTAGTATAAAATGTGCCCTCCCCCTCAGAATGACAGTTCCTTCCAACCCTTTCTAGAAATAGAAGGAAAAAATTCTATGTGAGGCTGGAAGGGTGGGTATTTGTGAGAATGTTCGGAACCATCTCAAATAACATTATTTACAAGGTAGCAACCTTCTGTTCTTCTTCGAGTGGCTCCTCACGTGCTATTTTTGCTAAATATGAAAGTGCTTTTGTGATCAAGTATTGTTAATAGCATGCAGCTATTTTGATGTGGCCCAGAGGTTTTGTAGGTTTTAAATATGTGAACAGGATTTTTTGATCCTGTTATGGCACTACCACTGATGGAGAGAGAGGGAGTAGTCCTACTGGAGTCCCATCAACTTACTGGATGAGATGCTAGTAGGATGGTTCTCTCAGTCTCCAAGTGGCAGGGTTTTACTCAGCAGCAAAGAGTTCCCAGTGTAAACTAATGTTCTGTCCATCACATCTTAACACTGAAAACTCTTTGTTGCTGGATTTTTGGAGGCTCCGCCTACAATGGACAAGCCCCTCTCTAGAGCTCTGCCAGCCGTAAGGTTCTGCCAACCCGTCAATGGCAAAGCCACCAGCAGACCAGCAAGCCTTTGCGGCCCTGCAGCAAGACTTGGCACATGGCCCCTTGGGCCGGCCCTGAAAGAGAGATCCAGATGAGGTAAATAGGGAAGGTTATAAGCATTTCCAAATTAGATGTAAAAAGTGAATAAGGCAGGCCAAAAGAAGAATTTGAGGAACAACTTGCTAAAGATGCTAAAACTAACAATAAAAACTTTTTCTAGTACACCAGAAGCAGGAAGCCTGCTAGAGAGTCATCTGGGTCGTTAGATAACCAGGGAGTGAAAGGGGTGCTTAGGGAGGAAAAGGACATTGCAGAGAAGCTGAATGAGTTCTTTGCTTCGGTCTTCACTGCAGATGTTGGGGAGATACCCACGCCAGAACCTTACTTTGTAGGTGAGGAATTGGAAGAGCTGTAACAAATCAGTGTTACAGGGTCTAGAGCAAATCGACAAACTAAATACTATCAAATCACCAGAACGAGATTATATTCACCCCAGAGTTCTGAAGGAACTCAAACATGAAATTTCAGACGTACTGTTAGTAATTTGTAACCTATCGCTAAAATCTGCCACTATACTTGAGGACTGGAGGGTGGCAAATGTAACCCCAATATTTAAAAAGGGATTCAGAGGTGATCCTTGAAACTAAAGACCAACTAAAGTACTAAAGTAAGCTTGATGTCTGTGCTGAGTAAAATGATGGAAACTATCATTAAGAACAGAATAGCTGGACATGTTGATAAACATGGCTTAATGGGGAAGAGTGAACATGGATTTAGCAA
Organism: Sphenodon punctatus; assembly: GCA_003113815.1. NCBI lineage: Eukaryota > Metazoa > Chordata > Lepidosauria > Sphenodontia > Sphenodontidae > Sphenodon > Sphenodon punctatus. The sequence goes on along the minus strand of QEPC01014308.1, from coordinate 59,694 downwards.
AGATAAGTCATGCCTCACTAATCTGTTGGAATTCTATGAGGGTGTAATAAGTATGTGGACAAGGGAGACCCGGTAGATATAGTGTATCTGGATTTCCAGAAAGCATTTGATAAGGTCCCACATAAAAGACTCTTGAGAAAATTAAAAAGTCATGGGATAGGAGTTAGTGTCTTACTATGGATTGATAACTGGCTAAAGAATAGGAAGCAAAGAGTAGGACTGAATGGTCAGTTTTCACAATGGAGAGATATAAAACATGATGTGCCTGAAGGATCTGTATTGAAACCGGTGCTGTTTAATGTATTTATTAATAATCTGGAAAAGTGCATTAAGAGTGATGTGATCAAATTTGCAGATGACACCAAGTTATTCAAGGTAGTTAAAATATGAGCAGACTGTGAAGAACTGCAACAGGATCTTACAAAACTGGGTGCCTGGGCATTTAAATGGCAGATGAGAGTTAATGTGGACAATTGCAAAGTGATGCTTATAGGGAAAAATAACACAAACTATGAGTATACAATACTGGGTATTAAACTAGGAGTTACCACTCAAGAAAAGATCTGGGGATGGTTGTGGACTACAATGAAATCCACAGCCCAGTGTGCAGGAGCAGTCAAAAAAGCAAACAGAATGTTAGGAGTTATTTGCAAAGGGATAGAGAATAAAACTGAAGATGTCATAATGCCTCTATACAAATCAATGGTGCGACCATACCTGGAATATTGTGTGCGGTTCTGGTCGCCTCATCTCAAAAAAGACATAGCTGAACTAGAAAAGGTATAGAGAAGGGCAACAAGAGTGATAAAGGGTATGGAACAGCTTCATTACAAAGAGAGGCTTGACAAGCTGGGTCTCTTCATCTTAGAGAAGAGAAGTCTGAGAGGGAACATGATAGAGGTTTATAAAATCTTGAGTGTGTGGAATGAGTAGATAGGGAACAGTTATTTACCCTCTCAAATAGTACTAGAACTAGGGAACCTCCATGAAACTAGCTGCCAACTGTTTTAAAACAAATAAAAGGACGTACTTTTTCACTCAACACTTAATTAACTTATGGAATTTGTTGCCAGAGGACGTTGTCAAGGCCAGTAGTATAACTGGGTTTTAAAAAGGACTGGATAAGTTCTTAGAGAGTAGGTCCATTAATGACTATTAACTAAGTAGATAACTGGATGAACTTCTTGCTGTCGGGAACTGTGAGTGAACAACGGGAAATGGATTGCCTATTGTGACTGTTGGTTCTTCTCCCATGTGATTGAGATTGGCCACTGTCAGAGGACAAGATACTGGGCTTGATAGACCATTGGTCTGACTCAGTATGGCACTACTTACATTCTTATGTTTTCACCTAGAGACACAACATAGTTATTCTCCTTTCAACCAAGTGGCTTGAAGCAAATGAGGTCTTTCTTACACAAGATGCACCCATTCATGTCCATGCAATGGACATGAGTCGGTGTGTCATGTTTGAAAGCGGTGACAGGTGAGTGGGTGGGCCTGTTTTCACACCTCCATGTAACACGCACCTCCCCTGCATGGAGCAACCAGCAAAAAAGCAGATTGCTCCATGCGGGGGCATGCATGGGGATGTGGGGGGGATGGGTGTGTGCCTGTTTTTACCTGCCCCCTGCCCCGCACCAACACCCCTGCACCACCCCTGCAGTGACATGCCAATGGACCATCCCCGAGCCACATCCCATTTCAAAAGGGTCTGAGTTACACTAGAGTAAGAGTGTTGTGATTCATTTACAATGAAAAAAAATAATCCCACTGGTTTCCACTGTAAACTTCATTTTTATCATTTTGTTCATTACCAGAAACAATTTGACAGTTGAAATTAGGCCTACAAAGTGTTGATGCATTGCTTTGAAGGGAAAACTACACACTCACTCCCACAGTCCAACAAAAACAGTTCAATAATTATGGATATTTGAGGCACAATCTGCAAAAATAAGTTACTGTATGTAATTCAAAATTTGAGATCAGTTCGGAATGCAAAGCTTAGAAATTATTTGTCTACAATGGCATGTAGTCAGTTCTAGTATTTAGAAAATGACAAACACTAAAACTGGAGTTTTCTAAAATATGTGTCTGCTTCCTAGGTTTCCGAGAACACAGTTGATTAACACAGATAATTAATTTAATGTTAATAGTTAAATGTTAATTGCTAAATTAATAAGTTGAAATGTGATTCACCCTGAGCCTAAGGGAAAGAGTGGCATACAATTGAAACAAACAAACAAATAAAAACAAGTCAGAACTAGCATCAAATTTAGGGTCAGGAATAAACCACATTTAAATATGGCGCAACTTGTACATTCGTTTACATTGTGACTAGCACTGCTCATGTAGAACTATAAATCCCAAACATATAAATCATAAAATACATTGGTTTTAAGATTTAGTTAAGGCACATTCACATTTACTCAAACTTTAACAGAAGAGAAAATTGTATTCCATAATCAAAAAACCTCTAGTTTACAAGAAGAGTTAATGCTCTTGCAAATTCAATCATGTATTAAAAATCATGGAAATTGCAAGTTAAGGCTCCTGCCTTTACTTCCGTGTCATGTTAGCAGTAAAGACATTGTACACTCTCACATATTGTGCTCACTTACAACTTAGACTCCATGCACCCACACTTTGTCTTCATCTTTCAGCCCCAATCCTCTTCTTTTTTGCAGGCTGGGTGCAACACTGAAGCTGGGGACAGGAGGGCATGCACTCGCCCCTCACCTCTTCCATTTCCTCTTTAAGGAAGAGAGAACTTAGGAGTTCTGGCTCCCACCTCTTCTCCCCCTCTAATCTCCTTGGTCCCAGTCCTGTAACAGAGAACTCAGGACTCCTGGCTTCTAGCCTCGCCACCCCATTCTAATCCAGTAGGCTGCACTCCCTTCAGAAGCAATTCTATAGTCCTCATTCTGAGCCAGTTCTCCTCTGTCCTGCTCTCAACCTTGTAACAGACAACCCAGGAGTCCTGGGTCCAACTTGCCCCTCTAACCCTGTAGTCCCCACTCCCCGCACAGAGAACTCAGAAGTCCTGGGAAGGGAAATACAATGTTTGTCTGAATATGTTATATGGAACAGAAATAAGGGTGTGTGTGGAATGACCAAAAAAAGAAAAAATACAGGAGAGGAAATGCAATAGCAGGGAGGGAGGCTAATGGGAATCAAAGGATAGGGAGTCAGCTATGATAAGTGGCTAAAACGATAGGATTGCTTCCTCAGCTATCTTCTGAATCAGTTATTTCACTCATAACCTTATTATTGTAACTATTTCTACTTCCTCCTGTCTTTCCACCCACTTACTTAATCTTTCACAATCTTTGTATTTTTCCCTGTCATTTGAACCATTCCACTTACTGCATCTGGTGCCTTCCTCATCATTTCACACCCTTTTACCTTCCCTGCATATTCCCAAAGATGCAACAGTGTTGTATAATTTCACAATCACTTAATTGGATCTTGGAATGATAATAGTATTTATTTAGAAATTGGCACTGCTGTTGCCTCCATTCCTTCCAATGGCTATTCCATTTTATTAATTTCAATGCATACCAAATTTAATTAAACATCTGTATATGACTCTACCCAGCTTCACTGTGCTCTGGGAGGGCAGTGGAGACTAGCGGGTAAAAGGGAAGGTTGTGAGTCATTAGTCAGCTGTCCCATTCTCCCCAACTGAAATGAAAGGATAGAGGGAAAGGAAGGGGTGAGGGGCCAGCTCATGCCCTCCTGTCCCCAGCTTCAGTGTTGCCCCAAACTTGCAAAGAGGAAGAGGATTGGGGTTAAAAGATGAAATTAAGGCAGGAGACTTAACTTGCAATTTCCATGCTTTTTAGTGCATGATTGAATTTTCAAGAGCCTTAACACTTTTTGTAAACCAGAGGTTTTTTGATTATGGAATATCTGGGATTTTTGTTAAATGCAATGCAATGAAGAAAACTTGTCCTGCTGGCACAGTAGAATGCTGAGCTGCATAACTACTATGGGAACAGGGCTTAGGGGAGGCTAAGGTCGAAGAGTTTCTCCCTTCAGTTTAGAAAGTTGTTACTTCCTTCAAATAGCAAGCAAGGTGAAGCTGGATTTTTACTGGTAGCTCCCTGGTTTACTAAGAATACAGCTTCGTTTGGTTTAAGCATTGCAAACTTCCAAAAACGGCTCTCTAAGTTATCTCTAGCTCATGGCTTGTACAGGAGTCTTCCACTCTACTCCCCACTGTCAGAACTCATCTGCTTGTGCAACACTGGCCATTCTGCTTTCTATAAGGACCTCCCCCTGTACAGGAACCTCCTGACTAGTTCACTCTTTTACAGGGCTCCCTGACTCTATTGTGCCCATGTACAGGAAGGACTCTCCACCTGGCATAATGCTGCCCATCCTGCAGCTCTCCGTCTGTACAAAGCTCCCTCACTCAGTTCTCCTCTGTCCGGGGCTCTCCCCTGGCACAATTATGGCCATTATTCTGAAGCCCTCGGCCTCTACAATATGCCCCCACTTTATTTCACCTTGGACAGGGCTTCCTTTATTGCACAATGCTGCCCACTCTGAAGACCTCCCCCTGTACTGGGTTCCATATTCTGTATCTCCAATAAAGCTGTTCCCTGTAAAGTGCTCCCCCTGTGCATGGCTTCCACTGCGGAAGCTATTTACACAGGCTCTGTCCCTGCAAGTCCAGACTCTGCCCCAGCTCTGCTCCCAACAGCAGGTGACAGGTAAGTAGTGGGCAGGCTCTGCACACCCAGCTCCCCGCTCCTCCTCGTTATACTTTCATATTTTTCAAAATGCAAATTATAGAGTTTTATTTTAACTTACAATGGTAATTCATTCCAACTATACCTCTTTTAAAACACCACATCTACATACACTTACTTCATTTCTGATTTATATCTGTTTCAGTCAGATGTTAATGACAACTTAACAGAAATGAAGAAGTTGAAAAGCTTTGAAAGATATGAACATGTTTTCCATGATTAGTAATACTTATCTTAATCTTAATTTCTGTAAAGTCATCAATAAAATCTGACTGAAATAGATATAAATCAGAAAGGAAGGAAGTCCATTTTGCGGCCATTTGGCGCATATGCAGTGCTGGGTTTCAGCTGCAAGAGTTTCACGTGAGAACAGGTCAAGAATCAGCCAATTCTCGACCCATTCTTGTAAATATTGGCAAGAAGCCAATTCCTGCTGAGATTTTGTGAGAACGTGAGGGTATGTTTCCGCCCTAATGCATAGTAAGCAACTTCACATACCTTAAATTAATAAAGCCACAGATAAAAAGTGATGATGATCAGGAAAATAGTAGACAAGGCAAACCATGGTAGTCTGCTGGGCAATACTGAGTAATAGTACCATATATTTATCCCATGAAGTTCATTATGGAACCACAAAACACACGCATATGCAAAACCACCATCATAGTGAAGTGAGACAGTTGCACATCTCAAGGCTGCTCTGGTTTATGGTACGTTACAAACAGCTGCCTCTGCTCTCAGCTTGAGCTTCTCTAGTATGGATGTGTGTGTGCCTCGCTATCTCCCTCCTTCTGTTCTCTGAAAAACTGTCAGCTGTAGCTGATGAGGAAAGGCAGTCACCTAGCTAATCCCAGCAGCCTGAAAAGCCTCAGAGCACTGGATCTGTGTCTCTCACCCATTCCAAAGTACAGAGGAGCGCCTTCTCTCGGCTACACCTTGTCAATACAAAGTTGTGGTTTCTTCTTTCTGGAGCCCGGTTGGCCATTTTTCAGTGGTGCCACTGTGGAGGAAGGAAGGAAAGCAAATCAGTGTGGTATCAAAGGACTCACTTCTCCTATGGACCTCAGGGCTGTGGGACATGACTTGTGTATGACATCACCACATAATGGCCCCACCCACATTATGGCAGTCAAACTATGGATTTGGTTTTCTGTACTGGCTTAGAGGCAGGAGGTCCTCTAGTGGGGTATGTGATGAAAGTGCCCTTGTCATGGATGGATCATTATCTCCTCTGAACCCAGCTCCTGGCGCACGTCTGCTCCTGGAAAGGTGTAGAAACAGATTATTATTATTATTATTATTATTAATAACAAACATGTATATAGCGCCAGCAGTGTACATGGCACTTTACAAAGTAATAAAATAGACACGGTCCCTGCCCCTAGGGCTTACAATCTGAGAGACAGGAGCTGGGGGAGAGACTTAGGAAGGAGAACAGAGGGAAAGACAAGGGGTCTAACATTCATGAAGATGCGAGGTCTCAAGTGCACGTACTTGGCTTGGTTACAATGAGAATGACAGCAGGCAGGTCCATGTGGCAAGGATAAGGGTAAACCGATCGTAGGTATAGGAATAGTGGCTCAGCAGGATAAAGAGTCAGACAGAGCAGAGCGAAAGAGGTGAGTTTTAAGGAGAGATTTGAAGGTATGAAGGGAGGGGGCAAGGCGGATGTGGACAGGGAGGGAGTTCCAGGCATGGGGGGCAGCAAGTGAGAAGGGACGAAGGCGCTTAGGGGAGCAGGGAAGGCGTGGAAGGGTGAGAGAAGGGACAGAGGAGGAGCGAAGTGCACGGGCTGGAGTATGGAGGGCGATAAGTGCAGAGAGGTAGGGGGGAGCAAGGTTGTGAAGAGCTTTATAGGTGAAGACTAGGAGCTTGTGCAGGATTCGTTCAGGAAGGGGAAGCCAGTGAAGCGAAGAGAGGAGGGGCTGCACATGGTCGAAGCGACTGGCGAGGTAGATGACCCTGGCAGCAGAGTTTTGGACAGAGATGAGGGGAGAAAGGTGAGACCGGGGAAGGCCAGTGAGAAGGAGGTTACAGTAATCGAGGCGAGAGATGACCAGAGCATGAACAAGAGTTTTGGCAGACGAGACAGAGAGAAAAGGGCGAATCTTAGCAATGTTATGGAGGGAGAAGCGACAGGATTTAGCAACAGAGTCAATGTAGGGTTTAAAAGAAAGGGCTGAGTCAAAGATGAAGCCTAGGCTACGGGCTTGGGGGACAGGCAGGATGGTGACTCCATCAATAGTTATTGACAGTGAGGAAGGAGAGGAAGGATGAGGGGGGAAGATAAGGAGTTCAGTTTTAGCCATGTTGAGTTTGAGTTGACGTTGAGACATCCAGGTAGAGATGTCAGAGAGACAGTTGATGAGACGAGCTTGAACAGAGGGAGAGAGAGAGGGAGTAGAGAGATAGAGTTGAGTGTCATCAGCATAGAGGTGGTATTGGAAGCCATGGGAGGCAATGAGTTTGCCTAAGGATGAGGTATAGATCGAGAAGAGGAGAGGGCCAAGAACAGAGCCTTGAGGAACACCAACTGAGAGGGGGAAGGAGGAGGAGGTGGAGTTGGAGAGAGACACATTAAAGGAGCGGTCAGAGAGGTAGGAGGAGAACCAGTTATGGACAGAGCCACAAAAGCCAAGGGAGTGAAGGGAATCCAGCAAGAGTGAGTGGTCAACAGTATCGAAGGCAGCAGAGAGATCAAGGAGGACAAGAATGGAATAGAGACGTTTAGATTTAGCCACCAGAAGATCGTTGGTGATCTTAGCGAGAGCAGTTTCAGTAGAATGAAGGGGGCGGAAGCCAGATTGGAGGGGGTCAAGGGAGGAGTTGGAGGATAGGAAGTCAAGGCAGCGGGAGTAGACAACACGTTCAAGCAGCTTGGAAGCAAAAGGAAGGAGTGAGACAGGACGATAGCTAGAAGGGTCAGAGGGGTCAAGAGTGGACTTTTTGAGAATAGGAGAGACTGTGGCATGTTTGAAGGCAGAAGGGAAAGAGCCAGTAGAGAGGGAGAGGTTGATGATGTGCAGGAAGGAAGGGGCGACAGTGGGAGTAATGGAGGTGAGGAGGCGGGAAGGAATGGGATCAAGGGGGCAAGTGGAAGGGTTGGAGGAGGAGAGCAGAGAGGAGATTTCCTTAAGGGAGGCAGGGGAGAAGGAGGACATGAGAGAAGGAGGGGGAGGAGGGAGAGGGGTGGGAGTGGGAAGAGAGGAGTGGGAAGCGATGTCGAGGCGGATCTTGTCTATCTTGGAGGTGAAGAAGGAGGCAAGATCCTGAGCAGAAAGGGAAGAAGGAGGGGGAGGACAGGGAGGCTTGAGGAGGGAGTCAAAGGTAGAGAACAGGCGGCGAGGGTCCCGAGAACAGGACTCAATGCGGGAGGCATAGTAGTGTTGTCTAGCAAGGGAGATAGCAGAAGTAAGGGTGGAGAGACAGAATTTGAAGTGAAGGAAGTCAGCGTGAGAATGGGATTTGCGCCAGAGTCGTTCAGCAGCACGAGTGCAAGAACGGAGGTGGCGGATACTAGGGGTGAGCCAAGGACGGGGGTTGTGGGAGAAGGCAGGGCGGGAAGAGAGAGGGGCATGGGAGTCAAGTGTGGAGGAGAGAGAGGCGTTGAGAGCAGAGACAGCGGAGTCAGGGGAGGAGGAAGAGAAGACTGTAGGAAGAAGGGGAGAGAGAGAGGAGGCAAAGTCCAGGGGATCAATAGCTTGAAGGTCACGGAAGGGGCGTAGAGAAGGGGAAGAGGAGGGGGGACAGTGGGAAATGTTGAAAGAGGCAAGGAAGTGGTCTGATATAGGATGAGGATCGAAGGAGAGATCAGTGACAGAGCAGTTTCTAGAGAGGACAAGATCAAGAGAATGGCCATTAGTATGAGTGGGGGAGTTGGTCCAAAGGTGGAGGTTGAAGGAGGAGGCTAAGGAGAGGAAGCGAGAGACTGAGGGCTAGATAGATTGCTTCGCCCTCAGAGACTTATGCAACTGGATCCATTCCAGAATGGTCTGGGGGAAATACACTCTGATCTTGATGCCCACCTGCTTGATGACCTTGTTATGTTTTGGAACACCTGGCTATCGGAGGTCATTGACCAGGTGACTCAAAGGTGTTCACTTCCCAAAATCAGAGCTGCAGTTCCTGTAGTTCATGAAGGGCATGTGGCAATTAAAATGAGAGGGGAGGAGGTTAGAGCGACGGTGGTGGCATTATACTCATGCTGAAGATGACCGATTGTGGAATAGAACTAGTTTGAAAGTCTATGCAGTGACTGTGTAGGTGGCAAAGAAGATGTTCTTTGCTGCCATCATAGCCCCTGTGAAATCTCGCCTGGTGGACCTCTTCCGAGTGGTCAAGGGGTTGGTCAGTCCAGCCTCCCTCCACATGGCAATGGAGGTTTCCTGGGCCTGCTGCAATAGGTTTATTGATTTTTTCATGGTCAAAATCACTCACATTTGCCATGACTTCACTGCCACCATTGATACAGTTGGAGAACGAGAGGTTATGAATGCCCCGTCTTGTCCTGTTTTCTGGGATCAATTTCGGTCAGTGACCCCTGACAATGCAGGTGATGTCCTGGGGGGCTGTTAGGGCCACAAAATGTTAATTAGATACCTGCCCATCCTGGCTGGTTAAGGCTACCAGAGAGACACTGGGGTTGGTGCTGGCATGAGTGGTCAATACCTCCTTTGAGGAGGGCAGGGTCCCAGGGTCTCTTAAGGAGGGTGTGGTGTGACCCTTGATAAAAAAAAATCACTTGACACTAACACCCTTGCCAGTTACTAACCTCTCTAACCTTCCCTTTTTAGGGAAGGTTATTTAGCGGGTGGTGGCCCAGCAACTCCGGGACCATCTTGACCAGGTTTGTTTTCTGGATCCCTCATAGTCTGACTTTCATACGGGATATGGCACCAAGACTGTGCTCATGGCTCTGGTCGAAGATCTGCACCATGCTTTAGCCAGGAACAGTTGATCCTTTTGGTCCAGTAAGATCTTTCGGTTGCTTTTGATACCGTTGACCACAAGATGTTGGTGACTCGTTTGCAGGATCGTGCTGGGGTGGGTGGGATCATTCTAGAATGGTTCTGCTCATTCCTGAGCGGAATTCCTGTGTAGAAAAACTCACCATGTGCTCTTGGGTAATTGTACATCAACTCTCCAGAATGTCACATTTAGGGTCCCGCAGAGTTCCATTCTGTCTCCTCTCCTGTTCAATGTGTATATGCAGCCCTTCGTCAAGGTCGTGAGAGGATTTGGAGTGTGTTGTCATCAATATGCTGGTGACACCCAGCTCTGCCTCTTGTTTCCAGCAGACTCAGGCCCCACAGCCTCATTGCTTACTTAATGTCTGACATTGGTGGAGGACTGAATGAGGGAGGGCCAGCCGCCTGAAGATGAATCCTGACAAGACAGAGGTGATGCTGGTGGGGAGAGCTGAGGGAGTGGAGGCCACCATCATTGATTCCTCAAGTTTTTAGTCTGGGGGTTCTCTTCGATTCACAGCTCCATCTGGATTTCCACATGGCAGCTGTGGCAAAGTGTGCATTTGCCAAATTACATCTGGTGTGACGGGTATGGCCTTATGTCTCTGACTGAGACCTTGCCACGACATTCATGTCTTCATCTCCTCAAGGTTTGATTAGTGTAATGCACTCTACATGGGGTTACCCAGGGTGATGGATCCGGAGGCTTCAGCTGGTGCAGAATGCAGCGTCCCATCTCCTGAAGGGTAGGAGCCATTGAGAGAACATAGCACCAGTGCTCCATTCTCTTCACTGGCTGCCTTTTGCCTACCGGGCCTGAGTCAAGGTGTTGGTGCTAACCTATAAAGCCCTACATGGCCTGGGCCCCACCTACCTGCAGGAACACCTCACTCTCTGGGTTCTGGAATGGCTGTTGTGGTCAACCGGGAATGCCATTTTGGAGATTCCCCATGTTTAGCAGGGGGCCACATTGGAGAGGGCGTTCTCGGTCACCACCCCTTGGTTGTGGAACTCCCTCCTGAAACAGGCTCATTTGTTCTGGGACCTTCTCTCCTTCAGGCGTCAATGTAAAACCTGGTTGTTCTGCCTGGTGTTTGGTGAGAGACACAGGTAGGGGGAAGGGTGGGTTTGGGTTGGAGGGTGGTAATTGATGATTTTATTGTTTTAAGTTGTGCTGTATATTTTATTCTATGTTTTTATATTGTACGCCACCCTGAGCTACCTTTGACAAGAGGGGGCAGGATAGTAAATTTTTGTAATAATAATAATACACACATGTGTAACACAAGTATTTTTCCCATTGACTATAACATCTTCTTGTTACAACAAAGTTTGATAGAAAATACATTTTTTTGGTAATACCACCAGCTATTAGTATACAGTCTCATTTAATTTAACATACACTGCCAAATAAAGGAGAAATCACCTGCAAAAGATCTGGTCACAAGCACAGAATTAAGGTGCCTCAAAACTCCAGTGTTAAACATAGGTGGGAATTCAATGAGATCTCCTTCTCACCTTAACTACAGAGCTAAAACTGTGACTCTATAATGTATGTGCAGCAAGCTTTGTAAATAAAACGACCTACTTTCCAAAGCCTAAATTTATAGGCGGGTCATGAATTTTGAAGATAAATAAATAGATACAATAAATCCCTGACATTTCATAATTGGGGGGAAATTTGCTGTAGGTTAGTGATACATACCACTTATTGAAGGAACCAGTCTTAGCAAAACCTTAACCACTCAGTGCGCTCACAGACCCTCATGTCATGGGGCTTCTCCTAATACAGAAAGACTGCTGCCATGGCAAAAACTTGAACCTCTTTTCTGTGGACAGCCCATTGTAAAAATATTTGGGGGAAATGGGTATAGCTGGCAATGGGTAAAATATTACCCTATCCAGAACACAAAGCACAAGTTAGCTAGTTTTAATTAGCAATCACTGAAGCAGTCTGGATTACTTACAGGTGGCAGATGCCACAGCTGAAGTATTGTTGTTTCTTAGTAGTCAATATGCGAGTTAGTTTTCCAAATACAGCAGATTATTTGGCCAACAAATTATAAGTACTCAAATCCATTCAAAAGCCATTCAAGTCAGAATTCTATCAGAGTATTCAATTGACTTGAATGGGCTCACAGCCAGCTTCTAGGAATTCATCTCATGAGCCTTAATTATCCCACATTCAGTAGGCTCAAATCCCTACCAGACTGGCTAAGAACTGCAACATTTTTGTATATGCCACTACACCTACAAGTTTTACACAGTGCAGTCTCACAAATGGAATTTTAGGGGAAAAGAACTTATGGCTCAATCCTACTGCATGTAGGTGAATTTGATCCTGTATGCCTCTTCACTGTGAGTCAAAACTAATATTCTTAGTTTTGCCAGAGCAACTGGCTTTGCATTGTCCAAGAACACTCTAAAATTATTAAAGGAAAATGAGCCATAGCAACCAAATATATCATTTAAGTAGAAGGTAAAAACAAGTCAGAAAGCTCACAAGAATGTCACTCAGGAAACATTTCAGTGAGTAGATTTATTTTTTTAAATTACTTCAGGGAATATTCCAGAGAACACTATAAATAAATAAATAAATCAATCCTATAGTTACTGACAGGGGACCCTCCAGAGACTCGGGGCACTGGGAGCTATTTTGGGGAATTAGCACAATCAGTTCTTGGTCATGCAACACTCCTGCCTGGAGGCACCTTCAGTATGGGTACTACTCCAGAGTGTATACAGTTCCTCCAAACCCTCACTATTGCCTGGCAGCCTGGCATGTGTTTTTTGGAGGGCAATATGAAGAGAGGAGGAACCAGAAACAGTGTTAAACTCTTGAACTGGGAGGGGAAGGACCTGATGGATGTATTTCTGGCCAATGAGCAGTGCAAGAGGATCCCAGCAGTTGAATGGCACCCTGTGATTCCTCATTGTCCCTGCCTCCCAGAACCAATCAGGAGGGCTCTGGGGGAGGGCACTGCAACCCTTAATATTGTAGGACTGGGCTGCTTCACTCTGTGTTAGCTCTCTTGCTTGTCAGGTTGCTTGCTTGCTTTGCAGAAGCTGCTGCTGCTTGCACTAGAAATCCTCCCATATATATATCCCTTATTCCCTTCCCTACTACCCAATACTTATTCCTTAGATACACACACATATATAGAGAGAGATAAAGATAGATAGATAGATAGATAGATAGATAGATAGATATACCTCTGAGTTTTTCTTTCCCCTTCCCGTCTGTCTCCCTGTGGTCATATATTATATAACTATAGATATTAGTTGTATATATATAGATTAGATATTTAGATACTAAGCTGTTTTATGATAGATAGATAGATAGATAGATAGATAGATAGATGCCCAGCACACACACACACACACAGACATTATAGAGTCTGCATTGGGGTGGATTTCTACTCCAATAGGAAATTGACGCTGGGGTGTTTTGTACCCCAGGCATTGTTTGTGTGTGTTTTTTATTATAGAAGACAAATGGTAAGAGATATCTGGATGAAATTTGACTATGTTTTGCCCAGACATGCTGGTGACAATGTCTTAAAATAACAAACTTGTAGAGCCACGAATTACCATATTTATTCATGTTTTTTTCCATCTGGGGATTTCTACTCCAAGCTGACTTTGACCTGGGGATTGAAAGTGTGCAATAAAATGTAACTTTTTTTTTACAGTAGCCACACAATCTATGCCCAGCACACACACACAGACATTATAGAGTCTGTTTTATGAGGAATACCAGCTCCACACATGAATAAATAACAACCAACACTACTTGTTTTTCTTTGTAAAAGCATTACTTTTCATTCAAACAACAGAAAATGGTTTTTATGAACTTTAACTATCTATATAAGTTAAAGTAGTGCCCACCAAGAGCCAGTCTCCCCACTGCCTCAGTTCTGTCCCCCAGTGCAACCTCTTCCAGCCAGCCCCTCAGTGCCTCCATTCACCCCTGTGCCTGCCATCCTCTACATGCCTGCACCCCTGCATGCCTGCCACCCCCTGCCATCCCCTGCATTCCTGCCATCCCCTGCATGCCTTCACCCCTGCCATCCCCTGCATCCCTGCACCCCTGTCATCCCTGAATACCTGTCATCCCTGCATGCCTGACATCCCCTGTGCCCTGCCATCCTTCATTCCCCTCCTGCAAGCCCGCAGTCAGTGACCACACCACACAAAATCTTCCAGGGAGGAAGAATGGCCACTCTGTCTCTGGACTTGAGGATGTGGCTATCATCTTCTAATCACCTGCTAATGGCCCATAAGCTTTTCTTTGTTCCATTTCTATGGTCCATTTATGAGGACAATGAGGGCACTTCTGGCTTGCTGGAGAAATGGAGCCTATGGGAAGGGAGATAAAATCTATCTAGCAGACTAAGAGACTGAAACCTAGGAGGTTGGGTGAGAAAGGAAGCTTTGCAGATGGTGTGAGCAAATGAAAAATCTTTCATGGCTACTTTTTTCTATTAGACACTAGTGGAAACATTAAGAGATGTTCGTGGCAGTGAAGGGGTTAATTTTCATTGCTGCTGCCAGTCTAAAGTGACCTTGCCTTCCATGGGTGAGAAAGGAAGCTTTTCAATGGAGTGAGCAAATGAAAAATCTTTCATGGCTACTTTTTTCTATTAGACACTAGTGGAAACATTGAGAGATGTTCGTGGCAGTGAAGGGGTTAATTTGAATTGCTGCTGCCAGTCTAAAGTGACCTTGCCTTCCATGGGTGAGAAAGGAAGCTTTGCAATGGAGTGAGCAAATGAAAAATCTTTCACGGCTACTTTTTTCTTTTAGACACTAGTGGAAACATTGGGTGATTTCAGACATTACGGGGCCCGTTGGCCCCATACCGAAATCAACCCATTCGTTCCCCGCCGGGGTCACCCCATCATGCCATATCAGACGTGCCGGGGGGATCCCGGTGGGGAATCCGGGAGGGGGCGGGGCCACGTGGCGCAGCGTGCGGCCGCACAGCCCCGCCCCCTCCACGCACCCCACCGCCTGCCCTCCGAGGAGACGGACGAGCGGCGGGGGCAATGCGGCCACTGCGTCCGGCCGAATGCGCCACGGCCCGCGATCCCGCCGGTGATCCCGGGCTGTGGCGAGCGGCCAGACGTTACTTTTTTTTGGTCCCTGCCAGGGGTCCATTTGACCACGCTTCCCAGGACATTCCCCCGACTAGCCCGGGAAGCGTGATTCAAATTGACCCCTTGTGCAGATTGACTGTGGCAAACATCTGGCGGCCGCCAAACAGACGTTCGAGGCACAGTGACCACAGGTGGGTATTCACCGTGGTTCACTGTGANTTCAAATTGACCCCTTGTGCAGATTGACCGTGGCAAACATCTGGCGGCCGCCAAACAGACGTTCGAGGCACAGTGACCACAGGTGGGTATTCACCGTGGTTCACTGTGATCTCGTAACGTCTGAAAATACCCATTGAGAGATGTTCGTGGCATCGAAGGGGTTAATTTTCATTGCTGCTGCCAGTCTAAAGTGACCTTGCCTTCCATGCCATCTTCCAGTCTGAATTGGCTTTTAAAATTTTTGATTTGGCTGCTTTTAAGCTGGGGTGGCAATCCACCCCAATTGAAATGCACTGGCTGGGGTTGAAATTCCACCCCAATAGGAAAACTCCATTGATGCTGGGGTTATTTTTCCACCCCAGGCCTTTTTTAAGTCTTTTTATTATAGAAGACAAATGGTAAGAGATATCTGGATAAAATTTGAGTATGTTATGCCCAGTGGTGCTGGTGACAATGTTCTAAATTCTCAAGCTTGTAGAGCCACGAATTACCATATTTTTCATGTTTTTTTCCACTGCGGGATGGAAAATAACCCCATGACAGAAGGTAAGGTATATATAGATAGATAAGAACTATAGGATAGAAGCATTTTGTATTATACATAGGTTAGATTTAGCTTAGATTCTGTATATATTATATTAAAAAACTACATATTGTGTACAGTTTATATTACTGTGTGCAGTTCTTTCTGTATCACAATGAGAAGGGGAAGGAGTACAGCTTCCAACAATAATTCTTCATTGGCACATGAAATCGATACAGATACCAAAAATAAAATCTTCGTTTGAAATCGGTACTGATACTGACAACAATAACGAAAAACATTGTTATTAATGAAAATGACACATTTCAATAACAAAAACGATAATGAAAAATGAAAAATGACAAGGGGCTATGGTGCACACCCCTAGTTCCTAATTTTATAAGCAATTCAACTATCATGGCTTAACAGAAGTTAAAGAAGTTGTGCATGCATTTATGGATGTATCTTCTGTGTATCCATTCCAATATGGATGGAATTTGAACATATTGTACTCCATTCTGAAGGAATCATCACTGCCAAATTCCAGGAAGTTTGTATAAAAGGTATACATTTTAAAAGCACCATGGTTTGTGCATGCATTTCTGACTTTAATGTCTTTGCTACCTATCCAATTTGGAAGACATTTGGAAACAAGGGGGAAGCATCCCAGAATTAAGAGACATGATTGACACTTCTAGGTTGGCCAGTAGGCATACCAAAAACATCCCACAGCACTGATACTTCCAACTTTCCAGTACGAAAAAGGCGGGTTAATGTGGGCACAGCACAGAATGAGGATACATGATTGACATTACTTCTGGCCAATTGGTATCTGTAACAGAGTGAATTCTGATAACGCTATTGTGCAGCAGCCTGTTCAGCAGCCTCCCTGCATGCTCTGCCAGAGGTGGTGTTGGGGGGGGGGGTGTTGCTGTCCCGAGAGAAAATAGTCTTGGGGGACCGCAACATTCATGCTGACATCACACTTGGGGGAGCTGAGAATGAGTTCATTGCCGCCATGGCAACCACGGGTCTGTCCCAGATGGTTATCAGTCCAACATATAAGGGAGGATACACCTTGGATCTTGTATTTTGCACAGGTGTTGAGGCAGGTGTTCCGTTAGTGGGGGAGATATCAGCTGTGCCCTTGTCAGGGATGGGCCATTACCTCCAGCAGACCTCGCTCCTAGCACACGTCTGCCCCTGGAAGGGTGTTGAGCTGATTCATATGGTTCACCCCTGGAGGATGATGGAACTGGAATGGTTCTGGAATGCCCTGCGGGAAATACCCTCTGACTTTGACGACCATCTCATCGATTCCCTCATTGTGCTGTGGAACACCTTGCTGATGGAGACCATTGATCAGACAGCTCCTAGGTGTCCACTGCCCAGGCAACATCTCCGCAGACCTTCTTGGTTTTCCGAGGAACTGCGGATGCTTAAGCGAAATGGGCAGCAGTTGGAGCGACGTTGGCGTCGTTTGCGTGCTGAAGCCGATAGACTGTGGCAGAGAGTCAGCTTACTAGCCTATGCTGTGGCTATGCAGGCAGCAAAAAGGGAGTACTTTGCTTCCCTCATAGCGTCTGCTAAATCCCATCCAGCAGAGCTGTTCTGGGTAGTGTGCGGGCTGGTAAGTCTGGCCTCCCACAACCTTGGAGTGGAGTGATCTACTGCCCGCTGTGACATGTTTGTGGATTATTTTGTGGACAAAATCGCTTGTATTCACCACGATTTCAATGCAACATTTATTACACTAGGGGAATCAGAGGTCATGGAAGCCCCATCATGTCTGGTTTTCTGGGATCAGTTTCTGTCAGTGACATCCACCGATGCGGTGGATGTTCTTGGGGAGGTCAGGGCCACTTCTTGTGAATTAGATCCTTGCCCATCCAGGCTAGTTAAGATCTTCCAGGAGACAATGGGGCCATTGCTGGCTGGGGTGGTCAACACCTCCCTGCGGGAGGGCAGAGTGCCAGGCTGTCTCAAGGAGGCAGTGGTGCAGCCTCTGCTCAAGGAACCATCACTTGACATGGCTTCCTGCCCAGCTATCAGCCTGTGTCTAACCTTCCCTTTTTAGGGAAGGTTATTGAATGGGTAGTGGCTCAGCAGTTGCAGGGGCATTTTGATCGCATCGGTTTTCTTGATCTCTCTCAGTCAGACTTTCATCCGGGTTATGGCACCCAGACTGCACTTGTGGCTTTGGTAGATGACCTGAGCTGAAATATGGGTCAGGGTCGCTTGACCCTGCTGATCCTGTTAAATCTGTTTGCTGTGTTTGATATCAATGATCATGAGATGTTAGTGATGTGCCTGTGGGACTGTGCAGGAGTGGATGGGACTGAGAGGAGGTAAGGGGTCTACCGTCAATCAAACTTTCACTGGACTGGAAGTCCCGCCCCCTGTCAGTGTTGACTGGACCGGAAGTCCCGCCCCCTTGTCAGTGTTTGCTGTCCCCCGTGTCACTGGACCGGAAGTCCC